>CAOKZL010000665.1:0-553334 GCA_948472985.1 Iguana delicatissima
GCTCAGTTGATCTACGAAAGCAGCAGACAGGCTGAAGAGTGGTTGTGATGGCAACCCACAAAGGCAGTCAAAACTGGGATTTCGTCCCGAAGGAAGACTTCTTCGAGGAAGATCGACGCCCTCGAAGAGGTCTCCGCACAGAAGATGAAGTCGACGGCTGAGACAGGGCCGAGCACGGCGAGCGAGGCCGGTACATCAATGAAGACGATCGACGCTAGGACAAGCGGGAGCCAAAGCTGCAGCGAGGCTGAGGTGGTTGATGGATCCTCATCCGCTTCGCCGTCAGGCGTGCCTTGACTAGGTGGTCCATCACCTCATTGGTCGTGGCGTAGAACAAGCCATGACCGTCAAGAGGTCTTCTATCCTCTTTCGACTGTCCTCATGGAGGCCCGGTGACCTGAGCCACGCAAATCGTCTGAGAGCAACAGAGCCAACCATCACCCGAGCTGCCACCTCCACCAAGTGCCTCGATGACAGGATCTGCTGGTTGGCAAGTGCTACCGACTTACTGAAGAATTGGATAGCACTCGCCCGATGATCCTCAGGGAGGTGTGCCAGCAGGGGATAGAACCTGTCAAGGAGGTTCCGCTGGTACGCGGCGAGGCAGGCTTTTGTGTTGGATACCCTGGCGATGAGCAATAAGCCGGAGTAAAACCGTCTGCCAAAGGTATCCAGACGGCAGCCCTCTTGATCCGGGGGGGTGGTGTGCACCCTCTTACCACCCTTGGTCTCTGAGGACTCAATGACGATGGAGTTCGGCACCAGGTGGCTAAACAAGAAATCGACATCCTTGTTTTGTGTCCAGTATAGGTGTTCTAGGCGATGCGGGATTGGTTGCTCTGATGCGGCCTGAGTCCAAGGATGTTTAAGGATTTCTTGCAGAGCCAGTAGAAAGGGCAACAGTGCTGTAGATGGAGGACGGGTGTCCACATAGTGGAACACCAGGTCTTGCACAGATGGGACTGGGTCTGAAACATCCAGCCTGAGTGCATTCGTCATCTGGAGAAAGATGTCCGAGAACTATTTTACGTCTTCTGGTGCCAAATCCAGTGCGGGGTCCCCAAAGGCCAAGGGCAGAGATTCATGGGAACCAGGCATCAATTCCTCAGACTCCAACTCCGTCTCGTACGATTGAGAGGAACAAAAAGGGAACCTCTCCGCCGACGGCTGCTGAGCCAGCAATGACAAGGTAACCGCAAGTGCAATTACCGTCATTGGTACAGCGGGTGGTACCGGTGGAGTGGCCGGTGGCTGGGAAGCTGCAGCGGAGACAATCGGCAGCACCACAGGCACTGGATGTTGGATGGCCTGGGTGGAGGTCAAAGCCGGAGCCGAGGTCTGCGTCGGGAGGGTCTCCAAAACCGGACGAGACACCGTCGTGGTGAATCTGGGTGGCGGTGACACAGCCCGGTAACGTGATGAACGTTCTCGTGACCTCTCATAATACAGAGACCTGGAGGGCAAGCATGAGGGTGAGCGCCGGTGTTGTGGATGGTACCTGCCGCGGGATGAACATCGCGACCTATGATACGGCGACCAGTGCCTCACGTCGGGGTGGTACCTGTCTCTATGCGCTGGAGAATAAGACCGGTGTGAACTCGGATGTTCACGCCAGAGGTGCTCACGGCCGTACCTCACTATATAAGAGGCAGACGAGAAGGGTGAGTCTAACAGGGGCCGAGACAAATGCCGCTCTGGATAGGCCTCCCGACAATGCAGGTCGATGTCCCTGCCACTGTTCCAGGGGACAAGACTCACTCCTCCTGGCACAGTCTCATGACGTGGCTCAATGGCGAGACGGGGCCCAAGGTGTAGCCAGAACAGGTTCCGGGCGGTCCATCCCCTCCGGGGGACCAAGCGGAGCTACCACAGCATATAGAACGGGTGGGCCCGAAAGCACTGCAGAGCCAACCGTCAGGTCCTCCTCAGACATGTCGATTATCTCCGGCAGCCCAATCTCCTCGACGACCTCCTCAAGATGTTGAGTTGGGGGAGGTGTCGGCCCACTTCTCCTTCCTCCTCTTCTTCTTTCCTCTTCTTTTCCTTCTCTTTAGATGTATCGAGAGAAGGAGGCCGCTTGTGCTGAGCAGCAGTTAGCGGCTTCGACAACTTCGCAGGAGCTTCCTTAGAAGTCGACGCACCCAAGGAGAGTTTCGGGATGCGTGGAAGGGCCAATATTGGAGGCCGAGAGGACAGTACCGAGCCCAGTACCGTCATTGTTGTCGGTACGGCAGCCGCCGGTACCGACGAGGGCGTGGTCACAGGTCACACCGATGAGGAGGGGTGTGAGGACATGGTGGATCCTTCTTCGACTTGCTCCCTTGCCCTCAGAGACTTCTTCCAGCAATAGGACTTCAGGCAAGATGACCTGTTTCGCAACGTTTGGGCCGTGAACTCCTGACAAATAGAGCGGGCCTTCATGTTGTGGGTCTTCCTAAGGCAAAAGAGGCACTCCGAGTGCCCGTTGGAGAAAGCAACCTTACACGCACAAGAAACACAACACTTGAAGAGCACAGACATAGAAAGAAGCTGAGAAGAAGAGTGAAAGTTCCAGAGGCGGAAGGAACACTCACGGAGAAGATGGATGAAGAACATCGAAGAATGAAGAAAACACGAAGGAAGAGGGGTTTGAAAAAGCTGAAAAATACCAAATCCAATCCAAAATCCAATAACCAATATCTGAAATCCAAGACCAAAGCTGAAATTCAAACCAAAACACAAGCCAAAGACGCTGCAAAGCAAAGAACCTTCTGTTTGCTAAGGTGTTCGAAAAAGAACTGAGGAGAGACTGTTGGCTTGGCGGGCTAAGCATGCTCAGTACAGGCATGGGGGAGGGTTTCCCGCCAAGCTGCTTAGCTCTAGAATCTTCCGAACGCTACCGCGCATGCACAAAAACTCCCAGGATGTGAGGCACAGAGACCACGAAGAACAGGTTCCATATCCCTGTAACAACAGATTATTCTTACCTCAATAGGCTGAGGATCATTTAGATGTGCGCTAAGATCCATTAGAAGCTGAGGCATCCAGGTGGGTACATCGTAAGGGCTGGACAAAATACATGCACTAAGTCCAAGCACACCAGCATGACGCTTAACCAAGTCTGCAATAAAACAAGCCAGTAATTCTTTTGGGGCAGAAGAATGCTGATTTCAGATCACACATGTATGTTTGCAAAAAAAGGGGCAAGAGTGCTTTCAATTCCATTTGCAGAAACTGCCAAACAAAATTTACTGTAACAACTGTATGATTACAGCCTGGATCCTAACTAACATTTTTCAAATAGAAGAGCATCTTCTGTCCACGGGAGGGCCTCTGTTCAAAAAAAGGTGGATAAGTAACTTCCAGGGTCACAAAGGAGAGGGGGGTTTCAAGAAAATTCCCCCTCATCCCCTGCATCTAAATATGCTGAAGGCAGGAGCTCCCAACAGATCTTAGAAATTAAGCATGGTTTGTCCTGGTTATTATGAGGTAGAATCATAGAAATGTAGAGTTGGAAGAGACCACAAGGGCCATCCAGTCCAACCCCCTGCCATGCAGGAAATCCCTCAAAGCACTCCCGACAAGTGGCCATCCAGCCTCCGCTTAAAAACCTCCAAAGAAGGAGACTCCACTACACTCCGTGGCAGCACATTCCACTGCCGGACAGCCCTGACCGTCAGGAAATTCTTCTTGAGGTTCAGGTGGAATCTCCCCTCCTGCAGCTTGTATCCATTGCTCCTTGTCCTGGTCTCAAGAGCAGGAGAAAACAAGCCCACTCCCTCCTTGACATGACATCCCTTCAAATATTTAAACATGGCTATCATGTCCCCTCTCAACCTTCTCTTCTGCAGACTAAACATACCCAGCTCTCTAAGTCTGTCCTCATAGGGCATGGCTTCCAGGCCCCTCACCATTTTGGTTGCCCTCTTCTGGACCTGCTCCAGCTTATCCATATCCTTCCTGAATTGAGGTGCCCAGAACTGGACACAGTATTCAAGATGAGGTCTAACCAAAGCACAATACAGTGGTACCAATACCTCCCTCGATCTAGACACCATACTCCTATTGATGCAACTAAGAATTGCGTTGGCTTTCTTGGCTGCCGCATCACACTGCTGACTCATGTTCAGCTTGTAGTCTATTAAGACTCCTAGATCCCTTTCACACGTACTGTTAGCCAGCCACGTGTCCCCCATCCTATATTTCTGCATATCATTTTTTCTGCCTAAGTGTAGGACCTTACATTTCTCTCTCTTGAAATTCATTTTGTTAGCCTTGGCCCAGCTCTCCAATCTGTCCAGGTCCTTTTGAATTTTGATCCTGTCATCTGGCGTATTAGCAACCCCTCCCAATTTGGTGTCATCTGCAAATTTGATCAGCGTGCCCTCTATTCCTTCATCCAAGTCATTAATGAAGACATTGAACAGCACCGGGCCCAGGACAGAACCCTGTGGCACCCCACTAGTCACTTCTCTCCAGGATGAGAATCTGCCATTGGTGACCACCCTTTGGGTACGGTCAGTCAACCAGTTACAAATCCACCTGACAGTAGCCCTGTCCAGTCCACATCTTACTAGCTTCTTTGCAAGAATGTCATGGGGAACTATGTCAAAAGCCTTACTGAAATCAAGATATACTATGTCCACAGCATTCCCTTCATCTATCAAGCTAGGAACTCTATCATAAAAAGAGATAAGATTAGTCTGGCATGATTTATTTTTGAGAAATCCATGTTGACTTTTTGTAATTACGGCATTGTTTTCTAAGTGTTTACAAACTGACTGTTTGATGATCTGCTCCAGGATCTTTCCAGGTACTGATGTCAGGCTGACTGGGCGATAATTATTTGGGTCCTCTTTTTTTCCCTTCTTGAAGATGGGGACAACATTTGCCCTCCTCCAGTCTGCCGGAACTTCTCCTGTCCGCCAAGAGTTTTCAAAGATTATAGCAAGAGGTTCCGCAATGACCTCTGCTAGTTCTTTTAAAATCCTAGGATGCAATTCATCTGGCCCTGGAGACTTGAATTCATCCAGAGTAGCCAGGTATTCCTGTACTACCTCTCTACCTATTCTGTGCTGCATTTCCCCCACTTCCTCATCTGCTCCCCAACCGCCAGGTTGCGTGTTTTTATCCTTTTGGGAAAAAACTGAGACGAAGGAGGTGTTGTGGAGTTCCGCCTTTTCTCTTCCTCCTGTTAATAACTCACCATCTTCCCTGCGCAGTGACCCTATCATCTCCTTCTTTTTCCTTTTGCTGTGGACATATTTAAAAAAGCCCTTTTTATTGTTTTTAACGTCTCTGGCCAGCCTAAGTTCGTTCTATGCTTTAGCCTTTCTGACCTTCTCCCTACATCTCCTGGCTACTTGCTTATAATCTTCTTTGGTGATTTCCCCCTTCTTCCATTTCCTGTACATGTTTTTCTTAACACTTAGCTCAGCTGAGAGTTCTTTAGTCAACTCCGGTTTGTTCAGATGCCTTCCATTTTTCCTCCTTAATGGCACAGTTTTAGCCTGTGCCTTCAGTGCCTTTAGCCTGTGCCTTTTAAAGAACTCCCATGCATCCTGAACTCCTTTCTCATTGACTATTCTTGACCACGGGGTTTCAGCCAGCAGCTCCTTCAGTTTACAGAAGTCTGCTTTTTTAAAATCTAAGACGAGTGCCTAGCTACACTTGTCTTCTCTTCCCCACTGAATGCCAAATTCTAATAGGGCGTGGTCACTCTCTCCTAAAGATCCAACCAGTTCTACGTCATTAACAAGGTCTTCCCTGTTGGTCAGGATCAGATCCAGAATATTTGATCCCCTTGTTGCCTCTTCCACCTTCTGGACCATGAAATTGTCTGCAAGACAAGCAAGAAACTTGCTGGACCTTGCCGTCTTTGCAGAGTTTGACTGCCAACATATATCCGGGTAGTTGAAATCTCCCATTATTACTGTATCTCTCCTTTTTGAATGTGCAGTCATTTGGTCTAGGAAAGCGCCATCGAGGTCCTCAGTCTGGCTTGGAGGTCTGTAGTAAACCGCCACTATAGTATCTCTATTGTTTCTCGCTCCCTTAATTCTTACCCAGATGCTCTCGACCTGGCTTCTGGTGTTCAAGTCATGGATCTCTTCACAGGTGAAAACATCCTTGACATATAAGCCTACTCCTCCTCCTTTCTTATTTGGTCTATTTCTACAAAATAGGCTATACCCTTCTATTCCAACATTCCAATCGTGAGACTCATCCCACCAGGTCTCAGTGATGCCTATCAAATCATATTTATTTTGTTGTACTAGGAGTTCAAATTCATCTTGTTTGTTTCCCATACTCCGTGCATTAGTGTAGAGACACTTAAGTCCCCGTGCCCTTCCTGCAAGTCCCATAGCATTGTTTCCACCCCTCCCACGACTGGATGCTATTCCTACTTGGCCAATATCATTTGGGCCTTTTTCCCCTGCACTTGCCGAGTCCTTGTCCTGAATAATCTTGTCTCCCTCTCCAGCTGTACTTAGTTTAAAGACCTCCTAATCCTCCTTGTGAGACTGTTTGCAAAAATGTTCCTGCCAAGTTTCGTGAGGTGCAGCCCATCCCTTGCCAGAAGCCCATGTTCCTGGAATTTCAAGCCATGATCCAAAAAGCCAAACTGTTGCCGATGGCAAAATGTGCGGAGCCAGCTGTTGACCGCTACTATCGTCCTTTCCCTTCGTGGTAGGGAGACCACTAGGGAATACAAGGTACTTTAGACTACATATTCAGAGGAAGGCAACTCAATGGCACCTTGTGAGTATTCCTACCCTAAGAAAACCCTATGAAACTCATGGGGTTGCCGTAAGTGAACAGGTAGCTTGAAGGCACATACTTTTTCCACTAATGAGATGGAGCTTCCACTGCATGAATGGAACTCTGTGAAAGAAACAAGCCTGCTGATGGAGCATTCACGAGGATCTAGCACTGCTACCTCTACCTTTAGATTCTACTTTTTACCCAAGGTTGGGCTGTCAAAATAGGCAATAACCAAGACAAAATGTTAAATTAAATTATAAGTACCACAGAAATTTATAAAGCCAAAGTACAATGGGCTGGGGTAGGAGGTAAAGAGTTACCCTCCCATCAGCAGTTGTAGTGTCTAGGACCCCCTCCTTAGATTCTACTCTCACCTCTGATCGACAGACTCTCCAAAGGACTTACTGACTGTCCCAAATGCAATATCCTCAGCATTGTTCCAGGCTGGACAACTCACCAGAAACGAGGGCAAGCCCTCAACCATTTGAAAATATCTAATCTCCAAAGCTGGAAGGAAGATGGTCCTAGCAAACTTTTTCTGCCACAATTTCTGCTGTCTTGAATTGGTCTCTCCTTACCTGCTGGGGGAATGGTATCCACTACTGTGCTGAGATCTCGCTTTCTCTTCTTTGGGAGTCTTCTTTTACAGAGCTGCTCGAAGTGAGTCTGCATGTGGTCATCAATTGCCAAAAAGTGGCACTGGAGGAGGCCACTCAGTGTGGTGGCTGCCATCTCTCTGACCTAGCATCAAACCAAGACCTCAGTGAATCAATCATTCTAGTATGCCCAGCTGACAAGTTAGCATTTACTCACTAATACACACTTACAAAGGGACCCTAAAGACTCAAGAACTTGTTCTCTCAGTGATCTTTGTTCCCACTGAACAAGGTTATTAATATAGCATTAATCAAATAAATGTTACCAAGTATGATAGGTTATAAATGGAAGCCTTTGCCTGGTAAGTTTGCTCACTCCACTACCAAGCCTTCTTTCAGTCTTGCAGATGATACAGTGCTTTATCTTTCAGGTCAGCAAAAGAGGCAGTGAGACAAGTCCCTTCTTTTCAGGTGCCATACAATTATTTAATAAAGACTTAGCACACATTTGAATAACATGCTATTAACAGGAGAGGAAGACAGCCTCAAGAACCAGTTACAGGATTACCAAAGGTAGAAAAGCAGTGGGGTAGCAGGCACTAGAATGGTCAGAATTTAGAAAGGAGGAGGCAAACATAATGACCTTAATGCTGGAGTGTACAGGGAGCAGGAGAGACCTCTTACTAATCAAAATGGAAGGACCCTAGTGGGGGAGCGGGAGAAACTGGAGATCTATTACTCCCCCTCCCCTGTGTTACCATGCCAGGCACTACTGACCCCCTTGAATCAAATGTCGAAAGCTGCTCATGTACACACAATACACATACAGTGCAATGGGAAGAAAGCCCTGGGGGGGGCAAGTGAGCACCACATATGGGCTCGCCAGCTCAGAGCAAGGAAAAGCAAGATTACAGCCACTGCAAAAGTGAGGCTGCCATGGCAACATGGTCACAAGAGATCACAGAGAAGCGTTTTGTCAATCTGTACTGATTTTCTGCAGGAACATACTATTCGTCTGATTATTTGCAAATCTGTTCTACAAATTAGTCCTGCAAATTTGCATTGCTTTCAAAGGAGGGAACAGCAAATAGAGGTTGTTTGTTTTTATGTTACTGGATGAATATTCTAACTAGTGGTGCTGAAAGTTAACAACAGCCAGCCTTGGAAGAGTAATGTAGCTGCCTCAAGCAGTAAATGCAAAGGGGCAGGGAACAGGCAGGCCTAGAGGAGTCATACTGTCAGCCTCCACAGCTATCTCGTGCAGGGCAGTGCAGCACAATCCTGCTGTCATCAGTGTTAATGTGAGAATCAACAGCCAGTCTGGTCAACATTTGTACAGGAACAGAGAAATATGGCATCCTATGTTTTAATCTCAGGTGGCAATATGTCTTGGGCTCAGCCATGAATACTAGTAGGCTCAGCAGTATTCCTGCCCACACAGTACTATAGCAGAAAGTGAAGAGTAGATGTTTGTAAAGCTAAACTATTAAACACAAAAGAGCTTTTAACCAATCCTGGTGTGATAATTGCTACGCAAAGCACATTTTCCAAACTTGAATGGGAACAATGTTTCAGAAGCCCTTCCATAATCAAAAGGGAAGTGATCTTGTTCGTTTATCACTTGACTTCTTTGCTTTGGCATTTCACTCATATGGGAAGTGTTAATATTTGCAACACCCATTTCATACAACCAGAATATCATGTGATAGCAGTGGTTTGGATGTGATTAAGTGGTGTTTAAATACATCGTAGATAACGAAGAAATGGAGCCAGTGTGATGTTGTATTGGACTAGGTCTCTGGGAGACCAGGGTTAAAATCTCTGCTTGGCCATGGAAAGCCACTTGGTGACCTTAGGCAAGTCACATTCTCTCAGCTCCAGAGGAAGGGAATGAATTGATCATGCCAAAAAAACCTTTTGATAGATTTGCCTTAGGATTACCTTAAGTCAAAAATGACTTGAAGGCACACAAGAACAACAATTAAGAAATGCTTTTTGTATCAAAATAAATACTTGCCCAGAAGAGAAGAGAGAAGTCATATAATGGGAAAAAGTATGATCCAAAAAGGTTAAGCTTTCTCAAGTCCCACTAATTTCAATAAACAAGATCTAAGTAGCCACTTAATTAGTCTGTTGGTACCACCAAAGATTGTGGCTGCTAAAAGTTAGAAATGTAATGGGTCGCTACAGAGCAAATAGAAATGTAACAGACTACTACAGAAAGCCTTAACCATAGCTGAAATGGACAGTTTAACTGGACTAGTATGCAGTGAAATAAAAATAGAAATTATAATGAACTGTTACGGAGATGAGCACATTTCATTTTCTGGCACAGTAACCATTGTCAGAAGCACCCAACTATAAAAACATTTGTTTGCTACTAGTAGTATATGATTTTAGTGGTTAAGTATTTTAAAAAACACATGCATTCTGGGTCATGCCCAAAGCTATGATTCCACCTGAATTCTGCAAACAGTTGTACAAGTTAGTAAGAAATGTAAACAAGTGTATTTGTTCACCTCAAGCTGTTCATCTTCTAGCAGTTTTATAATCAGCCATCTGATATCATCTACTGCTTCTTCATTATTTAGGAAGATAAAAAGATTATAAAATACCATGGTCTGGAGGTAGGTTAGTACTGTGTACCTAGCATGCCAGGAACTACTCTTTGCTGTCTGCAGAAAGATAAAATAAAGAACAAAAAATGGGTAAACAACAAGAAGTTTCAAATCCATACAGCTTCCATAGATGGGGGAAAAAAACCCTTTAACTACATTTCAATGTTTATCTACCAGCAATAACAGAGAGGACGGGAGGATGAAATACTAGAATTTATTTAGGAGACCCCCACATTTTGAAGCATGATTTTTGTACCCATAAGGATCTCTCTCTTTCTCTTTCTCTATCTCTCCCTCCCTCACACACGTACACACCCCAAGTCTCTGAAAATCTTTATCTCATCTACTTAACCCCTTTCTCCACAAATACAAATAAGAAATATTTACAAAGTTTTCAAAAGTTTTCCTGAGATGCCTTCAAGGAAAAGGAAAAGAGAGCTAGAATTTGGAGACCACCTTTAAAAATGCCTCTCTGTGGATAGTTTATACATAATGGCCATGTACATGTGAAGTGGTAGCTTGGACTATGCCTCAGCCTCCTATTTCCTTCTACTCTTCTCAAGTGATCTAGTTTCCTGCCTGGTTCAGGGAAAATGCATCAATTGTCAGTATATCTGAGTCTCGCAGGGTACAGTAGCCTCAGAAGCCAATATAAACAATGGTAAGTGCATCACCTAATCAAGGGGCAGAAGCCAAAAGAACACCTAACATCCAACTATGGAAAGAGCATTAGCTTTTTTACTCAGTTTCACACACTTCTGGTATGACTAGGAAAGCAGCTGGTCTGAGAGATCATCTTAGGGCCTAAATGTGGAAGGAGAAACTCTCTGGTAGTGCATCTCAAGCTATCTGATGAGGGGGAGTGAGCTGTGCACCTCTTTGCCACAGAGACCTATAAAGGTGAGTGGGATATGATCCAGTAGGACTTTATGATCAAAGCCAAGATAGATGCACTACATCCTACAGATTAGAAAAGCTACTTTTTAAGTACAACTTCTTGAATCCCTATGCTGGTTAAGGAATTTTTGGCATTATAGTTAAAAAGTAACCTTTCAAAGTTCTGCTCCCCTCATATTCAAGCACCTCAACATTCAAGGTACACACACTCCATCTATCATAAAAACAGGCACGTTTTTCAATATCGACACAAACTCAGCACACCAAATGGAATGCTTTTATTTACACAATTAAAAAAAAAACATCACGCACTTGTTTTAGCACCTGAAGTACCAAAGGCACTTGTTGGGGATACAGCAATCCCTGAGACATTAATGATAAGCACATCTTAGCATCTCTCTTCAATTCATCGTAACTATTATCATTTTCTACAGGCGCAATCTGTGGAAATAGTACAGGAAAGGTTAGCAAACGTTTGTTGAGTACAACATAGACTTCATTTTGTAAAATGAATACAATTCTGGGCACGCCAGGCAATGTCACAGATCATATCAGTTTCTTCATCTAAGCAAGAATTACCTTTGAGGCCCCTCCCTAAACTGCAAACCCCCAGGATTCCATAGGACATTGAAAGTGGAACAATAACAACTATAACTATAACAATCTAGTGTGGAAATGGCCAATGACAGTGACATCATTTTGTAATGTTAGTAGCCAATAAGATCTGAGTGATACTGGGAAGCACTGGTCACAATTTGCATAGAGAGAGAACTACATTGCAAATACATGACCTCAGCACTTTCTCCCTCCTGAAATCACAAATTGGAGAGAAGCATCTATTAAGAGATTAAGTGTTTATGAAACTTTCCCCACTGCCTCTGTAGCTGCTCATTGTTCTTATATCTTCTGGGGAGGCGAGGAGGGCTGCAATCTGTGGCAAGGAAGGCTGCAAATACACAGGTTTCTACATTACAATTAGAGCTCTGCCAGCTCCAATGCTGGGATGGACACTGTGTCATACAAGGTGATTGGGACTTTCAGTTAAAAGTGAATGAGACTATAAAAGCTTGGTCTATTTTCAAATGCAGGTTCACCTGCATCTGACAGCCAATTCTTCCCACTTGACACAACCCAAGCACAAGACAGACCAGCAGACGAGGCTCTGCAATCCATGTGCTTGTGTCCTTCAAGGACTGATCTTGGTAGAGATGAGGACTTGACTGATGGCTAAAATAATGCACATGTGAGAACAGGCAAATTGGTCAAGCACTGTCGGCTTAATGTTAACAGAAGCCCAGTCTACAAAGTAAATACAATAATCTGAGCAATAAATCACATACCTTGAAAAACAATGGCAAAAGCTGAAGCTGTTCTGTAACAGCTGTGGAGAAGGCTCTCCCTGCACTTGCCATCAACCACTTCAGAACTGTTGAGGGTTAAAGCATGACAAACATAAACAGCTCAACACATTTTGAAATACAAGAAGAAGAAGTACAATTAAAATGGTTGTTGTGGGTTTTCCAGGCTTTGAGGCTGTATTCTATCATTTTAATTTATAACTAAAATGCTTTCTAACTAGCAGTCACCTTGAAAGATACATCCAGTTTTCAACTAAGTACAGCTAACAATGAATTGGATTCTTGCTAGTTTAGCACAGACACTTACTAGTTTTCAAGAGTTTAATGCCCTGAGTTCGCTCATCTTCATCTCCAACTCCATTCTCTTCCATAACATGATTCTGGATTTCTTCATCCACTTCCATAAGGGGTTTGAGTTTTTCAAGTATTCGGGAAGTGAATTCATGGACATGAGGAGACTTTGTTGGAGCAGTATTTGGTAAGGAAACATCTATCATGAAGATGTACGTCAAAACACTACATAAGATAAAAGTAAACACTCTGAATACTAATGTACCTTTTAAAACGAATAGTTCACAGACAGTCAAAACGAGGTGCCTTCTCTCCAGTCACTAGAATTTGGTGGGGAAAGGGGAATCTGACAATTCCTTTAGACTATCTAAGAGCTGAGGAAAACTTTCAGAAGAATCATACAGGGTAATCAATCAGATTTTTACACAGTTACAAACATGAAATGAGGTCAAAATGTAACCGCATATATAAATTTAAAAATAGGGTTAAATGAATATTTAAGGAAACAAGGAAAGGCCAAACTACATATAAATAGATGGAAACATATTATCAATCTTTCCATCAGGAAAAAAATCCAGCAACCATTTTTGTTATGGTTTTCTTAGAATTAGTCTGTAAAAAAGCCAAATACCACTCAGAAGTCTTTCTTGGACACAATTAGGAATGCTCTATTTCAGAATGTTAGGTGATTGTGTATGTTTCAACACTCCCCCCATTTTTTTTTTTTTTAAGAACACTCCTAAACACATATGGAAGGAACGTCTCCCAAAAAAAACACTGGCCAAACTTGAGGCACTTTCTACATTCAGAGAGTTTTGCTGTGCAGGAATGCTTATCATATAGCCTTCCCATAGCTGACATTCTGAAGATGTACAATGCCAGGAAAGCCATACCACAAGATTTTGCTGATTATGTAGATAAGCTCTGATCAGCCAGCCTGGTACAGCAGCCTGAGTGTTGGACTAGGACTCTAGGAGATTGGGGTTTTAATCACTACTCAGCCATGGAAACCCACTAGGTGATCTTAGGCACATCTCACACTCTCATTCTAAGAGGAAGGCAATGTCAAACCCCGTCTGAGTAAAACTTGCCAAGAAAACCCATAAGTCATAGCCAACTGGAAGGTACAGAAAACAAGATGAGTTTTAAGAACAAAATATGGAGAAATTCAGGTTCTTATTTTTCTTTATAAAATAAGAACGGCCAGGGATGCCTAAAGAAAATCACTCCTCTGTTCAGTTAAATATGTGTTGGGAGTCCAGATTGGTGAGAAGTTCAACTCTTCCCATGGGAAAACAGACAGGCCAGAATGATACAAAGTCAGACATACATGCTATATACCAGTTTCATATATTGAAAGCCTCCTCAAAGGTTAGAAGATGTCCCTTTACTCTCAGCAATCAGCTACATCTGTTTGATGCTCAAAGTTTTACTGGAAGAAATCAAGCCAAGTCTCTTCTTCCAATGAGACACACATTAAAACTGGACATACAATTTCCACTTCCTGTAAATAGTCGGCTTCTTTGGGAATAACTGCCACCCACTATACTGGGAACTATGGGTTAAAGAAATCCTCTGATGATATGCTAGGCTACAGCAATAAATTATAACATATTAAATCTAGCTGGTGATAAAGGCTTGTTCTGAAAAACATTTAAAACTTTCTATTACATGAAAATAACATATTGTTTACTGAGGATCTCATAGCCCTAAGAAGAGCAACATTATATTCCTACAAGTAAATTTTATTATTCTGATATAAATGAATAGATATCTGATATATGTTCTAATATCTTTGCTACTGTAACTATTACTTTTGCAAGATGAAACTCATTACATTTTTGAAAAAGTTTATGTTTGTCCCGCTACAGTTTTGAATTCACAACTTATCACGATTCTAATATTTTCTGATTCATGCTTAGGTAAGCCTGCATGAATGTGACTCAAGTGTTGGTCTTAGATGTGAAATACCTAAATTCAGATCTTTGCTAAGCCACACAATTTCCTCATCTCAGCACCAGATCTAACCAGTTTCAAGGGTTAACTGAGTATCATGAACCTGAGCACTCTGTGAAAGGGAAGAATATGACTACTAATCATAGTCAGAGCAATCACTTGATTAAAGGAATCTTAACAGATTTTGAGTTTTGTAATCCTTTTTAAAAAAAATCTTGCTTTTCTTTCACTATGGAACTTAAAGCAACTAACAACACAGGAACGCAAAAATAATGTTCAACAACAAAGAAGCCGTTAAAACAGATAACAGGAATCAAGAAAGTCCAGCTTAAGAGCAAGTTTCCACTGGTTCAACCCCCTCAAACATCTATGTCTGGCACTGGAAGGCATAAAGCAGAGGCTATATTTGGGCCACTACAAGGAGTGTGTTATAGAGGAATGGTACCAGAACAAGGTTCTCACTATGCCCATCTGTCTGAAGGAAAACTACAAATGTCAAAATAAAAGCACGTGAGGGTGTAACAAGACAGGAAAGTCCTGAGGAAACATGCCCCAAACCACTTAGGGCTTTAAAGGTAAGACCAACACTTTGTACTGAGGCTGGAAAAAAACAGGCAACCCTCAACAAAGATCACTGCAATGAAATAATCACTCTGTTCTGTTCCTGTTTCAAATCTATGCAAGTTTGCACATAAATAAAAATATACCTGAAAGGGAAAAAAAAGATATTTTGGAAATGATGCATCCATGTATTCTAGTAAGTAGTACCTTAGAAAAAGCATTCTCTCCTGCATGAGAAGGGAAACAAATACCTCTTAGGATGGTACATTCCATCTGTAACATGTTCTAATTGTAGGTCTTTAAGTCACTTCCAACTTATGGAGTCTCTAATGGGAAATCTATCACAGATTTTCTCAGCAAGAGTTGTTCAGAGCGTTAGCCTTTGCCTGAGAGAGTATGACTTGCCCAAGGTCACCCAAGTGGGTTTCCATGGCCAAAACAAGGATTAAAACCCTGGTGTCCAGAGTCATAATCTAATGCTCAAGCCACTGCACTGTGCTGATAGTGGTTTGAGCATCTGACATACTCCTCAGTTCACCCAACATATACTATTTACTCAACCAAGGATTGCTGGAGTTTTTATATGTTTTAGTTTCAGTTTTAAAAACAGTGCAAGGATTTAAGACTTGATACGAACCTTCCTATCCTTTCTCTGACATTTTTGTAAACTTGGGTGAGTTTAGGTTCCAAGTACTTCAGCAATCTGTGCAGCAACTCTGGGACCCGCCATTCTTGCTGTGCAAGGCCTCCTTGGAGCACATACAGACGACTAGAGGAGGGGAAAAGAGGAAGAGAAAACGACAAAGATGTGCAGTTATCCAAGAAAAGAAATTCAAGAAAGCAGATTTTTGCCTTCACCACAGGTGAGGGTGGTATAAGCAGATGTAGTGTAAGGGACTTGCTGAGACGAAAACAAATACAAATCCCTTAAAATACAGAAACCAAAACCAGATCCCTTACATTTTCAGCATTCAGTGGGACAGGTGAATATAAATACTTTGATAGAAATGTAAACCAAAACTTTAGGAGTACAATTCTCACTGACACTAAGAATAAATCAAGTATCTTATCAACCTGCAAGAGCACGTGTCTCCCAAACACCTCCCCCTTCCTCCTTCTCCTACTCTTGCCTTAAGAGAAAGGATCTTTAGACATTCTTGTATTCAGCAACATAAATGTTTAAGGGTCACTCTGCTCTCTTCTCAAGGAAAATCATTCTCAATAAGATGTTCTAATATGATACGATAATAATATGAGCAGCCTAAAAAATTATGAGCTGTCTTAAACTAACTTGTATCACTGGAGCATCTAACCAAGTACTGCCTACACTGACCAGTAATAAAATTTCCTCAGTGGATTTTTTAATTTAATCATCCTGGCAGAACAGCTAGTGTATTCCAGCATCCCTCAAATTTTTATCACATTACACAGGGCTGACAATTTGAAAAATAAATTTGAGCACCTTCACATAAGAATTTATATTGCAAAATTCCTGATGATTCTCCTATGATGCCAAGTTTCTACCTATCCTACAGTATGCAGTTAAACAAATCAATAAGATTTAAGCCATATTTCCCTTGGGGAACCAAACAGAAATACTATGACATGATCACTTATAAGATGTACTTTCCACTACATGCCATCAGAGGAATTATCTGTTCTGCATAAACCGCAACATCATTTCACAAATGGATGAAAATGAAGTTTTTACCATGCGTCAACAAATGACCCTCCTTCACCACTCAGCGGAGACTCCAACAACAATTCAAACAACCAGTGCAATTTCCGGGGGTCTCTGCTCTCCTGTATGAACAATTTTTTAAAAGAAAAAGGGGAAAATGCATTTCTCGGAAAAAAAAATCTCAATAAAATTTTCTGAAAAGCAATTCAGTATGAATCATTTCTGCTGTATGAAACTGTGGATTTTACAGCATCATATTTTTCCCCTAGTGAACCCTTCCTGCCCAAACTAGACTTCTTTATTTTTGAGATGGAAGAACTTCCAGATATACAGATTGAGTATACCTCATCCAAAATGCTTGGGATCAGAAGTGTTTCTTATACTATACGAACTAGATGAATTCCAGTCCTCAGGGCCAGATGAACTACATCCAAGGATATTAAAGAACTGGCAGAAGTCATTTCTGAACCACTTGCAATAATCTTTCAGAACTCTTGGAGAACTGGAGAAGTCCCAGCAGACTGGAGGAGGGCAAATGTCACCCCCATCTTCAAGAAGGGGAAAAAGAGGACCCTAATAAATATCACCCAGTAAGCCTGACATCAATTCCAGGGAAGATCCTAGAGCAGATCATTAAACAATCAGTTTGTAATTACTTAGAAAGCAATGCTGTAATCACTAAAAGCCAACATGGATTTCTCAGAAATACGTCATGCCAGATGAATCTTACCTCTTTTTATGATAGGGTTACAAGCTTGATAGACACAGGGAATGCTGTAGATGTAGCATATCTTGACCTCAGTAAGGCCTTTGACAAAGTTCCCCATGATATTCTTGCAAAGAAGCTAGTAAAATGCGGGCTAGACGGGGCTACTATTACGTGGATTTGTAATTGGTTGACCGACCGCACCCGAAGGGTGATCACCAATGGCTGCTTTTCATCCTGGAGAGAAGTGACTAGTGGGGTGCCACAGGGGTCTGTCCTGGGCCCAGTGCTAGTCAAAATCTTCATCAATGATTTGGATGAAGGAGTGGAGGGCATGCTGATCAAATTTGCAGAGGATACCAAACTGGGAGGCGTTGCTAACATACCAGAGGATAGGATCAAATTTCAATACGACCTTGACAGATTGAAGAGCTGGGTCAAAGCTAACAAAATGAATTTCAACAGAGAGAAATGTAGGGTCCTGCACTTGGGCAGAAAAAATGAAAGTCACAGGAATAGGATGGGGGACGTGTGGCTGGATAGCAGTACATGTGAAAAAGATCTAGGAGTCTTGGTAGATCACAGGCTGAACATGAGTCAGCAGTGCGACGCGGCCGCCAAGAAAACCAACACAATTCTTGGTTGCATCAACAGGATTATGGTGTCTAGTTAGAGGGAGGAAATGGTACCACTCTATTCTGCATTGGTTAGGCCTCATTTGGAATATTGTGTCCAGTTCTGGGCACCTCAGTTCAAGAAGGATGTCGACAAGCTGGAACATGTCCAGAAGAGGGCGACCAAAATGGTGAAGGGTCTGGAAGCCATGCCCTATGAAGAACACCTTAGGGAACTGGGTATGTTTAGTCTGCAGAAGAGAAGGTTAAGAGGGGACATGATAGCCATGTTTAAATATTTGAAATGATGTCATGTTGAGGAGGGGAGCAGGCTTGTTCTCTACCGCTCCAGAGACTAGGACAAGGAGCAATGGATTCAAGCTTCACGAAAGGAGATTCCACCTGAACCTCAGGAAGAACTTCCTGACGGTCAGAGCTGTCTGGCAGTGGAATATGCTGCCTCAGAGTGTGGTGGAGTCTCCTTCTTTGGAGGTTTTTAAGCAGAGGCTGGATGGCCATCTGTTGGGAATGCTTTGATGCGTCTTCCTGCATAGCAGGGGGTTGGACTCAATGGTCCCTGGAGTCTCTTCCAACTCTATGATTCTATGATTCATATCTTGGATTTTTTTGGATTTTGGAATATCTGAATTTGCATATACATAAAATACAGTACTGTATAGGAGATCTCCAGGGAGGCCACGAACATTGCCATCATCACTTCACACTGAGCACCATGCTCACGTTGCAGCCATTTCACAGATCCTTGTTTCCCTCTCCAGCCTCACATTTCATTCATTTGCTACTTGTGCTATATATGAGATGTGAAGATGGAGAGGGACAGAGAATCTAAGAGATGAACGAGTAGAGTGCCACAGCCACCTCCTCAAAGGCAGAAGTGAGTGGCAGATGGCAAACAGTTCTGGGTTTTAGAGGTATTCGGATTTCAAATTTTTAAAGAAGGGTTACTCAACCGGTAATATATACTCTAAAATGCACTAAATGTTCTAAATCATTGCAATGGGATTGCTTCTCATCCAGTTTGAATAAAACCCTCTGGGCACATCCCAGTTTTGGATTTGACCAAACCTATATCCATTTATGCACATGCAAGTCTCACCAGGTTATACAGGACTTACTTCCATGTTAGTATAAAAATATATAGTTACTACAATCTTAGACTTCAATCTTATATACACTATTGAATTCCATAAGACTTACTTCTGAGTAAATATGCATGGCACTACATTGCAAGTTGTAAGAAAGTTTTTCACTCTATATAGATGTGGCAGCTAGCAAGAAGCAGCCAAATCCATAATGATACCACTAGGTAAGGTGCCCATGGTCACAGATGAGTCAGAGTCCGATTAGCACCGTTCTCTTCAAGTGCAGTGTGAAGCCAGGACAACTGTACCTGCCATCAAAACATCTTTTTATCCCACATGAGAAAAGATCAAAGCAAAATTCAAGCCTTGCACTGGTCCCCCACCAGACAAATCACGAGTTAGCTTCATAGCTAAAAAATAAAAAGTAATAGCTGCAAGGTGAAATGCATATGAAGGGAAAAGGAGAAGCAGCAAAGAAGTGAGGCTAAGAAAACGTCTTGCTTTATATAGCTTGCCAAAATATTTTGGGCTAGATGAAGAGATGTAGGACTTACTGCTGGACAGTTTCCTTTGTCACTACAGGGTTAATGGGAATGCCCAGGGAACCCCACTGAAATCTAAAGACTGAGTGAACAGAAGAATGGAAACTGACAGAGTATGTGCTTTCTTAACATGGCACAGCACAGCAAGAAATATGCAGGACTTACACATGATGTTGCTATACATGTCCCCCAGTCATTATACGTCTCCACTGTAATGTTGGATAAAGCTGTTCTTAGAAGCGGGCAGAGAACTTTCCAGAGGTTCTCTACCTGTACATAAAAGAGAGACAAACAAAGGATGATATGAGATCTATTCATGACAGCTCCAACTTCTTACAGCAAAGCATTTTATTTCTTGCAGGGAGATATAAAATTTGGCACTGGAACCTGAAATATGCACAGTCCTAGACTTCTGTCAGAGAGTTCGTAGCTTTAATTATTGAGAAACGAAAAACAAACAAAAAACCCAAGCACTAAATCCTTAGCTTGGAAGAAACAGCCTGCCTTAAGAAAAAAAGATATAAATAGTCCTTATTATTTAAACGTTATAATCTATTTTTTGTTAGTTGGGGAGTAGTTGACTCTCCTTATTTGGAAATTTTTAAACAGAAGCTGGATGGCCATCTGTGAGGAGTCCTTTGATTATGTATTCCTGCATGGCAGGGGGTTGGACTCAATAGTCCTTGCGGTCTCTTCCAACTCTTATAATTCTATGATTTGCAAGGAAACAACTTTCAAAAGCAACTATGATTTTCGGAGTTTTCAACAGAAATTGCTTCTTCTTTTTTTTTAATACGGTACCCTTCCTCAAAAATTCACACTACTTTTTGCAAATCAGGAATTTCACATGCATTCTTACTAAACTACACAAAACACTACCTTCTCAAATGTCCAGTGTTTAGACCCTCTTATCAAACCAGCTATAATTTCAGCTACACATCGTTGGGTACTTTCATGGGAATCTGCAGCAAGACGGTCCAAGTGGGGTTTCAGTACAGGCAAAAAAGCATCATCAAAGTTTCTGAACAAGCCCTGTAAAAAGAAGATGTTTAATGCTATGCCTGCATAGCTCTAATATCCCTAATTTTATGTATATAAACACACACACACACACACACACACACACACACACACACACACGAATATTCTGGAGGAAGCAAGTAATCAAAGTGACAGAAAACTAAAATATTATAAAGTATATTCTATATCTATTCCCAATATTATGTAATATAATAATATATAATTATAAAACTAATATAAATACTATAATAATATAAAACTAATCAATATATGTATATAACAATTATATAATTAATATAATACTATAATAATATAAAACTAATTACCTTGAAAAGGCAAAATCTGCGAGGATTGAATTTATCTTTTCCTTTTCTGTCTTCTAAGGAAAGAAATTTGATTAGCTGCTCAACAAATTTTGGATCAGAAAAATGATCATATATGACTTGCTCTGCCTGTAAAAAAGAACAATGCAACAGAATTATAGAGTCACTGCTTAGTTTACCAGTAAAGAGTCCAGTGTTTGGGGAAAAAATTTCTGGACTCAACTACATGGTACTTAACTTTCAAGTCAACCTTACTGAGAACTGTAAAAGCTGGGGGCTATCACATTCTCAAATCTTCAGTCTTGGAACTCTCTCTGCAACTGTCTCCTACAGAAATTTGGTACTACTGCTCTCCTTCCCTTACAATGTTTAGTTCAAGAAGTCATTAGATTTGTCAAGGTGCATACTGAGATGCTGTACTATGCAAGGATGCGATGATTTGCTAAACTGGTATGTTAAAATAATAGCCAATAGCCTACAGCCAGGTAGGAAAAATATCACCTCTGAGGAGGACCCATGTCTCAGTAACAGAGAAAAATCTTTCCTTGTATGAAAATATCCTAAGTACAATCACTCTGACTGCAACTCAGGTTGGTGGCATCATGAAAACAACCTCCTTAAGACCCCAGAAATTCACTACTGGTATAAATGGACCAGCAGCCTGATAGTATGACATTATTTTGCACATCTCCTACTTCATCCATATTTGCCTGACATAAAGGCCTGATCCACATTCGCATGTTGTATACCCAGACAGACAAAATGTATGGTTCTTTTGGCATGGTACCAATAGCAGCTGTTTTAAGCTGTAACATGAGGCCTGTAGTGCTTCCACTTAGGCCCTGGCATTCTCCTGATCATGCATTTGATTTCTTTAGTTGGAAGATGGTCAAAGGATGGCCGAGAGAGAGAGAGAAACAGCCAGCTTCGCATGAGACCTACACCTGGGATCTTGAATGAACTCACATTCCAAGATTGTCAGGTTTCTCATGGGACTGACACCAGGGAGCCTTAAGGAGTACACATTCCAAGAAGTGTAGCCAGGACAGTTTTGAAAATTTGCCTTATCAGAAATGCCAGCTAGTATCATGCTTTGCTAAATGATGAGAAAGTTATAATATTCTGCCTTAGTCTGAGAGAGTTTAGACCTGGCTTTTCACATATGACACCTGCAGTTAGTCACTTATCTAAGTTTTCTTTGGAACCCATAAGCAAGTATGCTATGAACTATACTCCATATCTCATTGGCACTGTTCAGACTGGCTTATGGTTCTGTGCAAAACATCTGCCTGTCTGATTCATCTTTACTGTATAAAACACTTGTATACACTGTAAACTTTTTCAAACAAAGACATTTCTCATTGTAATTAAACTTGGGTCTGACTTGCTTTCTTGCTGCCTCCAAACTCTGGAGATGAGGGGGTGGAGAATATACACATACATGACATATGTTATCTATACATTTTTACTGTAAACTTCATAACTGAATGGATAAAGTGACTCGATGAAAAAAACAGACAGACATGGCATTTCATAAGATACAGAACTTATATCTAAGGTGGCCAATCCAAGAATAATTTCATGCTTCTGTTACTGAAAACCACAGACTTGTGAATGTGCTCAGAGAAGCTGTGCATAGTTGCCCACAAAGGAAATTATCAAGATGTTACAGCTGACTTACAGATTGGATGTCAAAGTGAGAAAAAAGCTACAAGTTATCAGTATTTTCTTCTGCTTATAGTTGTCATTATGTCCATTTTTATTTTAACTGTCATATCTGTGAAGCCTAGTTAATTAATGAGGACCTTTTCATTGGTCAAACTCACCTCCAATTACCAAAATATTAAATACATATGCCTTGTATCTGACAAGAATAACTTTCAGCAGCTTTTCAAAATATGCACTCACCTCTGAAAGTTCCTTTCGACTCCTCCCAAGCTTTGGTTGCTCTTCTGCTGAAGCATAGATTTCCATATTTCTAGAAAATGCAAAAGAAAAAAACTACCACCTTACAGTATTCTTGAAGAATATAACTACCAATTCCTGGTTCATCACTGCAACACTTTTTTTTACTCCTGAGAGCAGGAATAAATGAGAACCATTATTAGAACAGCCTTCCACAGCCTGGCGCTTCTAGATGTTTTGGACCACAGTTGTGCTGGCTGAGGAACTGCAGGAGGTAGTACTCCAGCACTTGTGGAGGGCACCAGGCTGTAGGAGGATCTTCTGGTAACAAGGAAAGTAGTCAGCATTTTTCTTAAAAGTAAGACAATCAAGTTGAAATTTAGATTCCATACTGCTTATTATAGACTAGTGAAAATAGCAGGTTTCATACGCCTTGGAATAACTGTAGTTTGATACACTAAAGCCTTCAAATTATGCCACAGTTGCAGTTGGCACCAATGTGATTGCCCCATGGAAAAGAAGGTACAGAGGCTAGGAGCCTTAGGCAAGCCCACTCTCATAGTGATCCCCACTAAAGCTGGAAGAATCCATAAAGGAAGGCGATTCTACAGCAGCAAGGAGCCCTCTAATTCTGACCCACCGGCCACTCTCCTCAGCTTCAGACTGTACGGACTGCAAACCTACGTACTGGTTAGGAAAGTCTTTCGCCTAATGACTGAAAATGATATTGCAGGCATCAGAATCAAGACACATCAAAACTGTTTGTTTTAAATACTAAATAACCCCCAAGTGCACATCCCTAGATTCTATTTAGTATGATTGATAAGTTTCAGGAGTCTAGGTTTCATGGGCTGAGAGCTATAGTTCTGTCAGATAGGTTCCCATCCTCTTTTATTACATTTTAGATTATGTATTATATGTCTTAAGACACCTACTCCAAAGGATTATGCAAATATGAAAAAAAAACGAAGAAGAAATTTTCACTGCTTATCAAATCATGCATGATCAGAGTATGTTAATCAATGGGAAGACAACTGGACAGCTGTCATGATGTCATGGAGGGGCATGAAGCTTCTCTTTCATGATCACTGGAGAAGAAATATAAGCCAGTACTTACTGAGGCCAGGTATAGTATCCCCAGTGCGTTTTTTCCACAAAATGGCAGGCCTCCCAAGCCTGTTTCGTCTTTGGTAATTTGGCACTTTCATAATGCAGCCACTGGTTATCAGGTCTGTCACCAGCCTGGATAGTTGGAGACTGAGCAGCCCCACCTTTTTTGCAAAAAGGAGAAGACCACTGTCTATTAAATTTACCCATCAGCATGCAAATGGCATTTCCTGACCCATTCTGTGACTTAGGAGATATTGGCACTTTCCTTAGACAAGTAATTAAGAAGTTTGTCAGTTCTGTATCTTTGTTTCCTTGGCTTTCCTGTCAATTTTTAGTACCTTGCATTTTCTGTCAGTTCAAGTCATGCAGCCATTTGCTTTCAAATAAGGATAAAATTATTAAAACTGTAATGTTCTTCATTTCATCACTATAATTTATTTTCCTCTTAAACCAGTGTTCTATGGACAGCTTATAATCTATTAAAACTATAACACCCAACAATAATACAATAAAGTAGGACCAACGACAGCAGACAAAACCAGGCCCAAAACAGAAGCAGAGAACAATCAAATTAAAACCTATTAAAACAAAAGCAAGCATAGAATAAATGTACTAAAATATCTCTATAGACCATAATTACTGCAAAGTGGTTTATTCTTGGCCTTTCTCAAACAAGAAATAGTATCTTTAGAAGCTGCTGAGTCACAGCCTCTGATACATCACTTGGTGCAAAACTCTCTGCAAACCACTGTGAATGCTTTGCTATGTATAGCCATGGTTTAGTCAGCCACAAAAAGTTCTTGTGTTGCCAAAGCCTTTATTCTTCTATTTGCTTTATCATAACCCAGATCTTGGAGAGGCATTTTCCAATCAAAGCTAGTTTTACAGCTTGAAAGTCCGGTAACAAGCCATTTTTTGTTACCACACAACAATTTTGTCATGTAACATTTGGAATTAGATGCCAAAGTTTTGCAACTCTACTTCCACATACTATTGTTGTTATGTGATTTCAGTTCACCTCATGGTGACCGCATCATAGGGTTTGCTTGAAAAGATTTATCTGGAGGAATTTTGCCACAGCCTTCCCTTAAGGCTGAGGGAGTGTGACCTCCCTAAAATCACTCAGTGAATCAATTCCTCACACAACCATGGAAATCCAATGGGAGATTTTATGCATGTCTCATACTCTCAGCCCCAGAAAACCCTGCAATAAGTTCACTTTAGGGTTGCCATAAATCAGAAATGAATTGAAGGCAAACAGCAAGCAACAACGTGGTAGAGAGGCAATGTAGTATAGCAGTTTGAGTATTGGACTAGGACTTCTGGAGACCAGAATTTGAATTCCTGCCTGATATGGAACCCATTGTGTGATCTTGGATAAGTCATACTCTTCCAGCCTCAGAGGCAGGCAACAGGAAACCCCCTCTGAACAAATCTTGCCAAGAAAACCCCATAATAAGTTTGCCGCAGGGTCACCATAAGCAGCACAAATGACAAGAGGAACAAATAATGAACTATAAAGTTAAACCTGAAGTAGAAATAGCACTCAGGATAGCCTAGTGGAAAGCATTCTGACACACTGAAAACTTGTTGCATTTTCCATAGGTGTTACAGCTTATCCAATTGCTGCCCAACCACGAAATGAAGAGATCACACACGGGGCTTGGGTTGAGCTAGGGCAATTTATTATTGTATGCCTATTTAATCTAAAGCTAACACACGAACTTGAGGCTTGACTTTGAACTTGATGATGAACTTGTGACCTGAGAAAGGGGGGTTGACAGAATGAGAAGACTAAGGCAAGGGTCACCTCCAGACCTCTTCCCCAGCTCTCCTTGGTGAGGTACCGGGCCCCGAAGCCAACCCATG
This sequence comes from Iguana delicatissima, assembly GCA_948472985.1. Classification (NCBI taxonomy): domain Eukaryota; kingdom Metazoa; phylum Chordata; class Lepidosauria; order Squamata; family Iguanidae; genus Iguana; species Iguana delicatissima. Next base: position 25,895 of record CAOKZL010000665.1, read on the forward strand.
AGGCTGGGTTCTAACTTCAGCCAACCCTTTTCTGAAAGGCAAGCCCCCCAAACTGAACCCCCGCATCTCTTGACCCCGTAGTAGATGCCAGCTGTGGGCCCACCCCAAGGACAGCTCTTATGCTACACCAAAGGGTGCCATAGGTACTCACCAAAACCCTCATACACCCACCAGCCATGGAGACCTATTTAAAAGCTTAAGTAAGACACTACTCTGTGAAGCCAATTGCATAATCCCCTGGTGCAGTGTAGGGTAGGCGAAATCGCTCCCCGAGGGGTGGAATTCCTACCCAGCCCCGAAACGACCAATAATCTTATACTGAAACCATAGGGTGCGAGGGTGGGCGGCCAGCAAATGAAGAGGCTGAGGAGGAAGAGGCACGCCCTCATGCGGACAACAAGAGACAAAATATGAACTACAGAATTAAAAAGAAAACCTTAGCAAACAACATTCTAAGAACATACAGTACAAAAATCTGTCACATATGGGGTTGCTATAATGAAAACCATAGAGGATTCCTATAAAATGGTTGTGTAAAAGAGGGAATTTCAGCAGCTGTTATGGCAAGCAGCACCTGCTCATTTCTTCTCTTCTATACAATCATACAAGAACCCTCTCTAATTTTCCCACTGGCAGCCCCTGTCCTACAGTTTGCAAATGCTGGTGAGCAGAGGCAGCAACGAGGCCACTTAGTATCTCACCATCAAAGACACAGACTTTCATAAATTTGAGGCTAGATTATGCAATGTTATGGGAAACTGAACAACATATCAGCAAAGCAAAGCAACACAACTCAGAGAAGTGGAAGAGTCTACTTATAAGTGCAAGGATGGGTATCATTTGTAGGTTCACACCAATCTTGTTCCTTATGCATCCTGCAGTAAACCCCACACATCCCTCTCATACATATTAAAATGCAAATGTTTCTTTTTTTGTCAAAATCAGATGTTCAGAAGTCCATATTTAATTGAGGCTGGGAACTCAAAAGGTCCCCAGACACTACAGCAGGGCCTGTGCCTTGCTCTAAAGAGCTGCTCTTCCTTGCGGCTTCTAGGAGCAGCAATTCTCTCTCTTTCCCTCTTTTTTTAACCACAGAAAGAACAGAGGATTGCAAAAATGGCCTTGGGAGCTTAATACACCCATGGAACACATGATTCCCACTCCTAATTCAGCATTTTGAAAACTACAAAGGTCAAAATAAACTTTGGCTAACAGGACAAAACCTGTTAGCATGCTGAGTTATCTTTTATTAAAAAAACACATTAGAAAGGCTGAGGCTAAATTTGCTTTTGACACTGCAAGAAGACTAGAAAGTTACATAAATCAATACTTAGATTATTGACTGTGCTTCAAACCACCTTGTTCTGTATTAATTAACCAAACTACATGTTGTCACCAGAATGCTGGTCATTTACCATGAAGGTCCATTTTTCTGAAATGCTAAGGAACAACCCACACATACTGAGTTATCACCTGTACTATCCAGAAACAGAAGTGGGTATCACATGAATTCTGGAACCTTGTTCTTGTCTCTCTTCTCCCTGTCAGTAGTTTTGAAATGAAAGACTCAAACAGAAGCACTGAACTAAACAGAAACAAACAAAGATTAAGTACAGAAAAGAGAGGGAGCCCCTTATATTTGATCTGCATTGGATGAAGGTAGGAGAGAGAAAAATACTGTGGGGAAGAGGTAGAAAGCCAAGAGCAAGGTTTCAAAGATCCCACCTCTGTTCCTGGGCAATACGGAGGATAACCCAATACATGAGAATTGATCCTCAACACTACAAGAGAATGTTAGCCTTTATTCTCCCACATGCTGCTATTTTGTGTTTTTTTATGTTGAAATTGCAATGACCATGGCAGCTAAGTTTTAAAAAGAACCCATTTACCATGAGAACCATAAAAACATCTGGAGTTAGATCTCATGGCAGAAATAACTCAAGCATGTCTAATTTTGTGTGTTAACAAAGCACATGTCTCCCATTTACACTTACACATGCCAATTAAAATGTTTTAGTAGTTAAAATTAGCTTTAAACCTGAAATGGTTTGTTCAGCACACTTACTGATTTGGAAAGGACAGATGGGCACCTTTTTGTGAGGCCTCTTCAACTGCTTGAGGATACCAGCTACAGCAGAGATTGCCATCTAAGAACAGGAATGAGAATTAACTTATACATTTTAAAATTTCAGAACAGTCAATTGCTTTATTAGCACCCTTGAAAAGAAAGAAAGAATCTGAACTTGACCTCCTCTCCCCACAACACTACAGGATCACACAAATCAGAACCACTGTCAGGTGACAAGTAAGAAGAACAAATACCTTTCCAGTTCTGACAAACCTGTTTTTAACCAAGAGGAGAATATTCTCATTCATATAGTAATTCTGTGCATACAAACTGGACTCTCTCTGAAGTACTAGGTCTGCCTCTATTCCTCCAATTTATTTTATCCTACTGATGATTCTGAAAACATTTCCAGTCTCCAAGAGACAAGGATCATAGTTCAAGGACCGAGCACATTAGGTTCAACTTGTAGCATGTCTGCTTTAAAAAGGAATAGTTTACACATTATGGGAAAACCCTGAATTAATGCTAGTCAGGATAGATAGTTCTGGACTACATGAATAAAAAATTTCACCTGGTATAATGCAGTTTGCTATGATCCCAAATGTAAAAATTTACTAAGGTCTGATTCATGCATTCAGTTTGCACAGCTGTGGAACCTTAAAATAATAATGACAAGGGTGTTAAGTGTAAAGTGATTCTGTACTACAGGAAACTATTCGAACCACCATATACTTGGTAAGTCTGATCTTTAAGATTTGCCAAGAATATGTAGGTGTTATCAAAAGCAAGTACATGAAGAAAACAACTTTGTGACTCCCTGTTTATGAATAACTGAATCCGTATCAGAAAAAAAATACAATTTCTTGTATATTATACATTATCTCCATAACCTGAAGCAGTATGCTTCTGTGTGCTAGCTGCTTGGGAATGCAATTAAGAGAACGCTACAGCATTCATGTCCTGTTATGTACTTCCCATAGACATCTTGGTCAGCTACTGTGAATATAATGCTGGACTAGACAGACATTTGATCTGATTCAACATATCTGTCCCTATGATCTCTCTTGCTCTTTTATTTAAATAAATTTTTCATATTTACCTTGCGAACAACTAGAGCATCATGATTGAGACATTCCACAAAGAATTTTATGGCTCTCACAGGTAACACCCTGTCATCTCTTAAGAGTAGAGACAGAAAGCCAATGCCAATGTGTTCAAACTTCCAAGGTCTGAGGAGAAAAAAAGGAAGAGAAATGAAAGAACTTTTATGGGACAGAGTTAATTTTGCCAAACACAATTTGTCACTAAACAAAGACCTCTGGCCAACACAACAACATTCCATTCCAGTACTGGGAAACAATGATTCAAGTCTAATTTGCTAACAAAAATCTCCCTAAAACAGATTTAATTTTTAACATAAATTGCACTTCAGTGGTGATGAATGCATTTTGAATTTACTTTAAGGGGGGAAGTAGTATAGTAAAAAAAAAAATCCAAGAGGAAGAAAAATAAAAAGCATCAGCAGATAAGAAAGCTCCTAAGATGAAAGCAACCTTCGATTTGTGTCCAATCATTTTTTAAGGATTTCCCTCTCTGAAATAAATTCACATTTGCAAGACCCCTTCAAAGATACATGTGTGAATACTTCCAAATCACAACTTCAGCCACCTGCAGAAGCACTTCCAAGAATAAGTCTGATATTGGAAGGTGCACGTCATATTGCTTGATAGTAACAATATCTGTACCAAGATGCAGAAGCAGTTTTAATTCAGAGAAGAACTTCCTTTGTATTTCATTTGACTCCTCCCTGCTTAATCTTGAAGGAATTTAAATAGTTCCTGCAGTTCTATTTAAAAATGTCTCACTGTCTAGAGCATGAATTACATTTTGAAAAATATATCCACATACTTACAGATTTCTTTGATCCACACAATCTAAGAGCTTGTTAACCAAGTTTTCATAGTTTCTGAAAACAACAAGGAACATTTAGATATTAACGCTTCAATAATATTACATAGGATGTCACTTAGATTTGTGTCAACAGAAACAATACTCAATTCTCTGTACATGTAATGGGCCATAGAAGTAAAAACACCCTCCACACACACCCATGCTTCAGTATGTTCGGAATCAATGTTAAGATGAGCATTAGCTATTACTTTTTAAAAATTATAATGCGCTAGTATTAACATTATTCATTGCTCTTCTGATAATAGATCACTAATCTAATTTATTTAAAGTCTTATAACAGAAAAATAACCAAAAATGGCCATCACTACCTCTTGTCTCTTTAAAAAGCCATGTTTTAGAATTAAATGTTATTCTTCAAGTCCCAAAATAAAGTATTAGCATTAAAACATCAGTGAGGGGAGGATATTGTCTATCCCCAGAAGTAATTAATTAGAAGTAACACTCTTAATCGTTAACATGTTACTTCTAAGCTCTGCAAACAGACAGCCCTTAGGTTTCCTCTCTGTTTCCAAAGGAAAGCAGAAATTGTTCAGTTCCAAAGAAAGTGTTTCAGCATACATGTCACGTGTTCTTAACTCTGCAGTAAGCTCTCTAATTGCGGACCCTGCCACTTACTGAGAGGACTCAGCATTCCTTTCTTTCTGTCGTTGAATTCCCAGTTGAATCTCCTCTGAACTAAGGCTTGTCCAGCCATTGTGCAGATTGCTAGATTTCTGCATGTTAACAGCAACCTCAACACACTTCTCTGGAACCTGAAGGGAAGGAGACACCAATTAATCTTCTGACACAATAAGAGATTTTTCTCAAAGGAAGTACAGGATGCTTTCTGCATTCAAAAGACCACGACAGCAGAAAACTACTCTCTGTAATAGCAATCTTTCGAACAAACAGGATTGTTTTTTCTTTCACTATTTACTTACCAAGGCCCAGCACTAAATTTTAAGCTATAGGCCCAAATCCAGTTATCAGTCTCAGCTGGAATAGACCTAGACATAGAGTAGATTCATTAAGAGGGTTTCCGCACAAGACTGTTATAGTGCCATTATTCCACTTTCAACATCCTATGGAATCCTGGGGTTTGTAATTTAGGGAGGGGCCTGTTGAAAGTGGAATAATAGCACTATAACAGTCTATAGAGAAATGGCCTAAGTCTACTGAATCAGTGAGAATTTAATAAATCAGCTCTTACATAAGTCCCACTGACTCCACATATCTACTTTAGTTGGAACTGAATTAAATGTGGGCCATGAATTTTTTTCTTAATGTCTCAGTCAACCCTGTAGCTATACCTTGCATCCTCCTCCCAAATGAATTTAACATTCTTGGAAATGATAAACGTATGTTTTCAAATGCCTCAAAACATCTTCCCAACCCTGCTCAAAATACTTCACATAACTATTACCTAATTCTCTGTAATGCAAAATTAGAGACAATTAAAGAAGCCTCTGTGACATTTAAATAGAGGGTTGAGACCCATCTTGTTATTAACCATGGTTTCCTAACACTCCTGCACAGAGCAAGTCATATTTCTACATTTTTTCCCATATAACTGTATATACCATACTGTATATGGTTCATCACACCCAGCACAATCCACACATGGCGATTGTACTATAGCTTCTGTGTTAATTGTTCTAGGTAAGTGTAGACAAGTATTTTAAAAAACATGCAAGAGAAACCACTGGCTTATCACGCAAATCAAGGCAGCAGTCTTGCTCTCCAGACTTACGGTTTTCATCTGAAAGCTTCTCCTCCACAAGAGCACCTGGTAGGCTATTTAATTTTCACATCGATTACACAGTTGGCCTCTTTAATCCCCAAAGTAGATACTGGCTGATTTGGCCCACTTTATGTAGAGTACTGGCAGCGTAATCACCCAGCAAGAACAAAAGCTAAGCACCAGCTATTTCAAAGAGCACATAATTTGTGGAGAGCTGCTGTTAAATGCTTTACTGGCATACTATTCTGAACTCACACTGTCCTCAAATTATGTAGCAGTGTACAAGTTACTTACCATGTTGAGTTGTGCCCACATGATTTGCACTCTTGGCTGAAGATTTATGCCAGGATAGCATTAGAAGTAAGAGTTAACATAGCAATGCCCCGCCTAAAGGACTTGTGCAAGAAACGGATGGGCACCAGAGCCACCAGATAACTGTTAGCAACTCTTAGAAATAGCTGAATGGAAATATTGCTAAGTGAGTAATTATTTCATGCTTACTGTAAAGTCCAGTCCTATTGTTTCATACTGCCGATGGATCTTCTCTGCCAGGTCATCGAACAATCTAACTATGGATGGTTTTTCCAGAGACATTGCTTTGCTAAGTCCAGAAGAAACAATTGCAGGCCAGGTTTGAACAATGCAGTCCCAGTCATGAAGGTTTGCTAGACACACTCCACTATGGTTTCCAAGAAGGCAATATAAGGCACCCTATGGAAAATAAGTTTTAAGAAGGAATATTGCTAGCTGCCTACATGTACATTTGTCATTTGAGAAATGCTAACTTAAGTCATTTCTACTTAGAGAGAGTGGCTAAGCAAACTCTCTACATGATCTCACTGGTCATTCAAACAATTTGGTTAGTCTTGAACACTGGTGCACACTATCTACGTGTTTTTCAGATTACATTTTAAAACCAGATCTTCCTTCATGGAAATATTTGCCTTATTATTAAAACTGCAAGAACATGGGTTAGGACAATCCTATTAAGCGTAATTGATTTGTTTTACGATTATATTTTGTCCTCACAAACAAAAGGAAATGCCATAAGTTGTTTGTTACTGTGATTTCTTCATCTTACAAGGATTCCAATAATAAAGCTGGGAAACAATATTCAACTGAATACACAACACAGTCCATTATAAAACTGTACATGAGGTAAGAAAAAGATTAAAGACAAATCTAATTGCTAAGGATTTTAACCAAGAAGCATTTGCCTGCCTGGATTCTAGTGAACTGGGGCAGAATTTGAGAGCTGGCACAGAGCAAGGCTCTGTGGGTGAAACTTGACAGGATTGCCAAGAGGACAGATGTTGCCAGCTGTGTCCAAATGTCAATAGAGCACTGCAGAATGTTGTACCACAAGGAAAATGGAGGGAAGCACTTATGCAAGAGTGTGAAAAGTACATTCATTAACATAATCAGCCACTGCATTTGCCTAGACTCCTTAATAGACTTTAATCCCAGTGCTCACCACTATAAGCAAATCCATCTTAAATGCTTTAGAAAAGTGTTCACGTTCAGGGTTTGAGAAATCTACAAGGAAAAGGGCATGCAACAGTTGTGATGAAATTGATGAAAAATTCAGCTTTACCTGCCCACATACAGTGCACAGAAGGTATTTTTACAACTGTATTCTGAAGAACTGAGAAAATACACTGGAGCATAGGAGAGGAGACGCATCTTACATATATTGACTATGTTATTTATTTTTCCTTGTTATTCAGGGATAGGGAACAGTGAGGGATGTATTTTCCCCACTCCCTGCAGCAAGCTGAAATACCTCCATTTTCCCTCTGTAGTCCCTCTCAAAATGGTGACCAGAGGGCATGCTGAACCATTTCTTATCACCATCTTGAGAGGAACTACATAGCAAAACTCAGGTATTTGGGGGTGAAGGTGGGGTTCTGGGAGGATTATGTAGTTGAGGTGAAAGTTTTTTTGTGTTTTCACGTTTGGGGAATTTTCCGTGTGGTTTACAAGCAAATTTGCACGAAAATTTTCCAGATTTTTTTTAAAAATTGGGGTTGGCTGGGAGGCTTTGGGGATCGTAGGGGGTCCTTGGGGCTGACAAACACTGAGTTCCAGAGTTTGCATAAGACCCATGGGCTCCAGAGACTAAGACAAGGAGCAATGGATTCAAACTGCAGGAAAACAGATTCCACTTAAACGTCAGGAGGAACTTCCTGACAGTCAGAGCTGTTCAGCAGTGGAATCTGCTGCCTCAGAGTGTGGTGCAATCTTCTTCCTTGGAGGTTTTTAAGCAGAGGCTGGATGGCTATCTGTCGGGAGTGCTTTGATGTGGGTTCCTGCATGGCAGGGGGTTCGACTGGATGGCCCCCGTGGTCTCTTCCAACTCTATGATTCTATGACTCAATGGCTACACTTGGCCCAACCCTGCTATATAGTTAATTATATAATAACCATGAATTATAACTATAAAGTTTACACTGCTACTTATGAACAACACAGCTGCTTTGTTAGCAGAACTCTGCAAGTACATTAAACATATGAATATACTATGACAGAAACAACAGCTCCTTACTTTAAACTGCTGCTGGGTGACATCAGGCCTGTCAGGCCGCAAAAACTCCAGAACCAAAGGAATTATGTCCCTGCAGCAGAAGTTGTAAGTCCCCAGAGCGGTGAAGAATGCCTGCTGAGCTTTGTTTCTAACCTAAGGAAAGAAATACCACAAAAAAAAAGACTGGTTGCAAACATAGTCCTGTAAACTAAACCAGCAATTTTTCTGTACTTTCTTGTTTTTCAAGCTAATCTTGGGCAAACAGATCCTCTGTCTGGGCAGAGACATTTACTTTAGTGTCTGAAGATGTGGAGCAGATATTACCACCCCTTACACCGCCCCTCAAACTACAGGATGGCAAAATTGGTGAGAAATCATTTTACAAACCTGGACACTTGTAGCTGGAAAACATGCAGTAGCAAGACAGACTGTAAGCATTTGCTAGCTCAGAATGACCTCAGTATGGCCAGGTCATAAATTGAAGAGGATTAGATGGAAATCTCTGACATTAATGGGTTTAGGATAATCCTCTCAATGGCCTGACCTCCAAATGGAAGATGAAACTGCCCAGGTGCAGCAGGCAAGTACCCCTGCAGTACACATTTCCTACAGAAACCTTCCCCATTAACTTTACCTGACCAAGACATTAAGATGATGTCAGAACTCCCATCAATGTTTTACTAACTAAAGCCAAAACATTTTCAAATTCCTTTGTTCATCAAGAAAGCCATTAACACTTATCCCTTCAGGGTAGGAAAAAGGGTATGTAAGCCCTAGCTCTGAGCCTGGCAATTTGCAGTACTTTGGATGCACGTTAGTGTGTTACGCTGCATGTTTGCCCCCCAGAATCCTATGCTCTGTGCTACCCTCACTGTGGTCTGAGCCATTCCACAGGATTCCACAAATTTCCATCTTCCTTGTACCACCCAGTCCTGACAATATGCTCTCCCAGCCTAGAAGGGCTAACATATGTTGTTACTGTCTCACTTCACTAACAGCAGTAGTAAGAACAAAGCCACCACAGAAAAAAGATCTTCACCTCCAGCAGGATTCAAATAAGGCATGGACTTGTTTGCATTTGGGTTTACCTTGAACTGATAAGGTATGGGTAGCCTTCATAAGGGGCAGGAATGGGATACTCAAAAGCATAAAACAACAGATGTGCAGAGTGGGTGTCTGCTTTGCTAGTCAACCTCTAGAGCCACTAGGAGATAGTTTTGCTTTCTCCACTGCCTCTACTGAATTCCATCCAGGAGCAGAAAGCTGTGCCAATCAGGAAGGAGTCACAGGGATGAGAGCTGGGTGAAGTGAACAACTGTTTGATCATGTGCTGTCAGCAAACTCTGCTAAGAGGCAGACTATGCTCAATGATCAGCCCCCTATCAGTGGCTGAAATCATTTTTCTCTGCTTTAGTGGCCTTGTTCCTCCCAACTTCTACCATCAAACAGAAAAGAGAGAAAACACATATGAAGAGGTTTTCTTTTTGTTTTCTAAGAAAGGGAAAAAAAGAGGCTGGAACAAAAAGAGGTTTCAAAATAATGTCTTCAACAGGAAAGGGATCCAACTATAGTTAAAAGATTTTGAAAATACTAGTGACAGAACTACAAAAAGACATGGAAGAAGCCTAGAAGGAGAGGCTAAACAGATACAAGCTTCCAAGAACAAAAGTTATGTGATCTTTGTCTTCCTAGGAAGCCATATCTCAGAGCTGTGAATCTCTCCTCACATCAACAAGAGAACAGAAGTTTCTCTCACAAAAATTTTAACTTATGACCAGAACAGCACAGCACTCCTTGCAAGTCACCAGTTTGAAAACTAGCACCATTAAAATCCTGTCTGCCCAAAACTGACTGAGATAATAAATGCTTACCTGGCCATAAGAACTTGTAGACAAACGCAGAAGGTCCCTAATCAAGTCCTGGTGTACTTTTTTATATTCACAGCCTTCAACGGTGAGTGTTCTCAGCTAAACAGAAAATGATGTTGTTAGATTTTTCCCTCTTCTGAGCATATTCGCTTTATACATACAAGTTCCAGGTATCACAGATTCTAACAGGGGTAGAAGGCCAAAAGGCAAATATTGGTTATGAAGAAAATACACATTACCTCATGCTGCAACATGACTCTGTCAATGAGCAATGCTCTGATATGCTGTTTCTTGCCTTGAAGCTGCAAACAAACAAAGCCATTATGTGTACATGAAAATACTGTAGTATTATTCATACTGGGAATCTACTCTTTGCTTTCACCTCAAATTTCTCAGTTTTAACTCCTGGGTATGTTCCACTGGTTAAGAAAAACCTAATGAAGACTTTCCCCTTCTTTATCCAACAACAACAAACACATCAGACTGCAGGCGTCTGTTAAACTAAACCAATTAAATCAATTATATCAAATACCAACCTTGTTCTCCATTGATTTCTTCACCAAGTTAAAACTCTTCCACCGTGAATCAAATTCATGCTTGTGTGATCCTTGGAAATGTAAAAGGTCACCAATGATCTGTAAAACAAGAATTTGGATTATAAATAACAAGCTTTCCCGTAGAAGGTAGAAATGTAGGAAACGAAAATGCTTCAGAAATTCCAACTGTACCTTTATGATGAGGAACAAAGACTTAGTGTCATCCTCGGAGTTCTCAAGTATATAATCTATCATAGTAGAGAGGAAAATCCAGCTCAGTAAAACAGTAAAGTACTGATTAAAGAACAATTTATTTGAACCGAAATATTCTGTAAGTATAAATTACATCAGAATTTTTTTCTTCATTCCTGATTTATAAAATTAGGTTTCAGAATAGCTGCGAATTACAAATCTTTTAAGCAACTGTGAAGATGCAACGAAATTGAGAAGTGAAGGAAATGACTAAAAACCACACTTACGCAAAAGCTTTCTTGTGACCTTGCTGATTGTTTCTCTGTAATTCTCCCTTGATGAAGCTAGACAAGGCAAGACCATTCATTATCTATAAAATTTAAACTTTAAATTACATGACATTGCAAGGCGCAGGTCATAAAGAGGAGAAATAAATACAAGAAAGACTTGGAAGACATGAAGAGATCACACACACACATGTATATGTACAGCTAGAAACACCAGGTTTGCATGCAAACTGAGACCTTCTCATTTACATCTGTGTTATGTATAAAACTCAATGTAGGTACCCTTACTACGAGCACATCTAACTGTTTCCAGTGAGAAAGTAGCACATGAAGTTCATACAAATGTCTGAATATCAGTAATAAGTGCTGGTTAGTTTTTAGACTAAGGATGGCACAAAAAAGCTACAAAATTCATATGTACCTTATCACTGTAATAGGCATGCACATGCACGCACACACTCACACATACACTTAGGCAATATTGCAGAAATACTGTAAATCAATGTCAGGAAAAGAGTCAAGGTTTTTTTAAGGGAAGATTTTTAAGAAAAAGAATTAATGCTCCCTCCACCCCACAGCCTTTAACAAGGTTGTAGATATTTTGTACCAAGGCACACATAGTGAGAATTTAACATAAGCCGCCTTTTATATGGTATCAATGTCTGCATATTAAGATACAGAGGGGAAAAAAATATACTAAGCCAGAATAAGTTGCTCCTTCCAACAAGAAACTGATGACTTATTGCGCCAAACAGTTGCTACATTTAAATAATTATTTTATCTAAGACATGGATGTAACTTACCATAATCAATACCAGTATAAAGCTTGATCTCTTCTAAAGACACTAGACTTGGAACTCTGCAGAACATAAAACGGATGCTGTCAATAGGTTTTCATCAGTTTCTAATATCACTTGTCACTCCTAAAATTTCTGAGGATAATGAATAGATGACAGTCTGATTTTCTATCTTTTAATATGGTTTTAAAGAGCGATGGTGCTGCACATTTTGCAATACATTGAGAAACTCAATGATGGCAGCTGCAACCATACTCTTGACATTTTTGTGAATTTTAGTCACAAACAGCAGTAGTTAATTATTAACACTTTATGATATGCAAACAGCCAAGCTTACTCACAGGTGAGCTACTCTCTCTCCTTTCAGTGGTGGAAGAATGTTTCCCGAACCAATCAGGCAATTGTGTACTATTGTAAGGGACTGCTGCACATCATCTCTGAAAATAAATGTTAAATGTATCTCAGTACTTAAGGTCTACATATATAAATTATAGCTGCAGACAGAGTACTGCGATTACTGTACTATGATCTCCATGACACTTCTACCACTACAGGGTTCTCTTAGTTCAATAAGGACTAACAAATTAGAAAAGTACAACCAGTGCTCTATTGTTGTTGTTGTGTACCTTCGTCATTTCTGACTTACAGTGACCCAAAGGAAAGCCTTTTCTTGGCAAGACTTGTTGAGAGGGGGTTTGCCATCAGCCTCCTCTGAGGCTGAGGGAATGTGATTTGCCCAAAATCGCCCAGTAGGCTTCCACAGCCAAGTGGGAATTCAAACCTTGGATTATAGAGTCCTACTCCAATGTTCAAACCACTCCACAATGCTGGCTCTCAGCCCTCTATTACTCAGCAGATGATATGTCTCTGCTAAATACCTAAAGCATACAATGGTTTTCTACAATGGTTCTGCACAATTCTGTTGGCACAGGCTTAATACCAAATTATCATTTACGGATTATAGATAATAATTTATTACCTAAACTTCCAAAACCAAAAATGCTTCTTTTAGCAGTCTACTGGAAGCTCTGCATTTTTTATAAGTTCAACAATAGCCTCCCAGCCCAGATAAATATTTTTAAACATTACTATTTATGAATTAGGTTCTAAATTTGCCCTTCTGTGAACTGCATGAGAAGGCATTACAATCCAGCAAATCCCTTACTAGGAAGGGTCCCTTTATTCTGCAGCTATCAATGCCACCTACCACACTGTTCTGGATGATCTCCTGATCATCTGGAACAATGTTCTAGAAGGCACAGAGGGAAGTTTGCAGGGCGATACATGAAAACTGGAAAATCCCCACCACCACTCTGCCACAAACCCTCCAATACACACTTTGTTCCCAAGAGAAGCCACCTGTGAATTCCACTCATGGGAAGTGTGGGTACAACCGAATACTGTTATCCCACTTCCAAGAAGTTAAGGATAGTGCGCATGCCTGATTCCATTTTTTTTATTTTTTTTTGGTCCTTCCAAGAACTCTGATGATGAAGACTCTGGTGGGATATAGGCACACCACTATCTCCAAGCATTAATACACTGATGTACCATCCAACAGGTACACACACCAGAAATCTGGACTTACTGAAATGCACAGTAATATTTGTTTGCCAGCACGCGCGCACGCACACACACACTCACACACAAATCTCATACGGGAATAATGACAATGGCCTGCATTATAAGCCTGTTGAAAGAACACTGTGCTATTTGATCACTTAGAAAAGAAAGATCACCATCACAACATCCCCCACCCATCCCTGCCCCAGAGCTACTTAACTCAGCTGCCCTCAGTAACTCTCATCATCCTAAATACCACAGGCAATTTCACTACTGAGAAGCCACAACTACTAACTATACTTCTACCAACCTGGACATTTCAAGAGGTCCATCAGCATAGTGTGATAATTTGTCAAGCTCTGGCTGGAGAAAAGAATCCAGCAAGTCAAAAGCAAACGCCGTCTCTTCAGCTGATGGAACATGCCAGTGGATGTTAAGGTTCCGTAGGTCACCAGGTTTACCCCAATCCTATATAAACACAAAAAATGGTGCGCATTTTGCATTTAGCATCAGTGGCAACTATCCCATGCTACACATAAAACAATAAGACTGTAAGAGAGAAAAGGAGCTAGAGCTAAAGGAGTTTTTAAAAAACTTTCTCAAAAGCTAACAAGAACCTGTTTTCCATAATTGCAGGACATAATTGCTGGAGTAAATTTTTGAATATAAAGCTTACTGGAACATTTACAAGTAGTTACCGTCCCCCCTCCAAAATCAAAACTGGTTTAGTCACTTTTTTGGCAGAACTCTTCTTTTAAAAAAAAAAAGTATCACTTTTTCCAGATCCAAACAAGGTGCCTAACATAATAATGTAACACAAAAAATGACCCAAAACTAAAATCCAAAATCTGCAATAAGGATAGGCAGGATAGCCCTACCACTTAACACATACAACAGAAGGTTGTGTCAAGGTTCTTTTGGGAGACAATTTCACAACATGTGATCTTCCTCAAACTCACAGAAGAAGGAGATGGCACTCAGACCATGGCTTCTTCAACAGAAAGTTAGTGTAAGCTTATGGGACAAAGATCTGTCCACAGACCATTAGTGTTTTTTCTGGCACCTGGGACTACTAGCATCTTGGATTCTGTCTGGAAATTAACTGCAGTGAACACAGCTTGAATAAAAAGAGGGTTACATTTATCAGAGAATGTGTTGCTATACGAACAGCCACAGAGCCTAAAGGATGCCACTTCCTCAACAATCTCTAACAATTCTACTTGAGAAGAAATGTTAAGGCCATGAGCTTTACCACAGGTGAACATGAACTGGAAAATCCCACTCATATTTATATAATTAAAACCCGCTATAAATAAGGGATGCAACAATCTAGATTCCCTCTTTACCAATTCCCACTGCCCCTATTCCATGGATTGCAAAATCAGAGCAAACTGTGTAAAATCAGTATACCGCTGCATAATTTAAACAGAGCATCCTCCATTTTATAGTGCAAAATATAGACTAGAATGGAGAATTTTGACTATTCAAACCAAGAGTATATATGCAGCCTGGCAAAAAAAAAAACAGATAACCAATTCTTGAGGTACTCCTTTCAAACAGAAAGGGGGCTACAAACAAAGTCACCTCCTGCAACTTCTTTCGCAGAAACAATGTGGGTCCCTCGGTTGTCAAGTTCCTCTTCTAGGCTGAGGTAGCATCATGGATTTGCCCCCACCTCACCCCACCCCGCGTTTTAGACAGTTCACAGCACTGCCACAAACTGCCCCTTAATAAGGAATTCTTTCCGCTGCCTCTTCTGTTTTTCTTTTCAAAAAGAATTCTTAACATTTATTTCCGTGTTAATATTGTGCTTCATTTCCCCTCTGCCCCATTTTGAACACATGCATTTTATACAATAAAAAAAGATACAGTAAATGACAGACAAAACAACTGTTAGCAAACTGAGGAACTTAAGTACTTTGATGAAGAGTACAGATCAGGACAGTCAAATAGATTACCACTAGAAGAATTCTGAAATTTCTGATATGGACTAACACAAAGAGCCTGTTCACTTGAAAGATTTTTGTCCGCACAAGCAAGCCTGACCATCGTTGAACATGCACTCACTCTGAATGCGTGCATGAATCATGCAATCACAGCTGGAAAAAAATGCCACCACAATGGTAGGACTTGCCTCTGTCTGTATTTATATCCTGCGCCTTTCTCCCAAACATGGGAGTCAAGGTGGATCAAGAAAGTACAAATGAAAAACACAGAACACTTTAATGTTGAAATAAAATTAAATAATCTTAAATGCAATTTTGCTTACATTCACCTATACAAACACCTGCTTGGCCTGGGAATGATATGGGCGGCCAGATTATGCTATGCATGCTTTACGGGTAGCTGTGTGTAAAACTGGGTAGACTCATTTGACAAGATGCAGAACAGGTATACTATATATGTAAGAGAGCATATCCCATAGTATACAAAAAGAATGTTTGTCCAACTAAGTTTAGACTTCACAAGGATCTGACTAAGATCTGCTATACATCCCTCAATTACAGACATTTAATCAAAAAAGTTGTGTTCCTTTTACACACGATGGGAACACTATAGAAATATTAGATACACCACAATCTGAAGAAGATGCTAGGTATTCAGCTACAAAATGTATTTAATATAAGCCTTCATTTCTACTGTTGATATTACAGACAATAAATTCCCCATTCCCTCAAGATGGTATACTAAAAACTGAGTAAAAACTTAAAACATCAACGGTAAAACTGAAATGGCAGATTTCTATTCTTATAGCATCTTTGAATTACACTTTCCACTGGGATGGCTAAATCTTCAAATAAAAGCAAACAGAATAATAGTTTAGTACTTCTGTAAAAAAGAAAGTCAAATTCTCTAATCCTAAGTAAGTTAAAGTCCTTGCCTTGATAGGAAAGTATTCAGAAAGAGGCTTGTCAAAGCCACCTGGCACACTGCAGTATTCTGTGGGGTAGATAAGTGTAGTAGAACGAAGAAGATGGTGCAGTAGGTTACAAGACAGAATGTAACCCTGCTTACAAGTTAAATGGAGGGTTCGCTGCAGAATCTTCAAGAGCTGCTCCCTGTATGGCAGCAACTTCTTCCCATCCACACGAGTAATCTAGCCAGAGCAGAAACATCAAAAATTAAATACTGGCTGAATGATAAATACACAAAGAAAAACTAAAAGGCATCTTTTATTACTAATACTGCAAACACACTAACCAGGATATCTCCATACCTGGGCACAACTCTGGGAAGTCAAATATAAAGCCTTCTTTTCCATAATGTTGTAGCTGTGTCCAAACATTTTGTTCAATCCTTAAATTCTTCTACCATTAATTTAACAAAGGCTTTTTCAACTTGATATAGTTTCAACTACAACTCCCATCAACTCCAGCTAGCATAGCCACTGGTCACACTAGCTGGGGATTTTGAGTCTGCCCTTGGTAGTTATGTAGTACTGCTACAAACTAGCACAACCTTACCTAAAGAACAATCTAAAGAGGCTCTTTACTTTTCTTCCTGTTCAAGTCCAGAGTAATTGAGGACCAACTGCTAAAGGGGCAAATTATGGGACCACATGCTGAAACTGTTGCTCTTTGTACAGCTATGTGTACAACTGAGCTTTCAAAAGGAAGTGTGTTATAACAGGCTAATAGAATTGGGTGGGGGAAAAAAGCTGTTTATAGTACACCAACAAAGGACAAACAAGCTCACAGCTTTACATAGGTTAATTCCTTCTTCAGTGGAAACTTTGAACACATGACATGTTTTTGGAAAGATAGAAAAAATATGAATCACAAAAACCATGTTTAGTGGCGAGAAGTGCTGAGTTTTAGTGGGTCAATCTGCTTTTAAATGAATGGGTATGTCCACGCTTTTCTAAAACATTATTTATGTAAGTTTTTATTTCTGAATTTTCTCGTATTGTATACTTGTATTGAAAAATATGCATTTGTGCACGCACATAGTCAGTTAGTCCACTGTAGCTTTTGTGTTTGTGCATTACCGTATATGCTTCTTAAAACTTTAGTATGTCCTGAGTTTTAGGTAGGCCTGAGGAACCTTAATTGAGAACACATACTTGGTAATCTTGTGTCACTTTTATTGTATTAATTTTTGTGGCTCCATACAGAAACAAGTATTATGAATAGTCGCTGGGAATGCTTGACAGCTACATCATTACTGCTACTATTATTCCATATGAAGCTTTATAGCTGTGACTTCAGGAAGGCTGAGGAACAAGCCTCTGTCTATCTCTTCCCCATTCAGGACAGAATCAGTACCCAGCTGCCACACCCACAGCAAGAGTACGAGTGCTAAACCAGAGCAATGTGACATATTGCCTTGAACCCTGCCTAGACAAGTTGCTTTTAAAATTACAGTGCTAATGGGCACTGTGTATACATCATCATGGAATAAATATATATTCATCACATGGAAGCATCTGTAAAAAATGTTATGCAGTATTTCACAATGCTTTTGTCACTTATTATTGAAACTAAGTAACAATCAAGCATATAATAGAGGACATCCAAAGTTAAAATTAGTGTTTCTTATAGATACCTCTGACAAAAGTTGAAGGTTCCAGAGCAGCTCCTTATCTAATTCTTCATCACGTAATACATCATCATCTAATCAAGAAAAATATTAAGTTCAAGGTTATTAAACTGCAATATCCAGAGATGAAGAGATATTTACAAAAGTTTGAGAGATTATAGAAAAGTAAGTGAAATGCTCTTGAACAGCTGAACATCCTTTTCTGTCTTTGTCTCAGCTGTCTCACACCTTAGCATCCAAATGAAGAACTGCATTAATTAAATTAAACAAAAGCAAGAGGGTTCTGACAATACAGGAAGCCAGATGTTGGCTGTTGCTTACATGTACTTCTGGACATTTATTACAGATACATAACATTTTTAGGTGCACATTTAAAAATGATGTCCCTATTCACTTGTTTCAAGGAGATAGTTCAAGGTGAATAACACGTCTCCCCTAAATTCAAGCTGGCTCACAACTGACAGACTTTGAGTAAGCCAACCACATAAAAGACAGAGCCTGGGAAGAGAGGCAAGGCAGACAGCAGTGATTTATATAGCAAAGCAGGGATGAAATTATTTGCTAAATTACTCCAAGGAGTCATTTTAGCAAGTTTCTTCCCAATGCAAGAAAGTCTTGGAAAACTGTGCAGATTTCAAACACTATTCGTAACATAGGACTTATTCTGTGCAAACTTCACATGTGATCTTCCTCTCAAAAGGAAAGTGTTTTCTGCAAAGAAAAAATGTTGTTTTCTGAGCAGAACAAACTAACAAAAAAGTGCACATTTTTTAGAGAACACGTCTCGAACTGCAAAGGTTCTTGGGATCATGTAGCACCTCTGAGACTAAGAGAAAGAAGTTGGTAGCATAAGCTGCCACGGGCTAAATCTACAGCCAGCCCTCCACATTTGCGGGTTTCACTTTTGCAGATTTGATTATTCATGGATTATTTGCTGCCACCTCTGCTGCCTCCCTATGCCATTTTTTTTAAAAAGGCACTGCAAGCCTTGTGAGATTGAGAAACTGAAAAAGAAGCTTATAAGGCCCTCTTAAAAATGTTGCGGGACAGCAGTGGAGGTGGCAGTAAGCCCCACCAGCCACCCACTTCTGCCTTATGAAGTAATCCTGATGCCTCAAAGGAATCTGTGGTGGGTTGAATATGGTGATCATACTTTTTTTGTTAAATATGGTTTGGATGGGCCTAGAGTTATTCATGGTTTTTCAGCTTTCACAGGGGTCCTGTACCCCTAACCCTAGCAACTGTGGAAGGATGACTGTATTTCATCAGATTCATAGAGTAAAGCCCTAGGAACAGACCTTAATAGCTATGAATGAGCTAGTTATGTGTATGAATAGCAACAGAAATGCAAAACTTCTGGGTACAGTGATGAGCTGAAAAATTCAATTTTAACTACTGTTGTAGAGGGACAAGAACAGGAAGAAAGATATTGCCTGAAGCCAAGGTGAGTAAATAACCGTATGAATGGTGAAGGGACTTACTGGAACATAGTACGATGCTGGCTGGGAACCAGAAAGGAGATGTGATGAACTGGGCAAAAAAGCCCTCATGAGGCTGGGGTGTTGACTAGTGTTAGAATATGTACAGTGTGCCAGGAAACCATTGTCTCTGTTCAACCCACTGCTGATGGATTACAGTTTGTGTATATATTCCAATTCTGCTATTTCTCTTTCTAATCTTCCTTTGCAGGTTTTTTTGTTTTGCTTTGTTTTGTTTTTTGTTTTGTTCAAGGATTCCTGTTCTGAGGTCTAAGATGGCATGTCCAGGAAGACTGAAGTGTTCTCCAACTGGTTTCTGTGTATTCCTGTTCCTAATGTCTGATTTATATCCATTTAACCTCTGATGCAGACACTAACTTGTCTGAGCAATGTAGAGTGCCAAAGGCATTGTTGAGAAAGGCATATATCACATTAGAGGATGAGCAAGTGAAAGTACCTCTAATACTGTGGGTGATGTGATTAGATCCCATGATGCCATTCCTTTGCATCCAGATTAATATGATTATGTTTTTGATTCCTGCAAAAATTCTTTTCAGTTCAGAATTCTTTTTGTCAGAGTTTAAAACAGTCAAGAAACCCACTTTTCAACTACTTTTGAATTTTTTTAAAAAAAAATATTCTTTCTACTTTAAACAGAGGTTGGATGGTAACCTCTAAGGAGTGCTTTAGCTGTGTATTCCTTTGGAGGGGGTGTGGACTAAGTGGCCTTTATAGTACATTACAGCTCTCTGCTTCTATTCTATGTTTAGTTTCGTTCCCCCTCATCTTCCACTCATGCCCAGAGAGAGGAAGACAAAAGAAAAAGAGGACAAGTGATGTTTTGCTTTGCTTTTCAGAGGAGAGGATAACAGCCACTTTACACCCTATATTTTTAGAAATACACTCAAAAATGTTGCATGTGAGTGCAAAAAACATGCATCCACAAATACATGTAGCATATAAGCACAACCGATAGACAGTCATGATTGGCTGCAACTTCCTGTCAAAGGTATATTCACTGGACTAAGAAGCTAGGACTGATGAACACTCAGAGTGGTTTTTAGTGGGGGGAAAAGGTAAGACGCTCAAGGCAAAAACTGTAGAACACCCCTTCAGTGCTTCTTCCTAGGCAAATGCTGTTTAAAGGCTGGAATGAGTGAGGTTCGCCTGACAAACCAACCCTAACTATGCTTGTTTTCCAAATCAGCAAGGCAAGACTGATAATCAATCTCTAACAATCTGCTCACTTCAAGAGGAATCCAATCATTCTGGGTTCTCAGTCACAGGTGAGTGCAGTAACCCTTCTGGAACGAGTTTAGTCAGCAATTATAGGTAAAATATGAGGTATATAATGCTAGCGAGGGGTAGTGGTAAATGGTGGACTAGATCTGAACAGACCCCACTTCAAATCTCCACAGACCCTTAAGAATACCTATGTGACCCTGGACTAGTCACTGTCTGGCATCCTAAGTGACCAAACAGGCTACAGACTGCCCTGAGGAAGGTAGTATTAAAAGGTGGGACACAGATAATAATATAAACACTATCCTCCCAAAAAAAGGTAACTTGGTTTTTTAAATATACATATTACAAATTAAAAACAAGCAACATGCATAGTCAAATAAAAGCCAGTTATAATGCAATATAAAATCACTGAGACTTACTGAGAGTAAGGTGTGTTATAACACTGCAGCAGTGGGGTACAAAGAGCTTCAAAGACTCCTCAGGACAGCACTGAAATGTCACAAAAAATCACATTCTATATTAAGATATTTTTGCAAGACACTGAGCAATAATTAGGAATGTCCTCTGTTGAGCAGCCTTCTTTCTGAAGGGGTTAAGGCATCAACAGTTAGGCTATAAGGAGGGGGAGTGGAACTGGAAAGGATTCTTTGGGCCAGCAAAACACAAGTTATGGTTACTTCCTAGTTTGCATCTCATCTGAGAAGGGAGAATGGAGAGAAAAAAGTAAAGTCTCACTTTCACAGCAGCACGGCACATGTCAGCTACCATTCGACCTGCCACTCTTGTCTCAAATATATTGGAAACAGCAAAGTTGAAAACCTTCTCCAAGGCAACCTATGAGAAAAGCAAGAAAGAAAAGATGTAACATGACCCAGTAGCAAATGTTGTTACTTGGGTAAAATATGTACTCACATCTCAAGATCGAATCTACAACATTACTAGAACCAGGGCTTAAAGAGACAGTATAATTTAGTCTTGGCCACAATGGAGAAAAGATCTCAGAAACTGAATAAGACTCCAATTTCAGCAACAGCTAGAGATATAAAATTTCTGACAATTCTGAAGCCATGGGAAGTGTGAGTAAAGCTTTATTTTAACAAGCATTTCACTCATTCCAAAAAATGAAAGCACTTCATCAATTTTTTTCCCTTTTCCCTTTTCACAAAGTTTCCAACTTTTCCACTGGAAAAATTGTCCACGGTGGGGAGACAAGAAAAAAACCTCCAACCCCCCCCCAAATTCCCCCCCCAGGCCTTCATATCTCTATCAAAAGCATTAACCAGTGGTGATGCAGTTTCTTGACAAATGTATCACAAAAGAAACCCAAAGCATGAGACAGTGCTGTTCCAATGCTCTCAACTGAGTGCTGTATACGCAATTCCCTGGCCAAGAGCACAGCAGGAGACAGTGTTGAGCAGGCAAAATTTATGTCAAGGCTTATTGGACTGGTTTGTTTGGCATGCTGCACTTATCCACTGCCAACACCATTTCTGAACATCTATGAGAACAAACAAACATGCCTGTAAGACGCCTATGAGCCAACCAGGGAGAAGATGGAGGCCCACTGCTTTACATAAAAACAAACAAACAAAGGAGGAAAAATTCTACAGCCCAGGTACAATGCAATACCTGCACAGATCCAAAGAACTATGAAGCTACTTTGTTCCCAAGGGGGCTTTAGGTCTGTGTGTCCTGAGCATCACCCCTCCCATGTCACTTGCCACATATCTTTAAAAAGCATGTCATACAGTATGAGCCCCTTCTGTTTATAAAAATTAAAATCAAAATCCACAAGGAATGCCCAGGCCCCTGAGTCAACCTAAAGAACCATTTCATTCCTGAATCACTATAGTTTTAATATAATGAAGTCTAATATTTTTACAATACTGCATAATTAATAGTTAGATAGATGGCAGAATGAACATATACACCAACCCACAGACTTTTCTTTCATGAAAACTGATAGAGAGGCAAGCAAGTTGAAACACACCTTGAATATATCTTTTGAACACTGTGTGAGAATTGTGCTGAAAGTGGATGACAAGCCTAATTCCACTAAACTCTCCAAATGAGTCATCTTTTCTGTTTCAGTTTCCTCTCTTGTTTGCTCCAGTGTGCTGCTTTCTATGAGTCCAAAGCACCTAAGGGGAGGAGAAGGAAAAATGGCATCAAAATTAACATCACTGTTCTAGCAACTTTCCCACAGATGTCTCCATAGACTGGCAAGATGCTATAAAGTCTATGTGATCTATTCCCCTGGCTTGTGAATGGTCATCACCCAGGTCACTTCTGGCAAATAGACAATGCTTGAAGCCATATATGCTATTTTTTGCCAGTGGTAAACCACCAACTGCTAAAACAAGTAATGTGTGGACAAGATGACTAGCAAAGAAGCTTATTTGGGAGGCTGATTTTATTTTAAATTTACTTACAGTCACAGTACTGAAACTGTGTCCACTTCTGGGATAAGCCAAGAAGGGAGTCACCTAAGATTCACTGAAGAATCTCCCCCTAGCTGCAATGGAGGTTCTGAAATATGCAGAATATTCCAGATCACAAAAGGGAGGAACAGAGCAGCCTTCAGTTGTTACCCATTCTTTTTGAAAACAGCCTAGGGGACAGGGAATAGCTACTGTAACGTCATATCCAAATGTACAACTGTTCATACACACTGTCCCTACTTTGTTCCTCTAGCTCTATTACTGAGCTATTCAACCTGTTTTTCCATCATCCACTGGCTCTCATAATTCCCATTCAAAATACTCACACAATGACACCAAACAGTCCTTCTCTTCAAATTCCAACTCAAAACACACGTGTTTAATGAACTGTTTCACTTAATCTCCACTAAAATGGTAGTATGTCCATTTTCCTCCTTATTAAAAAAGCTTGGGGAGAACTCAGCATGTGTTCAGAGCAGGACTATTAACAGCACTTATGTCCTAATTAGTCCTGTAACTTAGAGATGATGATCTGGGAGACAGCTTCAGAATGACATGAAGTGTGAGAGACAAGGCTGAAATATATGGGAAAGCCAAATGGGCCAGAGCCTTGGCACAGTGGTTTGAGTATTGGACTATAACTCTGGAGACCAACGTTCAATTCCCCATTCAGCCATGGAAATCCACTGGATAATCTTGGGTGCATCACACATGATAGCTTCTCCATAACAGGTTTGCCTTGGGGTCGCCATGAGTCAGAAATGACTTGAAGGCAAACAAAAACAACAACAAATGACCCATCACAACTTGCCTGTCCATGAACTGCAGTACAAAATCTTCAAATTCAGCAGTAGCAGAGCACAGTTCTCTTTCCACCTATGATTTCAAAGCACAGTAGAAAAATCAAGCTTTCCCCCAACTCCTTTACTACTTCCAAATTATGGCTTACATTTAGCATCATCCTAGCAGATACAAATTTATCCCTCTCTCTTTCTCCTGACACTTTTGCTGCTAAATGGAAAAATAGCTCCAAAGGATGTCTCAGACCTCCAGATCTCATTTCAAAGGTCCACAGGAGATGCAGTGGAGGTTAGGGAAAGATTACTCCCCTCCTGGTTTTAATGGCAGAAAGAGATCTGCTTGTACAATCACCCCACCAGCTTGTAGCCAATGATAACAGTTCCCAAACTGTAGCTAAAGATTTCAGCTGAACTTTATATTTATAATGAGAATTGTTATGCCATGTTCAAATAATCTGGTATTAGTAATTAAGAACTCCATTCTCCATACCCTTGTTTTCAACACATTCTTTATCAGAGGAAAATAACAGAGAACTCCAAATTCTGCAAACACTCAAAATGCTGAGATCAGCATCTACAAAAAACATATTAAAATAAGTAAAGCCCTGTATTTCAAACTTTTAGCTATAAATCTCCAAATGCAAAGCTTAATTTTTTGGGCTGTAAAGTACAATCAAAGGATATAACGATTTTATTTTCTTCTACTTTAAGCTTCTACTCACATTACTGTAAACCATTGTAAGATTTTAAAATCGGAAGTGGCATAAAAGGTTTTAAATAAAACAAATTATTACACAAGAGACTGTTGCTTTCTCATATTTAGACTTGGAATATATTTTCAGGCAGTTACAGATAAATCCTTTCCCGTATATAAAGTAAAGTAAAATTAACCATTGAATATCTTACCTCTGTGAGATTATTTCTCTCTTGTAATACAGATGAACAGTCTACTAAAGGCACAAGAGTAGAAAACGTTGCAATAAACTGGAATGTGATCTAATGAGAAATGCAAAGAAAGTTTCAATATTTATCAATTATACTGAAAGCTGACGCTGCATTTTTTAAGTCATACTGTTTGAATATGCGTTAAATAAAGTACACAAACAGTTCAGATACTAGAAATCTCTCCACAACCCATATATGATGCCACAAATGGTGCAACAAGTTTTTACTTATATAGGATTCCTACCAGCTTAACTTTGTACGTCGCAACATGCCAAAAAAAGAGAATCATAAGGCTGCTGGAATATGGGCCCAACAATAACTGGTGGGCTTAGTGACTCCCATACCTGTCCTTACCATGGTTCAGCACAACATGCATAAAGATAAACAAGCTGGAGCAAGCCTTGCACTTATGTAATCCCTTTCTCCCCCACCCTCAATGCCAGAAGGCAGAGTCTGAAAACTTGCTCTTTACCTCTACTTCATTTATAATTGTCACGTTACAATACAAGCCACCAAACTGTACATTTTTTTGATAATTCCATGAGTACTGGGGTTCATGGAGGATGAGAGAGTGACAGCTAACTAGCTTCAGTTAGCCACGGGCAATATGCAACCCAGGGGTCATATGAAGCTGGTTGTGCATCCTTCCTGATTTCCTGGACTACCTTTTTCTGCCTCCCTCCAAAAAAGTGAATTCTCTTGCTTCACAGCTCCCAGAAGCAGCAATTCACTTTTAAACAGATTGCAAAGGTCCCCTCTACTGATCATCATGAAAATTATCCAACTTCCAACAACAGAGACAGACATTCTGCCATTTCTGAGGGGAAAGAGTTGCTTTGTTTTTTTGGCAGCCTATGAAGTCCCCAGATGATCCCAGGGCAGAACATGTACCTTTGGACCTGCTGTGTACTTCGTCCAGTCCTGCCATAAATTGAGGAGGGACTGAAATATGGGAAGACACATGGGAATGAAATGGTGAAGCTGACGTCATATTCTGAAGTGAACTAAAATAGACTGGCTTGTGTCGTGACAACACGTGGAGCTTAATATACTCACCATGCATTTGCTAAAGTCATTTGGATCTACACCAGGCAACGCTCTCATCAACAGAGGCAACATGTGCGTTGGACCTTCAGGAAATGACTTGCCCCCAGACACCAGGCTACGAGCTACTCCAATTACACAGCTTAAGGTGGCTGTGAGCTGATGAGGTTCCGTTAATGTCTCCAGTGCAGGGTATGTTCTATGCAATTTTATGAGGGATAAAAATTAAGACAAACTTTAAAAAAATGTTTGATGATGTTCCTTTTCTGCAGCTCACCAGATAAGCTCTCTTACATGCATGTGTGAAGTACTGCAATGAGAAGCTCATGAAAACCAGAATTAGGTTTCAGTATTTTTTAAAATGATTTTTTGTATACATGCTTCTTTCATATCAACCATAGCTGGAAGTTTGCATTGTTTTAAAACTGTGAATAACTCAATTCTACTGTAATGTTCATTTTTGGTTTTTTAAAATTGTATTATTCTTTTCTGAGGCCCAAATTAGGGAGAAAAGCAGGACAATAATAGTAGTAGTAATAAAAAATACCATATTTGCTGGTGTAAAAGACACATTTTTATTAAGATACCCTGTGAAAATGAGGTGTATCTTATACACCAGCAAATATGGTGACACTAAAAACATAGAGAATGAATCAGGAGCCAAAGTTCTCCTTGCCCAAACAACCAGGAAGGGAAGGGGTAGTGGAATCCAAGTGAAGCATTCCTTACCTTCTCCTCCTCTCCTGTGCATTTTGACTCTCCTAGGGCCCAAGAAAAACCGGTGCAGCACTCTTTTCATTCCCCTCCTCTCCTGGTGCAGCATGCTTTTTATTCCCCTCCTCTCCTGGTAAAACACTCTTTTCATTCCCCTCCTCTCCTACTGCAGCATTCTTTTCATTCCCCTCCTCTCCTGGCACAGCACTCCTTTCATTTCCCTCACCAGAGAAGTAAAAAAAATTTTTTCTGAAAAATACTCCTTGAAAGTGGGGCGCATCTTATATGTCAGTGTGTCAAATACACCGGCAGATACGGCAATATGACCACCACCCCATGTTGGTCCATGCCCAGAATGATCAAAACTTTTCTTTAACTATGAACTTTTAGTATTTTCTAGAGTAGCTAGAACAGACAAGCAGCCTCTCATATATTAGAATCAAGGGTTGTTGGCTGCAGCTGAGTGGTGGGTTTTTCAGGACAGAGTAGAAGTACTTCATCACACAGTACATAAACTATAGTATCCACTTCCCTAATATGTGGTGATAGCCACTAACATGGACAGCTAAAAATAAGTTTAAACAAATTCTTCGAGGATCTAAGGTTATAAATAGCTGCTAGTCATGACGACTGAATACTATCTCTACAATCAGAAAAACCATCCCTCTGAGTAACAGTAACAGGAGAAGGCTATTATGTCTTCTTTGTGGGATTCCCACTGGCAGCAGTGGTTGGCTATTATGGGGGAAAAGATGTTGAACTAGACAGGCCTTGGGTCTGATCCAAAGGGGACTTTCTTGTGTCAATTCTACAGAAGAAATAAGCAGCCTTTTCTTTCTTCTCTCTCGTGTTGGCTTGCTGTTCTGGTGCTAGGCTGATATAAGCAGTAAACTACAGTAGCTCAAGTCCAACGGGTGAAGGAACAGCATGGGCCTATACCAGGAGTAGGGAACGTGTAGCCCAAGGGGGTAACTTTACAATCCTCTCGAATCTCCATGAAGTCCCCAGACCACTCCAATTAATTATTTTTTTTGGTATGTGTCATTTTTCTCCCCAAGCCCACCAAAACTGGGCCAAACCACTGTAAAAAAACCCCACATAGCTCAAAAACCTTGTCCACACTCCATAATCACCCCCAAAATAAATTGGACTGATATGTCAGTTCTGGCTGTGGTGGACAGTCCAGCCATGGGGTAGAGTGGGGGCATTAAAAAAGGTCCCATGTGCAATTGCCTTCTCCCAGCTCATAACCTGCCAGGTCCCCCACCTCCACATTGCTCAGAGCATTTCATCAGACCCAAAGAAATCTGCGAGGGGACAGGAAGGCTCACAATCTTCATGGGAAGGAATATTTTTCTAGAAGGATTGAGTGGGCTATGCCAAGGTAAATGGGCCCTCCCTATAAGCAGAAAATGTCTGCTGCCTTGCATTGCTCCTTTACTATCATTTATAGCAGGCACAGTAAAAGTGCAGCTCACAGGCACATGCAGCCCCTAGAGCTGTTTTCTGTGTGTATCTGTAGTCTGCAGAGTTAAAAAAAGTTTTTAAAAAACATTTTAAAAATTGGTCCAAATGTGCCCCCCAAATGCCTTCTAAGGAGCTGCAGGGGAAGTGAGGCAATTCTGCAGTTTCAGGTCTAACACAAGTCTCTCTCTCTCTCTCTTTTTTTTTCTAACAGGAAGTGGGACACTTTGGGGGGTTTTTTCCCCAAAAAAAGGCCTCTTCCAAGCCTAAAATGGCACAGGAAAGCCAAAACATGGCAAAATTGTCCATCATGCCTACTAGAGGGTGCTGGGGGGCATTTATTTTACTTTTGCTCAGGGTGTACAGCAGTGGTTGTATCTCTCCAAGGACAGTTGCCAAACCCAAACAGCTGTTTATCACTGATCTATACAGTCCCATCCACTTACTCTGATTGACTTAAGATCCTTCCTATTATGTGATTTATATATGCTTTGGTTTCTGCTAAGACAATGTTTTTAAAATCTTTAGAATCATGCAAAGTAATGTGACACAGGAAATATATGAACAGTTAACTTTGCAGATGGCAGCTGAAAAAACAAACTGGGAAACAGGTGGATGGGTGGGCAGACAGCCTGAAACGCTAGAAATACTGTCACAGAACACATTGTGCCTGCTCTGTGTCTTGGCTCTCCATGCAAGGCATTAACATTAGGAAAGCTCAGTATATATCTATGGAGTTCTGAGAAGATATATTTTATGGTAGACTCAATTTCAAACATTCTACTATCTATGCAATGCAACCTTAAATACATCTAAAATGAAGGTATATTGCATTTGCTCCTATTTAGGACTATGTTAAAAATGCATAGAGGGAAAAAAACTCAATGTGATTCACGAGATTTACAACTAATTGTAGGATCTCAACTTGTTGTTGTTTTGACAGCTGCTTTCATTGGTATTTTAACTGTTTTATATCTACTAAGTCTGCCAGAAGGAAATATTTGAACCAGAACGACAGCATATACATTTTGTAAAAAAAATAAATCTATGAAATAGGAGACTGCCATATAAATTAAAACAAAAAAGTGGATAAGAAAGTGAAAAGTAGTTAACAGCATGCACCTGAACAAACAAGCACAGAAAGTCCAACCTTCCTTCTAAGCTTCCCAGCTGCAGAAAATACAACACTTTGGCACACCTTTTCCAGGGCACCTGAACAGCAGATGTTACTAACTTTTTCTGACCTCCCTTAGTACTTACTTTTCAAGTACTGGTGGGATTACCAACTCAGGACGCATTAGTGCAAGGTTCTGAAGTGCCTGGGCTGCCTCTAGGCTTCCAGTTTTGCTGAACATAGCCAGAAGCACAGGCTGAATAATACATTCTACAAAGTCTGTTATGTCCTGGTCAGTAAGTTTATGGCTATCAGGCACAGGAGTAAGCCAAGTCATCTTCTTATAACGCTCACGATGCAATCTTCTGACAACACTACTGGGCAGCCTCTGAAGTAACTTCATTAGTTTGTTCTGTCAACACAGGGGGAAAAGCAACAGAATCCATTCAATTAAAAGCAAAGAAACCAAAAAGAGGCTTTTTGTTGTTTCTACGTTCAGTGCATTAAATATAAAATAATGTAGACCACTTGTCAAGAAGTCCGCTGTGTCTTTTTATCTTAAAAGTTGAAACCTGATGACTAAGAGACAGTGGACATTCGAAGTCTTACCCAGATTATCCTCATGGACATGATTAAGCAGAAGGCAATTACATGTGGCTTTCTTGACCACAGAGATAGCCAGAGCTATTTGAAAGAATAATGAATAATGATCAGGAAGCCTACGCTTGTATTTGTGGATATTCTGGACCACACATTTGATACCACACATAGAAAGAGTCTCAGTGTCTAAATCAATCTAAAGAAATCACTCTAGCATTAGCCACAAAATTAATACAACTTTATAATCTGTCAAAACAATATCTTTTTAAATTAGGATGTCACTGGGACTCAGTAGCCGTGGCTACTCTGAATTTTCAGGTGGCTTAAGTCAGCCTTCTCCAGCTTCTTCTGTTGGGCTGCAGATCCCATCAATGGCCATACTAGCTAGGCATGATAGGAACTGTAGCCCAATATAGGGAAACACTTGTTTGGGGACAGCCTGCTTTTAAGTAATTAAGGGTCAGGTACAGAATGGAACCAAACGTCCAGGATATAATTCTTTTCTCAGAGATGGACTGCACATGAAGGCTAATACGATTTTTATCTTTCACTCTCCTGCTGTACTCAGTATTATTTCTTCTGTAATCCCAATTGTTTCTGAAGCTACAACGCACATCTAGATTATTTATAATAAATATGTATAAAAAATTTATAAAAAAATTTTAAAATTATAAAATAAAATATATAAAATATAATATAATATATATATATAATATAAAATAAAATATATAAAATTATAAAATAAAATTATAAAATAAAATAGAAAATAAAAAAAGTCATAAAAATTTATAAATAATTTATCATCTAGATTTTTTTTACCACTCTATTCTGCTTTGGTTAGACCTCATCTGGAATATTGTGTCCAGTCCTGGGCACCTCAATTCAAGAAGGATATCGACAAGCTGGAACATGTCCAGAGGAGGGTGACCAAAATGGTAAAGAGTCTAGAAGCCATGCCCTATGAGGAACAGCTTTGGGAGTTGGGTATGTTTAGTCTGCAGAAGAGAAGATTAAGAGGGGACATGATAGCTATGTTTAAATATCTGAAGAGATGCCATGTTGAGGAAGAAGTTGGATTGTTTTCCCCTGCTCCAGAGACTAGGACAAGGAGCAATGGATTCAAGCTGCAGGAAAAGAGATTCCACTTGAACCTCAGGAAGAACTTCCTGATGGTCAGAGCTGTTCAGCAGTGGAATCTGCTGCCTCAGAGTGTGGTGGAGTCTCCTTCTTCAGAGGTTTTTAAGCAGAGGCTGGATGGCCATCTGTTGGGAATGCTTTGATGTGGGTTTCTGCATAGCAGGGGGTTGGACTGGATGACCCTTGTTGTCTCTTCCAACTCTTGATTCTGTGATTCTATGATTTTTTTGGACTGTAACATTGATTTACCACCGAGGTGCTGAATTCACAACATAGGACCTTACATTTTCTTTCAGATGAAATAATGTTGGGCCAATGCAAACATACTGATGTAAAGTCCTTAGCACAAACTAAGCAACTAAGAGAAGGTAACAAGATCACTCCATCACTCCATTGCACCCTACTGGGCGCATATTTCTCTCTGTCTTCATTGCGTCTGTACCAAACATGATCCACCCAATCCTAATTAGGAGGAAGCCTGGTTACCAGTCAGTAATGTTTACATTAGTGCTCTGGTTGGGGTAGCATTACTTATTAGGGTGTCTTATGCACTATAATCCATAATTATTAGCCACTACCAGGGGAAGGGTGCATCCAAAACTGGCCTTTCCTTCTTTGGTCACCTATATAGCTAGAACCAGAGAGCCAGAGTGATGTAGCGGCTTGAGTGTTGGACCATGACCCTGGAGACCAGGGTTCAATTCCCCATTTGGCCATAGAAACCCAGTGGATGACCACGGGCATGTCACACACTCTTGGCCCCCAGAAAACCCTGTGATAGGTTCGCCTAAGGGTCACTATAAGTCAGAAACAACTTGAAGGCACACAAAAAACAACAACACTAGAATCCCTTCCACAATGCCTCTAAGATACTTCCTCCCTCTTCAACATTTTCTCAAAACTCTTTTCCAAGAAGTTTCTGAAATGAGCACACTCTATTTAACTTAGTTCAAGTATGTGTAGCAAGCACATGCAAAGTGCATGCACGTTCTTCCTCTATTTTCTCTCCAGTCTTTGCCCCATCACAACCAGTGCTGTTTCCCTGTGTCTATTTTCAGACTGAGTCCTTCAAATTAAAGACTTGACAATCTTGTTCTCTGTAAAGCGCTGTTTATATGGAAGGCAATAAATACTCCTCCTACGACTTACTATTGCCACCCTTCCTCCTTCTCATCCCAGGTGTTTAAAATGTCATTTAGTGTGAACGTTGCTCTACTGAAAGGCAGTTGAAGAAAAGAAAGAGCAGCAACATTCCCCCCAACAGAAACATTTAAGTTCTTGATGTTAGGATTAGAAAAAAGAAAAGTTTATAATGTTTGCTTACCAACCAGCGCCCATTATTTGAGGGGTGATAAAAAGACGCAATGCTTTTGAATAACCCAGACAAGTGCTTCTGTACAAGTTTGCTTGGTCCACCCTGTTCAGATAAAGATAAAAAGAAGTTTCATATTTGTCAGGCTCACTGACAAAGCTACAAGACAGTCTTAACACACTTTGCAGTATTGCTGGTAACAGCGTCATGCTTCTTGGCCAGCAAAACCCTGGCTCTAAAAGGCTGGCAAGTATGTGAGCTACAGAAGCAGCTCTTCCAGAAACGCAACGTTGGAATTTACAGATTCATTATTTTCATTATTAATTAAAACAAGGAGCAAGCAAACAAGCAAGCAAATAAATAAATAAATAAAATTCAGATTCTATGGAATAGCAGGGAAAGAGCTACTTTTTAAACAAAGTAGACAAAGGATGTGTTCTCACAGTCATCTACAGTAGAAATCAACAGATGTGTAGTTCAATTTGTGCTGATCAGCTGACACACTAAAATAAAATATATATTGGTCAAGCCAGGCAATTTTTATTTTCTATTTAGTAATCCTCCCAAATTATAATTAGGATATGCTAAAATATTTGCTGAGATCTTCCCTGTTTAAGGAAAACATTCCTTTCAAGTAGTTCAAGGGATAGAGATAGTCCCACATCTTTCCCGGGCCGGGGATGTTATCGCCTTGATATACCAGGCAATGCCTGTCCTGTCTCCTTACTGTTACATGCTGATTTTATTACACAGTAAAGACGTGCAGCTTTTTTGCCCCCAACAGCCTCATCCAGCTGAGACCATATATGCGAAAGAGAGCACACATATAGGACAGAGGAAGATTTAACTGTACACCCATCCTAAACAGTTTCACTGAGATGGAGCTCCTACTGGGTTGTTGAAAACGGAGAGAGTAAACCCTCCTCGTCCATTCCCTCCATCTCAATCGGTATTGCTACTTCAGTTCTGCCATCAACAGCACTGATGCAGTATTTGGGAGGTGTGCTTCAGTCTCCTCCCCATCTCCTTCCAGAAACCCCAATGGGCATCATTGCTTGAGTGCCACCATTAGCTGTGTGGAAGCAGTGATGTCAAGCCAGGACTCTGCCAATTGCGAGGAGGGAAAGGCTATGTTACCTGTTAAACAACCCTACTAAGATTTTTTTGTGGCCAGGTGTTCTGGAAAGGTGTTCTCTAGCCTGGATCACGGGAGAACAGAGTGGGCTCTTCTGAGATGCTAACCATCCTCACACTCCCTATAAAGCACATCTTTATTCATTTCTGTGCTCTGGGGACGATCAAGGTATGTACAGTCAGCCTTCCACATTTGCAGGTTTGATTTTCACGGATTTGATACGCATGCTAAATACACATGCTATTGATTATTTGAGAATTTGTTCAACCTCTGCCTCCCAACCTCAGGATTTTTCCTCCCCGCCCTGGGGAGAACCTTCCCTCTCTGTGCCTCCAATCAGGCCATTAAAAACCTGCCTCTGGACCTCCAACTCTTCCATCAGCCACAGCCTAGCCAGCTAAGGACAGCTTATG
The DNA here is from genome assembly GCA_948472985.1 of Iguana delicatissima. Classification (NCBI taxonomy): domain Eukaryota; kingdom Metazoa; phylum Chordata; class Lepidosauria; order Squamata; family Iguanidae; genus Iguana; species Iguana delicatissima. The sequence goes on from CAOKZL010000665.1 coordinate 59,802, forward strand.
GCCAAATTTCTCAATACCACAAACCCTCTCCCAATGCCTCCCCACCCTGAGGAAGGAGACTGGTAAGAGAGAGGAAGTATATGGTCACCATGCCAACTCACCCCCTTCTTTCTGTTCCCTGACCTGGTTTGGATCCTGGGTGCCTGTTCTCCCCACCATGCTTTGGCCTCCTTCCCACAGTTATACACACACGCGCACACATTTTGAGATTTATGATTTTTCCACTTTTGCAAAGGTTCTGCACCCCCAACCCTAGTGAATGTGGAGGGCCAACTGTATTGTCCAGCAAAACAGAAGTATCATTTATTTAAACACATTTGTTTAATCAGCTTAATCCTATTGGTTTCCAAGCCAATGTAAAATAAATATAGATAACTGGGATGCTTGCAAGTCAAGTCCCTTGAAACTGAGGCGTACATGGGGGGAGGGGAGTCTATACAAAAAAATAAAAAGATGCTACCATCATGGCTGTGATCCACATGACTGCATGCCCTATATCATATGCATTTGTTAGGAATCGTGGAACCAAAACCTGGTTGCTTCCCACTGGAAGGTTCAAACTTCGGAGTATTCTGGTAAATATCTGTGGGAAAGACATTCATAATTAGGTAACAAGATTAGCACTTGATTCTTTACTATTATCCATGCATTTAAATATCATCTTAACAACTTTATCCACAAAGCATTCTGGCAGTAAATGCTCTTTTTGAATGGCAAGGGTATTACTGTTGCTGTTGTTGTCATCATCATCTTTATTTATACCCCCTTTTCTCCAGGTTGAGACTCAGAGCAGCTTACAAAATTAAAAAGACAGTTAAAACCCATAGAATACAAAAGTTATTATATGAATTAAATAATCAAAAAGAATTAAAACAAATTTAAAATACATAATTAAAACCTCAAACATTTGTCAACAACACAATATCCAGTACACTTCTATCAGGATACTGCTGCTGGCACAAAGCTAGCTAACTTGGTTCTTTCAGAATAGAACTCCTGGAACATTTTCAGATGGGTGATAAACGCCTCTGCAACTTTTCAGCCAACTACAAACTGCATGACTGGGCCATTTGGAAATTGCCCTCAATTTATACATGTTACCATCGCACAGCAGCTCTAAAACTCTACAAATAGTTTAAAACTTCTCATTGTTAGACATATATTCCCCACCAGCATCTGGAAAGGGTCTCCATAAAACTGCTGAAGAAATTAAGTCATGACATTTCACCAATTATCCTTTCAAAGTACTGATAAACAAAACCTTACTCTCAGCAGCAGCCACTAAAGCTCATGTTTCCTTTCCCAGAATTACCAGGCACCCTGAGAAGCTTGGCAATAGCTAATGGCATTCCAGAACAGTTTTTTAACTACGGAGCAAAACATTGTAATTAATTAAGACATGAAATGCCTCAAGGTTCAGGGTCTACAGAAATGATTTTAGACAGACTATGAGAATAAGAGATGCTTGTGGTCATTGAAGATTATTTAAATACAAGTAGAAACCCACAAATATTTGCAGAAGGAAGTAGGGGAGGGCAGAGAGAAGGAACTTGCTTCTTTTCTCTTCCCAGAGCTAGTGCTGAAGTTGGTTGGAGGATTCTGGGAGCTGAAGTCCCCAAATTATTTTTTTCAAGCTGCCCTCCTCATCAGCTCATTTTCCTCTCCATTCCTGTCACTCTTCAAGAGAAACAAGAGATTGCCCATCTCTTCAGGATCCAATTTGACAAAATTTTAGAACATAATGGAAAAAAGACAGTAAATACCATGATGGTACCATATCAGTGATAAGACAGGAGGCAGTAGGAAAAGAAAAAGACCGCGTTACAGGCAGATAGACTCAATCAAGGAAGCCACAGCCCTGAACTTGCAAGACTTGAGCAGGGCCCTTGATAATGCGGTGACTTGGAGATCTCTCATTCAGAGAACCACCATTAAGTTGAAGTTGACTTGATGGCAATTAACAGCAAGAGCCATGATGGTGATTTATAATTTAAGGGTCCATTATCTTCCTTTTAATTATCATACTTTAATGGAAATGGTAGAGCACAGAAAATATAAAAGGGAGGGATAAATCTTCAGTTACCATGGTCACAGAATAAAATGGCTTTTTAAAGTCAAACAAAACAAGGTCTTATCAGTGGCTACTTCCATGACACCCAAAGAAAGGCAATATCTATTTTCAGAGTCACTAAGGCAGTTAAGAAAAACTACCTTCATAATATCTGTTGGTGAGCCTCCCTGACACACAAAAGGTACATGTAATGTTGGCAAAGAAAATACTGTACAACAGAACAGTCCTCACATTGTTGTTTAATCTTAGCATTCTTACCATTTCCTTTTATTAGACATTACCTTTGGAATATAGGGATCCCAGTTGATGTAACCTATGTTGTCAGTGGCCAAGCGAGCAAAAAGGTTGACTAGATGCTGGAAAGAAACCACAGACCACATTTTCATGATTAGACTACACATTTTGAAGACATAATTTACCCTAGCTAAAGTTAAACATGATTTAGCATTAATCTCAGTGTCTACATTAACATAGCCCATGGCTGTTGCTGAAAGGAGGAATAAGTAAGTAGAGGGCTTATGTATGGCCAAGAGACTGAGAAACATGTCTTCACCAGGCTACATTATTAACACACTACTAACACACTAGATTATTAACACACTACCCAAATCCAAGGTAGCTTGCTTTGAAGAGCCCTGGCTACATACAATTAAATAACATTCATGACAGCACAAGAAGAGGCCCTTTCCCAAGTCTTCATGATTCCCTTGTGTATTAAAAGACACCAAGCAGATCCTGGTGCACTGTTATGAGTTAACATTACAGCAGTTACAATAGCTCAGATTTGAACTTTCAGTCTGGGAAAATGCCAAGACTCTCAAGTTACAAAAGAAAAATTGCACAAGAGGGTACCATGTCCACCAAACAAAATGTAGGCTTGTTTGTTCAAATAGTGAGAGCTCTGAAAAGGCCTTCCTGGCACCAAAATTTCTAGTTCAGTTGCCTACGTGTCAGCTCCATACTAACCGGGGAGAAGAGGAATAAGAATACTTACCCCTTCCCACTGTGGAAGATTTTGAACTGAAACCCAAAGACCTAGAAACTCATCAAACCAGAGCCTGCAAGAGAATGAAATCCGACCAACAGGCTTATGGTTGTGTCAAATTCTTCACCAGGAAGCACAAAAATAAATTGTTGTGCAATGAATCATCATAATAATTAATAGATAATGCCCAAATTCAACAAACTAGTTCCAGTGATAGGACTGTTTCTATCAGCAGAAATAAGAAAAGAGCATCCCTTCCTTCCTTCCTTGCAGCATCTTGTACACCCTTGAGATTTGCTCCAGAAAGCTAAGGGATTCTCCAAAGCAGATTTCCATGTGGTGCAGCAGAGAAGAGAGAGTGGGAAAGTCCCTGGTGTGGTTTTGGATGCCACTTCACTTAATAAATATCTCTATACTGTTTCAGAGTCCCAAGGCGCTCTCCCATGTTATCTCAGTAATCCTTACACTAACCCTAAAATGTCCACCAGTAGTACTAGTTCTCCTATAGAAGGAAGTCTGATACAAGGTAGTTTGCATAAGGTCATCCAGAGACAGGATGTTACTGAAGGAAGATTTAAACCGGAGGGATCCACTATTCATAATCTTGATTGCTACAGCAAAACAACTTCTGTCTAGAAAGTTAAGTTAATTTCCTTCAACTTGCACTTTACACCCTCAAAAGTCAGCCTGAAAAATATTTTTCAATCACTGTGGCCTCCTGCCCCTAAGACGATTTCAGCCCATTATATTTTGCTCATTTTAATCCTTCTTCCTAATTAAATAATTTCTAAATCCACACACAGTTATGTGTGCTGACGCCACATGTCTCCAACAGCGTTCATGTCAGGTAATTAAAAGATATGCAGGCTCCGGTGCCACCCACCATCATTGGGCGGGGGGGGCTTTTGTTGTTGTTCAGAATAAGGAGAACAGGATTCCAGGAAGCCTCCAGGAAGCACAATTCTCAAAAACAAGGCATGCAGATCTGCTTTGGCAAAACGATGCTTTTAAAACTTCACAATTACATATTACTTCTACTGTTACTGTTCTAATTTTTGACCCAGTCAAAATTCATCAACCTCAAGTTCTTCAGAATACTAAGAAACAAAACAGTTCTATGCCTACCATGTCAGTTATCTCAGGCCATTTCTTCATTTGAAACAGAGAACAAAGGCCTTGAAGGATCAGCCTTAAACCTCCAGAAAATTTCCCACGTGACCTCAGAAAAACATCAAGATTCATCAGCCTCTGAGACCAGCATAAAAATCATTTCTCTACTCCTGAAGAAGTCACAGACAGCCTGCAGATTAAACTTCATCAGATATTGATCTCAACAGAATATTGGTCAATCTCTGCACCAGGCATTTGGGACTAAGTCCTGCTGATTTAAATGGAACTTATTTTGAAGAAACTGTCAGCCTGAACATTTCAGAAGCTCAAAAGCAGCCATACAATCTCATTACAGTTACAAAAAGATCAAAATTTGTAGATACGAAAAAAGAACTGTACACATTCACACATAGGTATGCAAACATTTAATATATCAACAAAACAGAATTAATCCATATAGAAAAGGCAGCCTATTGAATCTAAGAAACCCACACATATAATGTTTTTGATGGGACAGACCCTATCAGCATTTACCACCCATAAGAATGAAAGCAATCATTTGTCAAGTTATGCAAAGAACTCAAGGATGGAATACAGTCCAGTGGGGAGGTGTTATGTGAATAGGCACTTGAGTAAGCGTGGCTTAATATGACCTGGAAGAGATAAGCCCCAAGAGACACCCAACTGAGATATGAAGCCACTTAATGAGAACATTCAAGGACATCTTCAAAGAACATGGAGAAAAATATACATAGCTGCCTCAGTTCATGAGGACAGCAAATATTAAAAAGACTGGTTTTAAAAGTTCATTATTCATAGCTGTGTAGCTAGGTTGGCCAGCTTTCACAGTATTCTGTAGGTGCATCGAGATTATTTTAATCAACACAGCTCAGTTTCTTTTTCTTTTCATTCCCTATCAAGAGACTTTGCTGATGCATATGATTGCCCCTGCCCAAAGTCAAAATACCTTCTAAGGCTCTGCACAGAGTTGAAATTATCTTGAAAAGTCAACCTGCAAAAGGCATACAGTGGAAGGAATCCCCCGCTCATCCATTTACCAGTATACAGACACAGTTCTTTTGAGTACAGCCAATGTCTTGAGTACACCTAGTGGAGTATTTGACTCCTGCCCTCCTCTGAAAGGCTAAACCATACCACATATTTCTGAAACTCCTCTCCATTTCAAAGAAAGTATGCCCTATGGCATGTAGATGTTTTTTGTTTTTCAAAAAAAGAAACACCAAGACTGAAACACTTATAACTAATATCAGTCAAGCCAATGTTTGGATCCAGCCTAGCTCCTTTAAACTTGCTTGTCTGCTAAAGGAAGGTTCAAAGACCAAAGGGATCCTTCATTAGGTTGTTTTAAAACACTGAAGTTAATATGATACTGTTGACAAAAGATGCATCTCATTCAGTGAGCGCATGTTGAAAGCCAAATCTTAATGTGTCAAATCTATTCGTACAATCATCATCACCATCATCATTTCAATCACACCTTCTTCTCAATTCGGGACTCAAAGTGGCTTACAACAAGTTAACAAACACATTGTTAAAAACTGACAGGATACAAAACTAAAAACAAGATTGAAAAATCAAAAAAATTAAAACCATATTAAACGTAAATCGTTAAAACAACACACACACTCCAGCACAATAATGAGCAGGATCCAGCACATTATTCAGGTGGAAGGGGCTTTATACAGTCACTCATCAAATGCCTGTCCAAACAGAAAAAGCTTTTACTTGACAGTGAAAATAAAGTAGGGGAGATGGCAGTCTGATTGTCTGAGAGAAGAGTTCCAGAGCCTGGGAGCAGCCACTGAGAACGCCCTCTCCCATGTTCCTGCCAGATGTATACATGAGGATGGTGGGACAGAGAGACAGACCTTCCCAGCAGATCGCAAAGCATGCACTGGTTTGTAAAGGAGAATGCGGTCCTTCAAATTACTTGGACAGGGCTTTATAGGTCAAAACTAGCACTTTTGAATTGTGCCCAGAAAAACCCCAGCAGCCAGTGAAGCTGTTCCAACAAGGGAGCTGTGTGTTCCCTGCAGCCAGCCTCAATTTCCAGTCTGGCTACAGCTCGTTGGACCAACTGAAGTTTCTGAACATTCTTCAAAGTCAAGCCCATACAGAGCACATGACAGTAATCCAATCAGGATGTAACTAAGGCATATGTTACTAAGGCCAGATCTGATATCTCAAGGAATAGGAGCAACTGGTACACAAGCTTTAACTGTTCAAATGTACTCCTGGCCACTGTGGATTTGAGTTTCCAGACTCAGTTGAATCCTAGAACAAACCCAAGCTGCAGACCTGCTTCTTCAGCAGGGTGATTTCCTATTCTCTGGTCTGTCTTTTGATTGGCCAGGAGAACTTCTGTCTTCTCTGGCTTAAGCTTTAGTTTGTTCACCCCCTTCCGGTCGAATACTGATGACAGACACTGATTTAGGACCAAACCAGTTTCCTAAGCTTATGGTGGAAAAGAGTAATAGAATTGGGTGTCATCTGCATACGGACGGCACTGACCCCCAAACTCTGGACAACATCTCCCAGTGGTTTTATGTACGTGTTTAAAAGGATGGAGGACAGAACCAAGGGACCCACAGGCCAATGGCCAGGCAGTCAAGCAGGAGCCCCCAGCACCACCTTCTGGGTTCACTGTTCAGAATGCAGCAAAGCCACTATAAAGCACTGGCCCCAAGCCCCATCCCAGCAAGGTGACCCAGAAGGATACCATAGTCAATGGTATTGAAAGTTGCCGAGAAGTCCAGTAGTACCAACATGGACACACTTCCCATCTAGCTCCCACCAGAGGTCATCCACCAAGGCAACCAAAACCATCTCTGTCCCATAACCAGGCCTGAAACCAGATAGGAATGGATCAAAACAATCCATTTCATCCAGAACTGTGATACCACCTTGCCTGAAACTGGAATGTTAGAGACTGGGCAATAATTATCCAGAATGGTGGGGTCCAGTGAGGGAATTTTTAGTAATGGTTTTATAATGGCCTCCCTCAGGCAAGTTGAAACTGCCTTGTTTTAGTGAGACATCAACCACTTCCTCTACCCAGTCAGCCAGTCTCCCTCTAGCATTTTTTAAGAAATTAGGAAGGGTAAGGATCTAACATACATGTCTGGCTCTCATCAACCCAAGAATCATGCTGACATTATCTGTATTATCTGGGAAGTAACCATTGTCACTGGACAAGTGGGGGCCCAAGTTACACCCACTGGATCTGAATCAATTACAGCATCCAAGTCAGAGCAGATTCAAGGAATTTTATCTGCAAAGTTAGTGTCAAGAACATCATTAAATCATTACTGTGCAACTCCAAGATTCTAGCAGCCTTTAAACAATGCACACCTATGGGCCCTTTTAACTTGGAAGAAGTAGGTGATGCATGCAAAGTTCTCTCATGCTGCCTATCCTTCCAGGAGTCACCCTGCAAAATGAAAAAAAGAAGTGGTGCTATTGGGGCAACGAGCGCTTTTCCAGCCTTGAGCAATTTCACCTCCCCCTGGGAGACAAGCCTGAAGTGAAAGACTAAAACACTGAAAGGTTTGGTTTGTTTACTTCTCAGAGCTTCAGTGTAATTCTGAATCAGGTTCAAGTGTTTATCAACACAGCTGCATCAAAATTCATCCAAGTCCCTGTTGCAGATTAATGAAGCATCAAGTCAGGTAGTGTCACTCAGTTTTGCTTTCCAGTTTTAAATGACAGTTTTAAATGACAGAAATGACAAGGTATCACTTGTGTAAGAACAGATTCTAAAGAAGCAACTCTTAGGTGTTATCCAGAACACAACAATTAAAACAATAAAATAATATAGCATGTTATATTATCTACTACATGTATTACATTAGCCACCAGCTAACAGGCAACAGCTTTCCATGCAACAGGTAATTTTGCAAGGACATCATGAAATGCTAAGATCAACTTACCTAAAGCCCTTCTCGTGAAGTTCTGGAGGAAGAGTGGTAGGCAGAAAAAGCTCAAAGTAAGTGATGGCCTTCTGCATGGTAACATCAAAGGGACACATTAATGGTCGCCATTCATCTAACATCTCTGCTGTGGCATTTTCTGGAAAATATCTGAAGAGGAGAGGATTGTATTGGACAATATGCACAAACAGTTCTTTAGCAACACACAGTTAAACACCGTTAAGCACGGCACTCACTCCTCCAAGATGTGGAGACAGCCACTGGTTCTAATTTCTCTAATATTCATCAGAAAGAATAATGGAAGATAGATCAGTCAAAACTACTAGCCAAAATAGCCAGATGACACTTCTGTGTACAGAGTAGTATCTGGAGTATCAGAAACAGTAGATGGACATCATTTGTATGTCTTGGCTATAGTTTTCAGTAAGGTATCTAGCTAGTTATTGTTAGAAATCAATCACTATGATATATAGATTGATCTTTGGTCTCATGCAGTAAGACAAGTCTGATAATCTTATCTACTTCCCTGCTGCGATGCCTCTGTTGTGAAATACTCTCCCCTCAGAGAGCCAACTGATACCAAGTAGAAACATGGCTCTTTATTAACAGCTTTGAGGCCTCATTTGCTCCAAATCAGCACACGTTTTACATTAAATTGTTTTGAACTTTTTACATTTTTAAAATTATTTTTGAAAGCTTTAATTTTTAAAGAAATGATTAGTTTTATTGTATGTTGCACTGAGAGCCAATGATATCTTAGTTAACTTGCTAACATATAAAAGTCAAGTTTGTTTGTCTACATCAGGCAGGCGAAGACTTCATATGATTGGCTGCCCAAGAAGATTCTATGGAATCCTGGGGTTTGCAGTTTAGGGAGGGGCCTTTAGAATTCTCAGTCAGAGAACTCAGGCCAGTTGCTATGGAGATGAGGCCTAACAGTAAGGAGGAGGACTGTGTATTCCCTCAGGAACCCAAGCTGTGTATGTCAATAACTCTGAATACAGATTGGATTGGGGAATATGGGGAAAAGTTATAGGTACTGGATAAGACAGTTTGGGGAATTAGAGACACAGTCTCTAATATTTCTAACAAGTATTACCTGTGAGAAAATAAAATCCCAGGCAACGCCAGGTATATATGCTAGTAAATACATAAAGAAAAAATACCCTTCTCGTGCATAAGGGAAGTTTGGGGCAATGGATGTCTTACACCCCACTGTGCCCACCACCTGTGCCTTCCACTAGCCACAATATCTGAAGAGGGTGAAAAGGGGTCCCATGGATGTACCAACACATGCATACAAAGCTCCTTCATGGAAGGAGAGGGTCCTAAGTGGCTCAGGATCCCCTCACACATGGAGGAACTCTATATGCCTCCAGTAGTACATGTTCCAGTACATATGTAGAGGGCTTGGCCATGAGACACAGTTCCACTTCCCTCAACATACCTGCTAGAATAGACAATAAGAGGAGAAACGGGAATTTCTTATATTGATGCTCATTAAATCTCCACAATAAATGATTACTATAGCAGACTGTTGTGGTAACTATGTCACAGTAATTGCTTTAGTGATGACAAGTTTACACAATTCTCACATTCTTTATGCATTAGTTTCTAAATTACAGGGCACAAAACATAGGATACACTGTTCAGTGCCAGTCCATAACTGTAGTCCCTCAAGAGAAACAGAGATAAAGGTATACCTCAGTTAACAAAATTTCTGGCAAAGAAGCTCCTTTTTACAGGAGCGTACCACCACCACCACCACCAGTATTCTGACTAGCTGGAAGTTTTGGTGGGGAGTCTTTTCCCCCCAGCATTGGCATTGGAAGGATGGTGAAAGATTGCTGGAGAAAGACTTTCAGTGCTGGACTGCAATAAACAACGCAATAAAGCTTGACCTGGGAAAGAACAGGATTCTGTTCTAAGTGATCGTAGTGTAGTTGTGTATGCTTCCATACAACACACAAGGCATACAGCTGCCTCCAGAAATCACTTACTGCAAAGAGCAAAAGAAAAGGGGAAATCAAATTAGCCTCTCTCACTAGCAACCTTGGATTGCTGAAAAAGCATAGAGCTATTTAAAAAAAAAAGTAAAAGTGGAGACAGTTGAAATAAAAAAAAATCATCCCAGGTTGCATTTTGGAAGCAGCTTTCAGGTAGCCTCTAGAAGATTCAAAATGTTTTTGTTCCCTTATGTAAGGCTTACCTGACCTGGTTGTTTTATTTTGCATGTACCTATTGCTAACTTCAAATAAAAAGTTGATCGAAACATATGGAACTGCTCTTCTTTTTTGTGGTACTGTAACCTATCCCTGTTCTTTTGATATTATTTCTCCACTGGTACCAAAGTTTATATTAAAGAAATGAACCAGAAACACATCTATTTCATTAACTGAGGTATGTTTATTTTCTTTTGATTTACTGTAATCAGAATTCAGTGAATAAAGCCTTAAAATCCTTCCTCAAGTTCAGTGTCAGGGAAATTACTACAAGTAGGAATCAAAATTTGTCCAGTTCAACCAAGTGGGCAAAATCAAAGTTAAGTTAAATAAACTGTTATCTATTTAAGTTTTTATAATACAGATGTGTTGATTATTGGAACTGGTTAAAATAAATACAAGGCATCTTGGAGAAATGAAATTGTATAATGGAACAGATGACAGGACAAGATGTCCAGCCACTCTTCCCAGGGACTGCCATTTAGGTATGATGGTAGTTCTCAACAATTTAAGATCAACTACACAGTGGCCCCTCCATTTTTGTGAGGGTTCAGGGTGCAGAACCTCTGTGAAAGTGGAAAAACCATGAATAACTCCCACACACACACACACTCACCTTCCAAGTCCCCCCCCCGACTCTCTTGTCTTTTGTCTTGGCACATGTTCTTTGTGCTAGGGCAAAATTCAAGGGAATTGGAGGGGGAGATCCTCAAGGGAGAAGGAAGATGCATATATGCTTTCCCCTCTCCATTCCCTTGTGTTTTGCCTTGGCATGAATTCTCCTGCTAGAGTGAATGGGAATGGGAGAGGGGAGCTCTGGAGGGGAGAAGGCATGCATGTGCCTCCCCCCATCCATTCCCTTGCCTTTTGCCTGGGTGTGCTTACCTTCCTTCTCTGGACCCATCAAAACACAAGAGAATGAGAGGAGGAGAATGCGGTGGGGAAGCACACGTATGCCTTGCAAATAATCGAATTCACGAAGGTCAAACTCACAAATATGGAGGGATGACTGTATTCACACATTAACCAAAATACCAGTTAACCACAATCACTGCACAGCCTTCACCATGGAATGACTCAAAGGAAAAACAAAAACACCAGACTGCACAGTTTACACTCATTCCTCCAGTAGTTCCAAGAATATAAAATTTATAATCCCAAGCCATTTAAACAGATAGGGCTCCTGCTACATACAGCAATGTCTCATGAACACACATTTCCCAATTTCCCTAAAAGGCCCACAGGACCCCCTGCCCCATACATGCAGATCTGACTGGTCAACCAAGACTTTAAAAGGAAATACAACAGTTAAGAAGTACATTAAGGCTTTAAATACTGTGAAAGTACTCACGGTCGACAGTTTTTCACAAGAGTTTTCAAAACACTTTCTACGGAACTAAAAGTGGGGGAAGGAAAGAAGAAAGATTAGATAAATTACACCATCCTATTTCAAGCAAAGCATATTAAGACAACCACATAATAGTGCAAAGTCTAAGATGATACTGATGCAATTAGACACCATCTGTGTACATGCAGCAGTTAATCTTCCTTTACAATACAAACCTAATTACAAGGATTAAAACTGATTCACTTGATTCCTGACTTTGCTCTTTACTTCTCCTTGAGTGGCTATTGGGCCACATATAGGAATAACTGCCAATATACCCACCTCTTCGTGTCCTGCACTATCCAGGCAAGCCACTATCACTTCAGTAGATTTTGAAATACTGTAGTCACACATTAGTCAATGAAGCTGAGATACAAGGTATGTCAACTACCGTGTATCTTACCTGAAAATTTACTCATCAATTTTTTTTTCTCTATTAACATAAAAGTTTTGAGTTATAGCATGTTTTCAATGTTCCTGGTAGAACTAGAAACTGTGTGTAAAAAAGCCACCCCTGGATCTGAAGGACTGTAGCAGCTACTAAGTGGTGAGAAAATATTCCTTTTATGGTTAAGGTACTCATGCCATGGCAGCAGCGCAACTCTAAAACATGCAAAGAGAATACAGATTATCTGAACTCGCTTCAGTCTCTTCTGCAGCCCAGTTTTGATAATAAAACCTCTCAGCAGCTTGATAAAAGAACCCTTCTACACTGGCTATCTGGATTGGAGGGGCACTATGCTCTGTTCCTACCTGATGGTTTGGATCCAGAAGATGTGCTCCTGGCTGAAATTCTGCTCTCTTTCTCAGTTTTGTTATAGATTTCCTCTATTTTGTCCTTATGCTTTTAAACAGCCTACAGAAAACCAATGGGAGAAGTGGTCTGGAGTTTTGGGGAATGGTATCATCAATACATTGGTGATACTCAGCTCTATTTTTCCTTTACATCTAGTTCTGATATAGCAGGGGACATCTTGAACATGTGACTGAATCTCCAAACAGAGTAACTGGAGGTTAATAAACTCAAAGTTTATCTAGATAAAATGTAAATACTGCAAACAGGGCTGAAATATTAAAGCTCATCCTCTAATGGATGGGATCACATGCTCCCTTAAGTGTTAAGTTTCTAAACTCAGAAAAGCATTTTGGTCTGTCTTTGTCTACAAAAAACCAAATAGCATCTGTAATGCAAAGTACCTTTCATCAGTTTTTGTTGGTATAATCTCTTGGATAAGAAGATCTTGCCACAATGATCCATACTTTCAAAACATCAAGATTAGGCCACTATAATAAGTTAGACCACCTCTGGGTCCACCTTTGAAACACAGGTTTATCTTTTGAAGAGCGTCTGGAAACACTCCTCAAAAGACAGTTGGATTATTATAGACCTTATCTCCTGCACTGATCACAACACATTAATATCAAAGAGAGAGAGACACATTTGTTGCATATTTTGATCAATTCTAAGAACTTTAATTGTCTTTTAATGTCATGGCTTGGGACTAAGGTATTTTAAGAACCATCTCCTCCTATCTTGATCTGTTTATTCATTCAGACAATCAATGGAGGTCCTGATCCGTGTATTCTTCCCTTCAGAAGTGAGGTTCATGGTGACAAAGGAACATTCTCCATGTGGTTTCATACCAACGGAATGGATTCCCCTGATACTATTACTGCCTTAACTGTTTCATAACTTTTCCTTATGGTGATTTATTAGTTGCTGCTTCTTCTCTGTTTTTAACTGTGCTATGTTTAGTACTTACTCCTGAATTTTTGATTTTATATTTTTGTATGAATATTAAAAATAAATTGATGCTTTATTCATTTTATGTAAGTTGTCTTATGTTTAACACTCTCAAATCCCTCTCCAAGGATTATAACCAGTAACACAGCCATGTTCTATATCAAATTGCTAATCCCAACTAGAGTAAACACACTGAATCAATGGGATTTACATAAATGTTAACTTACAATTCAGTAACTGATCCAATGAGTCTATTTTAATTAGAACCAGCAACTGGATTTAGGTCTTGTTGCTTCTGTCCAATCATAATTAAAAACATAGAATTCCTTTCAAGAACTAGAGTATTTTAGCTCTGCAGGAAATCTATGAACTATTTTATTTACGTAAAAATAGAAAGAAATAAGTAGTATTCTCTAGACACTATCATGATTATTATGACCAGAAATGACCAGAAATTGTAAATTTATTACCATAAATTATATATTAACATCTATATTGGAGAAGCCTCTTTAAACAACTGACTTGGAATATATAACTGCTCAAAATGTTAAGCAATTTCAGTCCAGCTTGTCTGAGTAAAGGGGCAATGGTAATTTCAACCATGTTAAAAAAAATAATAAAACCATGTTTAAAAAATCATAAAAAGTGATAGCTCACAGACAAAAAGGAGATTCCAGGACTTAAGCAACTTAAGAGACAAAGAGCCCAAAAATAAGGAGGCTGAACCTACTGACAAAGGGTTCAAAAGATTTTGTGGGTCAACCAAAAACTTCTTGCCTTCTTCTGCCAAGAGCTGGATCTTGTCTGTGATCTTATGGTATGCAGCAGGTCCTAAGCTCTGATCTGGGTGTGGGGGCAGAAAACAAGCCCCCATGTACCAAGAGCTCAAAACTGGGGCAGGGAGGTCAGGAGGAGCTCTGCCTTATGAATGATGCAGAGATACCTCACTGAATGAAGTAGATGTGCTCCTGGGCATTACTTCTTTAATAGAATAGTTGGTGCCAGAGGCAGAAATAACATGTAAAGAACAGGAGAGGTCATACATCACAAAAAAGAACAGCAACATGTTTCAGCAAAATTTTCATTCACGTGAAATGAAACAATTAGATAAAATAAGCCCTACTTACGTGAACAAAAACATTTTGAACCTTCTACCTTCTAGAAACCACTTGAAGGCTTCTTCCAAAATATATCCAGGGACTACTCTTCTTCTTTCACTAGCCCCGGCTCTCATTATTTCTATATTCATGACCAAACCTAAAGAGCTATCCTTTTTTAACATGCTGTTCTCTATTTTCCTGTTCTCTCTGTTTTGCTGCTCATGCATGTTCAATAAGAGATGTTGGAGGCGGTTGCTCTTTACCTTGCTTATGGTAGATAAGCACGCGCAACTACATTCAGATTGGCTAGAATAAAAATCCTATATCGTCCCGGTTCAGGCTTTCTTGCATTGTTAACTGCAGATACAACCCAGCACTGAAAGCCTATCTTTTTCCAGTCCTCCTTCACCATCCTCTTAATGCTGATACTGCTAAAAACTTTTAGTTAGACAGAGGATGAGAAGGAAAGGGTGGCTGGGAAAATATAAAAACACTTTGTAAAAAGAAGCTTTTTAGTCAGAAGCCTTATTAACTGAGGCACGCCTGTATACTTTCCCAGCTCAAGGTACCTGTCCATTACAAAGCCAAGCCCAGGCAGCCCTGATCTTGCATTCCAGCCCCAAGAACCCAAATAAACAGAGGACAGAGGTGCATCAGCTTGCTCTGAAAGGCAAAGGAAACTTTAGATTTCCCTCATTCAGTACAGCATAGTTTCCCTACTTTTCTGCGGGAAAAGATTACTGAGAACAGGCGATGGACTGGAAAAAACTCCCTGAAGGGTAGGTGCAGAACAATTTTTTTTAAAAAAAAAGATGAAATAAGGGGCAGAGGCAAGGAAACTACAGGAGAAGGCAATTTAGGAGTTTCATAACAACCAAGATTAGGAGAAGCTGTATGTTATTAGCAGAAAGTTTGAGGGCAGGCATATTGAAGCTTTTGGTATAGCAGCAGAAACTTGGTAGTTGGTAGTACACGTTAGTCACTGTTAAAACGCAGGGAAAAGACTGAGAAAAAGATGTCCTTTGTTGTCTAGCCAGTCAAGAGAAAGGACTGCTAAGTAAGGGGAATAAATAGGCAAAAGCCTGGAAAAGAGGAACATGAAGAAGTAAAGAATGAAGATGAAGTTGAAAAAAGAAGGAAGAAAGGATGACATGGAACTTGGGCAAAGTTAGATGTAAGATCTGGAAACAAGATTGGATGTGCAGTAGTAGGACACAAGCAAGACAAGCTTGGAAAAATGTGAAGAATAAGACAGAAGTCCAAGAAGACAAAGAATTGCTATACTTTAGTGCTTCTCAAACATTTTGGAGTAAGAACTCCTGGAAATGTATACTTCGAAGTGTCACTTCCTTCCCTTTAAAACACAAAAAACAATGCACAGGTCTACATTTTATTTTTAATTTTTGTAAATACAGTAATCAATCTATCTATCTATCTATCTATCTATCTATCTATCTATCTATGGGGGGGAAGATCATGGGTGGGGAACCTTTCTCTATAGACTGTCAGACCATAACTCCCACCAGCTGAGGGAGTGCAAACTAAAACATTTGGAGGGCCACGGATCTACCACAAATGATACAGCTAATATGCATTTGAAAAAAAACGTAGACATGACATTTAGAAAGTGAGTATGTTATAGCACCTATTTATTAAGGGTATGTGTATGTGCCTTCAAGTCACCTGTTAACTTACGGCAGCCCCATGAACTTCATAGGATTTTCTTAGGCAAGGAATACTGATGAGGTGGTCTGCCAGTTCCTTCGTCTGAAATAAAGCCTACAGCACCCGGTATTCATTGATAATCTCCCATCCAACTACTATCCATACAGAGCTGACCCTGCTTAGCTTCCAAGGAAACTGGTGCCTTTAGGCTGTCTATCTATTATGAGGGGTAGTCAATCCCTGAGGGGGGAAAAACTTCTGGAAATGAGGATTGGAAACTCACATGCTCTTTGTGTGATTCACCCAGGAACAAATGAAGAGAACAACAACTTGAGAAGCAGTGGTTTAAAAACGGGATGTGCAGATCTGCAAAACTCTAGCTGATTAAGATTGTCTAATTACCACCTAAAAGCTTATTTCATTTTGGTTCTGTATCTGCTGATTCTTTTCCATGCATAAACTCATGCGTGTTGTATTTTTGTATGCATTTTTCAAAAGTACATATTTTGAACCACTTAGGACAGTGGTTCTCAACCTGTGGGTCCCCAGATGTTCGTGGACTTCAGCTTCCAGAAGCCCTGAGCATTGACCATAGTGGCTGGGGCTTCTGGGAGCTGAAGTCCACGAACATCTGGGGACCCACAGGTTGAGAACCACTGACTTAGGACATACATGCGTATGCACGCATGTGTGCGCATTTTAGAATTACACACCACCTTCTTGTACTTTTCAATTGTGTGAATTTTCTTCTTTCAGAGAATGGACACAAACTCTGGGTTGTAAGGATTTCCAACTGCAAACTGTGTCTGGTTCTACATTAGGATTCAGGAGGTTGAAACAGGGTAAATATGTTTAAAAATAAACCTCGGAGAAACAAATTTCTCTTCCATCCCTAGTTTACAATCTTCCTTCGTCCCAAAAGTCAACAAAATCCCATCTACTAAACAGCAATCTCGCAGGAAAATGCTTAGGGATATGCAAGACTCTCAATTCCAACACCCACCAGTGATCCCTGAGGAGTGAGATGTAGCTGAGAGTGTGTAAGCAGTCTCCAGGGAGGATGGTTCTGTATGCATCTGCGCAAATGTAGCCTCCAGCCAAAATCAGATGTGGTCTCTAAGACCAAAAGGTGGACACTGCTGGTTTTGTCAGCTGGGGAAATTCTGCTAGTTGTAGTTTCAGTCATGACTTGGCAACTCTAACAGATAGCAGGGATCCAGAAGCCAAAGATTATGATGGTCATGCATTCACTTGAAGTGACCAGAAATCTGTTCATAAACCTCAAACAGGGACTTACAGCCCACCAGATACAGAGATATAAGTTAAACTCATGATCTCTCCTTCTGGTGCAGAGACAGACAGACACAGAGGTGATAAAGTTTAATTCTGAAAATTTGTTTCCTAATAATTCAATAAGGTAATTCCTATCAGACCAGAATCTACAATACAGGGATAACAACAATGGCAGATTTTTCAGATTATTGGGCCACATCTCAAATGCTCAGCAAGATAGGAAGAGTATTGTTTTTAAAGCACTTTCATGCTTTAAAACACCTGCTAAAAATAGATAGCAGTGGTAGAGAAGCAACAACAACATATCTCAGTGGTATTTTCTACCAGAATCATGTTACAGATGCTTCCCATGCTGCATTTTGAAACAGTCTTGAAATAAGGCAGTGAATTGTTTTGAGCATCAGAAAGTTACTAAACAAGAAAATGATGGCACTGGTGATAAAAACCCATTTTAAGAAGTGTAATAAAACCTTAGAAACTCAGAATATCTAAATTATAATCTGATTATTATTATAGGAGGATGGGCTCCTCACACACTGTTGTTAGGGTGCCACTAGAATGGAAGAAATTTTTGCCACTGTCCTTTTCCAAAAGCAGAAGCGTATGTCCATTCTACAGAGAAGAAAATAACAAAAGTCTTTGCTCCAGCTAAGTAAACATGTACCATAGTGCAACGGGAAGAAGGGGAGCCATTGAGAGAGAAGGGGCACCAACGTAACTGTTGGCAAGGGGGTTATAACTAGGATGAAAGCAGGGGAAGAAGGAGATGCAGCAGCATCCAATATGAGACCAGTAATCTTTATGAAATGATTCACATTTCCAATTCACATCTTATCCTTCAACAAAATTTAAGAAACCCACATTGACTTTCAGAGCAAAGAATTAAATGCATCTCATTAACCTCACATTCTTCTTGTTGATGCTTTGAATACCAATGCCCCCAAAATGCGCAACAGACAGCTGCAATTTAAACAACTAGTTGGCACAACAGAAGATCTCACATCACCTACTCTTGTCTATCTCATTCAACGAAAACCATATGGCTATGAACTAAGAAGGAAAAGAATCTTCCACAACAGTTCCTCATGCCTCCTCTTGTTAACACAGGAATGAAAAGAAGGAATCCTGCATCCTCTTAACCCTTGCATAATTACACATACTAGCAGGGACAATTTGAGGCTTGTGAACATCAAACACTAGAACATCTAATTCAAGAGATGCTGTTCATATTAGTCTGTTGAAGCACAGACCATGATGGCTTATGAAAACATTAAAGATCACCACATTTATTGTGGGATAAGGTTTCAGAAGAAAGAACCTCAATTACTCCATGTAAGAGTTTGAAAGCAGAGAATAAGTCACATTTGATTGAAACTATTAAGATATTCACCATTATTCTCATTAAAAAAAAAAGTTGACCTGATTTCACAAAGAATTCCAAGCAGGTAACCAAGAACTATGAGATCTCTGAAATCTGTGCTCAAATGGATTTATTTTCAGGCTAATGCAAACTAAACTTTGAAGTGATGACTGTCAGTGGAGTTGTGACATGTCAGGAAGACAAAGCATTAGCAACTCATCAAAAAATCTTTAAAAAAAATCATAGATCAACTTTAAGACAAAATCCTTCTGGTAATTCAAGTCCATCAGTGTCATGAGCCAGGCTGAGCGTGCTGCCAATTCAGACTTGGACTCCGATTTAGACTTTGACTCCCAGCTGGGGGAGGACCCCTTGGAGGGGCCTTCGGGAAAGGGGCTCCTTCAGAGTCTAGGGAGGAATCTGCCACCAACCCCACAGCCGTCCCGGGCACAGATCCCGAGCCAGTACCTGCAGCAGATGTTTGTGCTCCAGAGGCAGAGGCTAGTGCTTCTGATCCAACAGAGGCTGGTGTTTCTGACTCCAGCCCGGAGTTTGCAGCAGGCCCTCACCCCACATTCCTCCGGAGACAGCTGGAGAAGTGGGCGGTTCGGAGGTCTCAGCTGCTGCGGGAGAAGCGTCTGAGGAATCGGCCCTTAAGTCTTGAGGGGCTCCAGCTGTGAGCTGGGCCAACGGACATTTGATCAGCCCCAGCTGGGCTAAAGACTGTGTATTTAAGGCAGACGCTGTTGGAGTTGGGCACGGGGCAACAACCGTCTACCAACCGGGAATTTGCGTCCTGTGTCATGGGCTTTCTGTTCCAGGCTAAACCTTGCTGTCGAGTTTGCTGCCCCGGGACTTGAATGTTTGTTTTGGTGACGTAACCTCTTGCTTTATTTATTACTAAAGACATAAACTCAGCTCCTGCCTCTGTGTCTGCTTGCCGCCGCCTGACATTGACAATCAGTCTCTTTTCAGAAAAACAATGAAGCCAAAACTGAAAGTAGAAGGCGTGACTGGCAGTTTGAGGTACTAGTGGTTAATATCTTAATTATCCTTCTGAAACATATTCAGTAAATTCAATTGGATTACTCAAGTCAGGACTAAAGTAGGCCCATTTACTTTAATGTCTAAGGTGCAATGCAGGAGTATCAAATAAATGATCTTCTTCTTCTCAGTTGTCTCTCATCATAAAGCACTAAAGATTTTATACCCTATGTTTTTAATTTGATCTGACCTAATTTCAATTCACGGGCAACTAATCATCCTCTCCTTATGACTTTTAAGGACGTCAAGAATCAATTTGGGCGGTAGTGCATCACTGAATGGGGAGGGGAACGGGATCTCTCCTTCAGACGTTGCTGAACTGCAGCTCCCATCAGCCAATGATGAAGGATGATGTAAACTGTAGCCCAACAGCATCTAGGGAGCTACACATTACACACATATTACACATCTCTACATTAAATAAACTGACTACCAAAAAGCTTCAAACAAAGGCTTCTCTGTAAACTTAGTAGCCACAGGATAAAATTGTAGGAGCTATATGAGCTGTTCAACAATGAAATAGCCTGCCAGGAGACTCTTTCTATGAAGGTATTTAAGAAAAGGCTGGCTAGCCATCATTCAAGCATAGTTTAGTTATGTATACCTGAATGGCAGGTGACCAAAATACATGGTCCTTGAAGTCCCTCTAAGACAGCGGTTCTCAACCTGTGGGTCGCGGCCCCTTCAAACGACCCTTTCACAGGGGTCACCTAAGACCATCGGAAAATACGTATTTCCGATTGTCTTAGGCTCCATTCCCTCCTCGGTGGTGGTGCGCAAGCACGCCAAAGGGGGCAGGAGGACGCGAGCGCGTGGCTCGCACTTGCGCACCACCACTCCTGGGCCTTTTCTGCACGTTACCTTGTCGCAGAGGTGGGGGTGCCGTTCGCGCAAGCAGGTTCTTGTGCGAGGCGCTCTCTTCGCTGCTCCTTCGTCCCACAGCTGGTTTTGTCCCACAGCTTCCTTCATCCCACAGCTTCCGGCGCCGGCGGCCAACTGGGCGAGGGCTCAGGAAGGAGAGAGCAGGTGAAAAGACGGGGAGGTGGAAGAAAGCAAGCAGCAGCTCTCCTTCCCCTCGCCAAGGAACTGAAACCTGGGTTTCTGCCTGGTTCACCCGCTCTCCTCCCCTCGATCGCAGCGCGCCACCGCTGCCGCCGCCACTGTTGCTGGAGGGACAAATGATGAAAGCAGCAGCAGCTGCCAATGAGCGGCTGCGGCAAACTTCCACACCTCTTCTCTCTCTCTCCTTCTAGCCCCCGCCGCTTCCCCTCCTCTCGCTTGCTTGCTCGCTGCACAAACAGGCCTGGGAAAAGGTGGACGAGCAAGAGGGAGGGAGAGCCAGGGAGGGGAGGGGGGAATTTCCAAGCTTTGTCTCCTCGCAGCTTCCTCGCCTTGTTTTGCTTTTGATCTGGACTCATCACCGCCAAAAGCCGAGGAGGAATAACTTTTAGTTTTGTTCCTGCGATTCAGTCCAGCTGCCTGTTTTCCTTTCCATTTCGCATCTCTTGGCAACCGTGATAACCTTGAGGAGTTACATAAACACCGCAAAAACACGCTCTTGGTAAGGTAAAACCCAATTTGCCCTTTTAAAAAAACAAACCAAAAACCCACCCAATGCTACATCTGTATACACACGACAGTTGGCTGGTTGGCTTGCATCTCTAAATGTTTTTAACAGCGATTGCAAACCAAAATTAAAAGGCCGGGGCCATTGTGGGTCATATGATTTTTAGGCGCAACGACTGGCAAGAGAAAGCAGGTCTTTTTTAATTTCACTTTTGGATTTGCAGAGGTGGGGAAGGGATCGGCTGGAAGGACATGTTTCTTAGGCTTGGAGGCGTAGAGTTTGCTTTGAGGAGTGGGGCGACGAAGTGGTGAAAAATGTCAGGAGCCAAAACAAAGGCGAGGAAGAGTGTATCTTCCTTGCTTCTTTTTCGCTTTGATGGAGATGGCAGCTAAGAGGAAATAAAGTGGATCTAGTAGTGCAAAATTACTGCTAGAATATATCTCAGCAGGATCCCACTGGGGTTGGGGGAATCTCAAAGAAAGAACTTTGCTACTTTTAACTCTGGGGGAGATTACGAGAGAAGCCATGGAGCTGCTGAGCTGGACACTTGTTGTTGTTTTCGATCCCGGGACGCATTGGACGAGTGTGGAAGAACATAGGTGAGCATGCGGGAATCGAGCCCCCCTCTAATTGCCCTTCCCAGGCAATTTTGCATTGGCTATTTGGGGGGGGAGGTAAGGGGAGAAACCACTCTTTTCGTGCCTTCTCCCCGGTGCCCCGACTCCTCCGGGACTTTGAACCCAGCAATGGTGGGGCAAGGCACGATAACAGCATGGAAGGAGCTGAGGCGAGCAGGCTGTCACTTTGGCACTCCTCTTTCTTTCCATTGGCGCGGCCGGGCAATCAGGGAAGGGGCACATTTTGAGGGAGGGGATGCGCCGTGGCTATGCTTGGGACCTGTGGGCGCCGTTTGCTCCCCTTCTCTGCTTTTTATTTCCCCGCAGAGGCCTTGCGGCTGCCATCGAAACCTCACCGCTGCCTCTCCAGAGCCTCTGGGAGGAAGAAAGCAGCGGTCACCATGCCTCCTATCACGGCGGTCTTGGCTGGAAGGGGAGAGAAGGGAGCTAGAAATAATTATCACTCCCTCAGGAAAAAAAACATATTAGCGAGTGGCTTTGGGAAGAGAACCGGGGCACAGGGTCTTATTTCAGCAACGACCCCACTCAGCCAACCCCAGCGCACTACCGCCTTGCTACCCCCACAAAGCCTGGGAGCTGTAGGCTGCGCTGGGGGAGGAAGGGGCGGTGCGGTCGGGCGACCAAGAAGCCAGCTGCGAGACGAAGGAGCAGCAAAGAGAGCGCCTCGCGCAAGAACCTGCTTGCGCGAACGGCACCCCCCACCTCCAAGATAAGGTAATGTGTAGAAAAGGCCCAGGAGTGGTGATGCGCAAGCACGAGGCACGTGCTCACGTCCTCCTGCCCCTTGTTCAGAAGGGACTGAAATCGCTCCCCTTCTCCGCTACCGGGAGAACTTCCCGTCTGATGGGCCAGCTTGGGGGTGCAGCGGCGGCAGCACGGGGGGCAGGCCCCCTCCTCACCACGGCCCCTACCCCACTCGCCACGGAGGGGGACAATGCAGAAGGGCCGGGGGGCCACAATGCGGCACTTTTCCAGGGGGGCGAGCTGCACCTGGCGCAAAAGACAAAGGTGCTGGGATTCCTCCCCCCCGCCAGGGCCGACACTCTGGAAACTTTTCCCACACTGCCCCCCCAGCGGAATCGAGAGCGAAGCAGAAGCAGAGCCCAGGGGGTTCTCGGAGTTTTTTCCCGGGGGAGACGCACAGCTCCTCTTTCTCTCCCTGCCTGCCACTCCCGTTCCTGGCCGGCGAGGCGGCCTTTGCCGGAGGGGAGGCACTGTAAATAATAAATAAATAATTTTATGGTTGGGGGTCACCACAACATGAGGAACTGTATTAAAGGGTCGTGGCATTAGGAAGGTTGAGAACCACTGCTCTAAGAGATCCTGTAATGGATTTATAACTCATTGGAGTTATCTGATAATTAAAAACTGACTAGGAAACAGAGGGAGTAAACAAAAACTTGTAACAAGGGAGGCAAGCAAGCAGTGGAAATCTAGATCTAGCCAAGTGTTATTTAATATTCATAGATGTTCTCGAGTCTGGGGTGAATAGTGCCATAACCAAGTTTATCGATAACATTACTCATGACAATAAAAATGCAAGCAATCTACAAAGAGCACCAGGTATCTTCTGAATTGGGATGAAAACAGAAAATAAAACAGCAAATGAGATTCAGTTTTAACTAAATGTAAATCCTAGCTTCAAATACCTTTCTTGATAATATAAAATGGAGGCAAGAAACATGTGATTCTAGAATACTGCTGCATTTGGTTTACCGAGTTACAAGGACAGGGTGTAAAAAGACAGGAAATGTAATAATGGGTTTGTAACATCCACACTATGAGGAAATATTAAAAGGGGCTTTTTGGGTGGGGGGGTGAGATGATATAAGTTTATTATTGAAATGTATTGTGTGAAAGGGTTCCAGAATGTTGGATGAGGAAAAAAGAGCCAGGTACAAATTTCCATTAAATTAGCCACTATCTTTCAACCCAATAAATGCATAAAGCTGAATGTAAAGATAAAACAGGGGAAGATGTACAAACGCTGCCCTATATCCTTGATAGAAAAGGAGTGTATAAATGCAAACAAACAAGCAAATCACTCTAACTTAGTCACCCAATGAAACTGAATGGCCACAGATTCAAGGCAAACAAAAGAATTAAGGACTTAATTCACTATGCCTCTCCTGCCACAGGACCTGATGATGGCCATCAGCTGAGACATCTTTAAAAGGGGTATATTCGTAGAGAAAAGAATAGTTCTATGTGTGTATGAGTGTGTGCATGTGTGTGTGCCTTCCAAGTCTCCTGCTGACTTACAGAGACTGCAAGAATTTCAAAGGGCATTCTTAGGTAAGGAATACGCAGAGATGGCATTGCCTGCTCCTTCCTCTAAAATATAGCCTTGTTATTGTTGTTGTTGTGTGCCTTCAAGTAATTTCTGACTTATGCTGACCCTAAAGTGATCCTACCACAAGGCTTCTGGGGCTGAAAGTGCTTGATGCGCCCAAGGTCACCCTGTGGATTTCCATGGCTGAGCAGTGAATCAAATCCTGGTCTCTAGGATCATAGTACAACTCTCAAACTACTTACACCACACTGGCTCTGAAATACAGCCTATAGCGCCTGATATTCACTGGCACTCTACCATTCAAATATTAGCCATGGCTAACTCTGCATAGCTCTCAAGGTCAGACAGAATCTGGTTTAGTGTGAAATAGCCATTAAGCCATGATAGATAAAACCTCCATGAAGTGTGCCTTTGAAGAATGTCAGTTAGGAGGAAGCATAGAGTGACGGAGGGTTTTGTTGCTGTTATGCGCCTTCCACTCCAATTTATAGAGACCCTATCATAGGGTTTTCTTGGAAAGATTTATTCAAAGGAGAGTTTCTCATGCTTTCGGTCTAAGGCTTGGAGTGTGACTTGCCCAAGGTCACGAAGTGGATTTCTATGGCTGAGCTGGAATTCAAGCCCTGTGTACTAGAGTCCTAGTACAACACACAAACCACAATACCACACTGGCCTTCACCTTCATATCTCATTAGAGTTTCCTTGAAATAGCTGAGATATTTCCCACCGTGTGATCTTGGGCAAATCACATTCCTTCAAGCCTCAGAAGGCCAAGAAACTCCCTCTGAACAAATCTTGCCAAGAAAACTCCATGGTAAGGTTGCCTTAGGGTTCACAGAATCACAGAGTTGGAAGAGATCACAGGAGCCATCCAGTCCAACCCCTGCCATGCAGGAACACCCATCAAAGCACTCCCAACAGATGGCGATCCAGCCTCTGATTAAAAACTTCCAAAGAAGGAGACTCCACCACACTCGAAGGCAGCAGATTCCACTGCCAGACAGCTCTGACTGTCAGCAAGTTCTTCGTGAGGTTCAGATGGAATCTCCTTTCCTGCAGCTTGAATCTACTGCTTCTTATCCTAGTCTCTGGAGCAGTGGAAAACAAGCCCATTCCCTCTTCAACATGACATCCCTTCAAATATTTAAACATGGCTATCATGTCTCCTCTTAACCTTCTCTTCTCCAGGTTAAACATCCCCAGCTCCCTAAGCCGCTCCTCATAGGGCTTGGTTTCTAGACTCTTCACCATTTTGGTTGCCCTCCTCTGCTGGATACACTCCAGCTTGGCAATATCCTTCTTGAAATGAGGTGCCCAAAACTAGACACAGTATTCCAGATGAGGTCTAACCAAAGCAGAATAGAGTGGTACCATTACCTCCCTTGATCTAGACACCATACTCCTATTGATGCAACCAAGGAGTGTGGTTGCCATTAAGTCAGAAGCAACTTGAAGGCACACAACAACAGTGACAACAACAAAGAAATAATGATCAAAACTGCTCAGTCAGCTTTGGAAATCACCAGTCATATGCACGTGAAACAAATTTATAACATTCTCAAATGTTCATTTAATGAGTCCTAGCAAAGACTCTGGTTATTTCTTAATGTCTAGTTAGCTAAAACCTCACTTTGCAAAAAGGGTACACTTTGACACAAATCTCGGAAAATATTTTTGGGTGCTAATTTAGGCTGCTTTCTTTTTCATACTAAAGAACCTTCTCTAGATATTGTGAATATTTATATTCTGGAGGCTAGAATATGAAATCCCACTGAACATGAAATATACTTCAGCGCACAGAATTGCATTGCTAAATCTGAAACCAAACTTTATTTAAAAAGTGAAGTAACGTTTTCCTTATGTATTTCACCAACCTCCAGGGAAAGTTAAATTCATGCATTTCTAAAGCTTTGTGCAAATTATGCCTAATTATTAAAGCATTACTTTTAAAAAACACATCTATTCGTTAACAGTAATTAGCACATAGCCATAGTTTTCAGCCACATCACACACAACATTTTTCCTCATAATTAGGTTTAAGTACAGTGCGACATTCCCATAAACAGTGGTGTAATGTTAACATTGGTTTTTTTTTCCAGTCATATATGCAGAAAAGCTACATGTACGTGACAAGTGACAGCTGAACAGACCATGCAAAAAGGTAACACACTGGCCAGATCTAAATCAAAGCAAAAAAATAATTGTCCTTACCACCTATGTAAAACATTAAGTACAAATGTTTTAGGTGAAGATAAGCCTGGTCGACATGAACTGAACATAAAGAAGAAAAGTTTTAAAATAGTACAGTGAAAAAATAAAGGAAGAATTGTAAGCAAAACAACTCTAAAAACAGAAAAAGCCACATTATTCCATTTTCTTTTTAATTTATTCTCTTCAATGCATCAAAGTAGATAACTGTAAAATAGATAAACAATGTTGTCATAACACCATGAGAGAAAAGGTCGCACTGCACCACTCTAAGTTCTAAACCTAAAGTGCCTTAAAATGCAAATGTTGCCTTAGTAGTTATTGTCCCTGAGATCTCTTTTTCAATTTGTTTGCTTCAACTACATTTTTAACTAAATCATTTTGGGGGGAAACTGTCCTGGGCACTTAGATGAAATGTTGTATTTAGCTACAATCCGCAAAACTGCTTGTCAACCCTCTATTGCCATCAAAAAAAGCTTTAGTTCCTTGATTTAAAAAAAAAACTCTTCTGACCCATGTACACATTATATGCACATGCACAATAGGAAAAAAAAAAGTTTAAAAAACGTGCAAAACTATATAAATATCTAGAAGTTCCACTGTGCATACAAAAGATTATGAGCATACCTCAACTAGCCCTCCAGAGCCTGGAAGACTGAAGCCTAAACAGGACAAAGGGCATAACTTGGAATTAAGCAACTGTTGCAGCTCTGAGTCTGCAAAAGTAGAATTGATAATATCAGGACCTCTTTGAGGTATCTCATTCACGAGGCTACAATATGTCAAAGCTGACTTGATGGCACATACAATGACAAACAAGCAAACATTTGGTTGCATGAAATCTAACATTTAGTACTGGTACCTCTACTTAAAAGACTGTAAGCAGCAAGGTCATAAAAGTTATTTACATGAAACAATGCCCCAGGATTACTTCCTGGCTCCAAGCAAACATCCTGGTGGTGCACAACAACTGTAGATGGGGTTATATCCAAAACCGCACAAGGTCACCCCCTGCTGGCATGTACAGCCTCCACAGATATGACTGCCCAAAGCCCACTCACACCACGTGAAAATGCCCATCACCACATAGCATTAGCTGAGATTCCGCTGGTCAGCATAAGTCTACCGGCATAAACAATACTGGTACAGCAGCAGCAAGAGTACACAGGGTGCCTACAGTTTTCCAAAACAGCCTATCCACAGCTCCTCTAGTTGCAAGAACCCACCTGGAAAGCAGGCACTGAGGAAACAGGAACTGGCAGCTTTCTGTGAAATGTTTTTTAAAAGCATATTACACCATCTGTGTAATGAGGCATAGTGACAAATAGGATTTCTACCCTTAGGCTTCAAAAGGCTTTTCACAGAACCAATGGATGCTTTTTAAAAGTGAGAGGGTGATTTTTCAAGAGCGGAAAACTACAGAATTTAGGAAAGGAGAACCACATGCTAGCAATGAATCCAAATGCCATATGCATTCAATTAATCTTTTATATAGTATCCACTGGTACCAGGGGAAGCAAAACAATCCCTTTTCAGATGCAGAGCTGACACTTTTTAGGAAGGCTGGAGGCAACAGTGTAGCAGAGCTGGAACCAGATGGTAATGTTAGGCCCATGGGCCAGAGGTTTCCCCACACCTGATCTAGCCCAATACTTTCTATGCCCTAACAGGCATCTCTCCAGTACCTGGGCAGAGATCATACAGGCAACCCATAATGCTTTTCACTGGAGAGATAACTAAGCTATGACTCCTTCCTAAAGTTGTACCAGCCACCAGAATTGAGTGAAACTGTGCTCTCATGGAGGCATTCAGCCTGCTCATGTGAGAGCTTTAAGCGGGAAGGAGATAGGGGCATACACCCATCTGTTGCACACTTCCTCAAACAAGCAAAAAACAGATGTTTTAAACAAATAAATAAAAAGTCCCCACTGCCAGTGTCTCCATCCTACGTTTCCAACCTTTCCCCTTTGAGTAGGATGGTCTAAAGTTTTACTGACGCTTGCTTGAACATAATTAGTAGCCTCCTCAGGATTAGGTACTTTGCTCTATCAGGACTCACATGTGCACAGAGGTGTCTATTTACATTCAAATGAATGCAACTAGAAACCTCTAATTCAGAGCTCCCCACCCAACATGAAAAAGCTAGACACTTAAGATGCCTACATCTCCTTCCCACTTTTTGCCCTTATGAAAACAGGCTGAGTGTACACAAACTATCTTGTTTTCTATCTGCATATGTTATCACTCCCAGTCTGGAAGCACTGGATAATATATACCAGAGGCTTGCACTAGCTTTATTATTAATTTAATATTATTAATTCAATAATAATAATAATAATTTAACTATTAATTTAATAATAACATTTATTGTGAACCCAAAAAGTACTAATATAACGTAACAATAAATTCTTGCATATTTTATATGTATCCATTTTAATTTTGTACACCACTTAAGGCTCAGTTCTCAGAAAGAAGATGGGGTTTAAATAAATAAAATAGAATAAAAATTAAAAATGAGTAATTCAATATGATGCACATTCACTGTAAAAGAAAAACAAAATAGTCTTATGTTCAATTCAAAAAATAACAAGCTATTTGATAGCTTTTTAGAAACGGCAAATTAGAACTGGCAAATATTAGGTAAAGTAATCCTAACTAGAGAGCCAGTGTGGTACAGTGGTTTGAATTTTGGACTACAATCCTGGAAACCAGGGTTCACTTCCCCATTCAGCCACGGAAACAAACTGGGCGACGAGGGACACTTTACACACTCACAGCCCCCAAAAATCCTATGATGGGATCGCCTTAGGGTCGCCATAACTCAGAAACCACTTGAAGGCACACAACACCACCAATCCTAACTAATTAAGTAATTATACTTCTTAATTCAAGCTTTTGTCTTTGAGAATTTTGCTTCCTCACAACTATAAATAAATTTTGACTTTCATTTTGTTTTACTTTCCTTTAGGACCAAAGCAAAACCAATGTCAGGATTATGTAGATTAAAAAATTTAACACTGTTTTTCTCAGTAAAATCCTTCTTTTTAAAAAAGACTTACTTTGGAAACCAATTCAATCCAAGGTGTTCTGTCTTAGAGTATAATATCCGCTCCAGCATTTCATAAAGTGGCCTCCATGGTAATTCTAAATCATCCCTTGAAAGAAGTTCTTTTTTCCTAAATTAAAAAAAAGTTTGAGATTAATTATTATCCATACTTGAATGTATCATTCATCCAAAAATGATACAGAAAAAAAACTGAGTTTGTTTGCTGCTTTGTTATGACTTCTTTCACAGAATGTACTGATAATAATTGACATGACAAGAAAATCTCTCTCAGGTCTTTTTGTACACAAAGTTTAAGCAACATCAAATAACTGTAGGCGGATATCTCTACTTCATAGTGACAACCACAGACAGAACTAACTGTGATTCTTCTTAATTAAGATTTGAAACCAGATTTAAAGAAAGTTGCCAAATTCTGGCTACAAGGGTTCACAGTTATTATTAAACTACCGCTTATAATCACGCAAACAGAATGCCTAACTACAACCGGCAGAAAAAAAGAAAGGCAGACCATATTCTAGAAAAGAGAAAGTGAGCAATTTTGCAACCTACTTCCATTTTATTATCTTGCAGTGACGGAGAGGGAGGGAGAGAGAGGGAGGGAAGGAGGGAGGGAGTCAGTGTTACATCAAAACTTCCCTTTATATTATCACAGGTTCTCACGCAGCAAGTTGCCTGTTTAAATTTAGTTCTCAAGTCCGTTTATGTTCCGGGGTGTCCAAATGTACTTGCCAACAGTGAGTGCAACTTTTAACCTGGCCAGTGTATGCATGGTGAGTGGAAAAGTGGAAGAGGGCAAGGCTTTAAACGTTCTTTGAAGAAAGAACCAAGGCTTCAACAGCAGAAATGAGCCTCCATGCTTCTGCCAGGCTTTTAAGGAGGGAAAGGAGGTTTATACTTGCAGGCAAGCTAGATTACTATTGCTTCTGAACATCTTCAAAACCTAAGTTACTCTTTCACTTCACATAATCAATTTCCAAAATATAAGAATAATGTAAACTTACTTCAACAGGTTGATCAAAAGGCGGGCAAAACCCTGCATCATGCTGATCTCCAACTTCGGAATAGTTACAAGTTCATACAAGAGCTTGATAAAAAGGACATGATCTTCTTTGCTAAACTTTCTCCCATAGAGTCGGAGATACCTTTAAGAAAAATAAAGAAACGGTTTAAATAATTAGATAACTCTCTTCAGTAACTTACTTGGGACATTTCACACAATCCAAGGGAGAATAAAAATATGGAGACTCAAGAGAAAAAGCGGGACAAACAGAAGCAATAAAACCATCATATTAAACTTAGATCCACCAGAAGCCCTAGTCAAACAAGAAGATTTTCACCAGATGCCAGAAAGACATCAGATTTTGGACCAAATGAACCCTCTTGGTTGCTGCCACAGAAAAGGTTCTTTCTCCACTCATCTGGTCAAGGCAGGTGGTGGGAAAGGTCCACAGAAAATCCCGAAGTGATGAACAGAGTGATCTGGTAGGCTGATATGTAAGAATTTTACGTGTATTGGTCATGCTCAGCCAAAGAACTAAGGCAGGCTCTTACAGTGATTCGAACCAAATACAGAAGTAAAGGCAGAAAAGTCTCTAATAAGGTGAAATGTTTATTTCTACTGCACAAATTACTCATATCCAACAAGGTTGCCTTTGAATTACTGCCCTAATGAAGGGAAAAGAGAGGCCCAGCTTGGGCATAGGGAGAGAAATTTAAAACTACAGAAGTTTTAGATATGCTTCTGTAATCCTCATTCGTGCCAGAAAGGATAATAAACAAACCGGATTATGCCCTATTTATTTGAAGTCAATATTCTTCTATTCCTACAGTTAGCTCTCAGACTAAAATAACACAGACAAAGTGAATTCCTTTGTTCAGATAAACACAATACAGTTTAATTCTCTCATTATCTTCAGGCTGCATGCTAAGTAACAGAGAAGGATAGCAGTGAGTTCCCATACTTTTAAGACCAGATTGATATTTCTCCCTCAAGGATGCCTGCCCAACTCAACCAACAGTAACCCACTCTCTCTCTTGCAGACTAATATCCACTGTTGTTATTATGTGCCTCCAAGCAGTTTCCAAGCTATGGCAACTCTACGGAGAACCTATCATGGGGTTTTCTTGGCAAAACTTGTTCAGAGAGGATTTGCTTTTGCTTTCCCCTCTGGCAGAGAGAGTGTGACTTACCCATGGTCACCCCGTGGATTTCCATGGCCAGGTGGGGATTCGCATCCTGATCTCCAGAACTGTAGTCCAGTGCTGAAACCACCATACCACGTTGGGCCTCTAGATTAGATTAGAATCCAGCTGTATGCTAACTCTGCTGCTAATAAGGTTCCCCAAAGGGAGACAGCATACCAACAAATGCCACCATACTGTATCTGCTTTGTTTGCAAGTGCATCTCTTTTCCAAACAGATACAGCAGTATTTTCCAGAGGGAATATTTTAAAGGAAGTACTTTGCATTGGTATAACCAGATATATTCCAAATGCATTCTTCAGGATAACTTCTTCAGCCAAAGAAAATTAGCCCTAAAAGAAATTTGCTGCTAAGGAGTGCTGGAGAAGGAAGTTTGGGATTACACTTCACAGGAAAGGAATTGTTCCCCTGCCCCAGCAACACGACAACAGTACACAGATGTTGCAGCAACTGAAACAACAGGGGCATTCCAAAGGAGGTGTCTCATAAAGTTATAGCGCACAATATTATATAAAATGAAATGTTGTGGCAAAGGATAAAATGGATGTATTTTATTTGTTTATTCAACTTACACCCCGCCCTTTCCCAGTCATAGGATTCAAGGCAGTTCTAGTACTATTCTAAAATACCAAACACAGATTCATTAAATGAAATATAGCAACCAAGTCCCAAGTATTAATGCTACTAATCTTCACAATTAGCTCAAATGTATCTGTAGTGAGCTGGCCCTCTGTCTCCACAGTGTTGAGTTTTGGGCTTCACGTTAGCACCATGGCCAATGTTAACAGTTGTCAGTGCCACAAAGGGAGTTAATTTGTGTAAGTGACCTTGTTTGATGCTTTTTGTGTTAGATTGACAGTTTGAGGCTGGGAAAGGATCATGTCACTGTAACAACTCATTCCTCTCCCCACTCCTGTACAAAAGCCACAGGCAAAAGTTTAAGAAGCCCAATACCGATGTGATACAGATGAAATCAGAAAAGAAGAACCCTCCCAAACTGACATTGCAGGTGTGGAACAAGGGCTGCAAAAGCGAGATTACAAAATGTAAGCTTCTTTTCTGACTTCATCTGTATTACATCTGTAGCTTACAGATATAGCTTCCTCTCAGAAAAGAAGGACCCTCCCAAACTGACATTGCAGGTGTGGAACTTACTGCTTCACCTCTTATATATAACTACTCAAGCTTTCTAGTATCTAAAACTTCTTTAACAATTTATGAGCGGTAATGGTGTTGTTCACAGTAGAAATATATGCTGCAGATTTTTTGATTGTGAGTTAAGATTTCATGTATGCCTACCAAACAACCATGTACGCACAACCAACAGCCAGTGTGGTTTCAGAAGCAAACCACGACTGAGTAAGTTCTTTGATAGAAGACTACCAGAGATCTCAACATTGGACTAAGAAGAAATCTAGCCTCATACCTGAGTAAGCCATTGCTATTAGAATTGGCAGTGGTCTTACCCAGTAGCATACAAGCTTCTTCTCACACCTGATCACCATCTGACTGTGAAAGCTAAGCAGGATCAGACCTATTTCTACCTGAATGAAAAGCCACCAAAGAGTACTAAGAATCTCCAAGCAGGGATCCCTGAAACCTGAGACGGCTGAAACCAAATGAAATTGTATTCACGCCAAGTCAATGATAATTACAATTTACACAAGTATAGTATGTACAGACAAGCATAACCAACTTGAATGCATAGTCACCCTGACACTAAAGCAACCACATCTATCATATGTCAAAGATATTGCCCTGATAGAGATAATGCCACATTTCAAGGGCAAATTGATTGCCTTGGTCTTGTGGGAGCACAATTTACTATTTTGAGGGCTCAGTTATGTCTCTGAAGGGTGGTCTGAAGGTGGTTGGTGGATCCTGGAGGCCACCTGCAGCGCATGGGCTGCATGTTTCCCACCCTTGTGCTAGAGGAAATCTGTGACCCTCCAGAGACTTAGTCATCAGCTGCAGCCAGAATGCCTAGGGGCTCAGGAAGCTTTAGAGTACCACAGGTTCCCCACACCAGCTGCAGAAGTCTCTCTGGAAGCGCTGCTGGTCAGTAGGAAAACCAGCCTGGAACTGGGATCACAGCCCGTTCTGGATGGAGTTGCTCTCCCTCCAAAACATGAGGTTCTTCGCTTGAGGGTACTCTTGGACCCAAACCTTATCCCGAAAATCCATGTTTCTGCAGTGACCAAAAGTATCTTTTCCCAGTTTTGGTTGGTGCACCAGTTGTGCCCTTTCCTGAGAAAGGCAGATCTCACCACTCCCGTTACCTCTCAATAAGACTACTGTAATGTGCTCTACATGAGGCTGCCCCTGCGAAGTATTTGGAAACTGCAGCTACTGCAAAATGCAGTTGCCAGACTGGTGTTAGGTGTGCTTTTTAGAGACCGTATAAGACCAGTTTTGCAAGAACTATATTGGCTTCCAATTTGCTTCCAAGTTCAATTCAGGTGCTGGTTTTGACCTACAACACCCTAAACAACTTGGAGCAAAGATATCTGAAAGATCACTTCCTCCCATGTGACTCTGCTAGAAATCTGAGATCTTCAAAAGAGGCCCTGTTTCATATCCCAATTTCTCATAAAGTTAGGTTGAGGGGTACACATAACAGGGCTTCCTCTATAGCTGTGCCTTGACTGTGAAACTCCCTACCCCAGGAAGTTAGGCTGGTCCCACTTCTTTTAAGCTTCCAGCAGGCAGCCAAAACAGTGCTGTTCTACAGTGCTATTCTCCATGTCTGAAACTGTTGTTTTAACTATTTCAAAATTAGATTCTACGATTGTTTTTAGACTGCTTTTATGGTATTTTTATAGAGAGCATTTTAATGTGTTTTTATCTCTGTATTGTTTTAATTGGTTTCTATTTGTTCATCATTTTGGAAGAAATACTTTTTAAAGAAATAGTATTTAAAGAAATTCTTTAAATATATTCTATAGCATTTTATTATTTAGCAATTTTTTATAAAAAGAATGCAATGAATTAATTTCTGCATGAGAGGCAATTACATAAATAATCTATTGCATTATCATGCCTGCATATGAGAGATACAATACTGACCTAAAAAGGGGCATCTCCTCCTAACATGTACATACATATCTCAAATAGTGCATTAACAGTTTGCTGCTCCTTTCTTATGATTTCAGCAGTAATCTTTTTTCATTAAGAAAATAGCAAACTTAAAAATCTTGAAACCCCCAGATTTTACTACCAGCCAGAAAGGTTTTATAGAATTATCTGTAAGTGTGGAGAAAATGCAGAAAG
Organism: Iguana delicatissima; assembly: GCA_948472985.1. Taxonomy (NCBI): domain Eukaryota; kingdom Metazoa; phylum Chordata; class Lepidosauria; order Squamata; family Iguanidae; genus Iguana; species Iguana delicatissima. Next base: position 94,979 of record CAOKZL010000665.1, read on the forward strand.
TTTTACCTCCTCCATCTTTCATCACACTAGAACCCAGGACCACTCGATGAAGCTGAATGGTGGCAGATTCAGAAAGAATGAGGTGATTTTTTAATATACTGTTAAACTAAGAATTTAGGTTAATTATACTGTCACAAGATGTAGCAATGACCAACTTGGGCAGCTTAAAATGGGATTAGCAAATTCTTGGAAAAGAAGGTGACTGCTAATCATGACAGCTCTACTGCTATTGCACTGGCATCCTGACTGTGAGTTTCCTAAAGGCACTGGTCTTCATACGCTCGTTATTTATTTGAGAATTTTTGAAAAAAGATAACATCTATGTAAATTGTAACAACACCCCTTCTAAAATAATCTCTCTGCAGTTTAGATTTTAGAGAATGGAAAGGCATTCCTTTCTCTTCAGAAAACATATGAAGCCACAAATGCCCTAAATCTCTTAGCTTTGCAAATTACAACAGTGATTCGTGAGACAACAGAAGCTGACTCTGCTCTTTTCCCAAACAGCCAGCATTCTTCAAGCATAATTTTAAAGATCAGCAATTTTAATTCAGGGAGAAAGGCAAGATGCACACAGATTGATCACAGCATCACTAGCACTGAATATACTTCATAAGGTTCTAATAGAGACTTTCTTTATCTCTGAGTCATAAAAGGTCATTTAGAATTAAAAACTCAATAGCAGAAAGAGGGTGAAACCTACTTTGCCCCCTTTAGTAAGGGCATATATGTGCCATTTCAAGTGTTTTATGTTGGTATTGTTCACATATTTTTGTACCCCTTTGGGATCAGTTCTAACCCCCAAAGGTATAGTAGGATTAGAAGGATGATTTCCAAAACTGCTAACATAGCCCTCATTATTTCCAGCTTTAAAAATGTCAACTCCGTTTTGTTTTATATAGAAGGCAACATCTTCAGAGGTAGACCACCTTATTACCTGATGACTGCTCAGTACCTACTGTATTGATAAAATGCCAGTATGCAGAAGTGGCTGATCAACCACATCCTTCCAGCTACTCATACTATCTTCCTTGAGGAAGATCTTCATGCTGCACCTCCTTGCACTAGGGTGTAGAACTGGAGTGTCAAGTGTTCAATGGTGCTGTCAAATTGCTGTTCCCACAAGGCAGAGTTATTCCTTGTTCTTCACCAACTCATACCAAAGAGTCAACTAGAGGAGTGGGTTTGAGTTGTTTCCAAACATATGTTAAGTGGGGTGTGCATGCCAGCTCCTATTTACTAGCTAAGGTTTCCTCCATGTTATTTTAAATTAATTTTTTTTAACTTGTTAAAAACCACTAACAAAACAGTGGGAGAGACAGCTGAAATTGATTGTCTTGTTTATATATGGAAAGACTCTTGTACTCTACAGCACTGTCAATTCTTTGTATGTGTAAGACAGTAATGTCCAAGACATACTTCTGAAGAGGTATAGGCACAATTACCATAAATGGTTTAAAGTAATAAAATTTTATGAAGTAGCTATATATAATAAATCTCAAAGAACTAGTCTGTAACCTTTAAATATGTATGCTGGATTAAATTAGGCACAAATATGATATTTGACTTGCATTTTAAACAGCTGTTCAATAGTATATCAGTCAGGACTTTTTAAAAAATGGATTTCATAAATCTTCAGCAGCAACAATTGTGCAGTGAGTAATGGAAAACAAGAAATCTCGAACATACGTATTTCGCTACTATTTGACAACATGCATATTTGTAACACTAGTCACTAATCTAAGTCTGCAGCCATTTCTGCATAAACTGTTATAGTGCTATTATTCCACTTTCTACTTCCTGTGGAATTCTGGGGTTTGTAGTTTATTGAGAATTCTAAAGCCCCCCCCCCAACCTGCAAACCCCAGGATTCCATAGGATGTTGAAAATGGAATAATAGCACTGTAACAGTCTAGTGTGGAAATGGCCTGCAAATATAAGACAGGAAGTCACACTGTTTGACCACCCCATTATTTCATACAAAGAACAGAACAGCACTCAAGAGGAATCACAACATGCTGCAAAGGGTTAATGGTCCTGCCTTTACAAGCTCTGACAGTATTACCACATAACTTCTACCAGAATGAAAACAAGTCTCACAGTAAACAGTGAGAAAGCAACAGCAGCAAGTTAGAGAAAAACAGTATCACGCTACCTCTACTCAAGTTCAAAATATTTTGTAAGGCAACCATGTGAGTCACTTTATATGGACCAGTGTAATTCTATCTAAGAATCTATCTTGGTAAACAAAGTAACGTGTGATGAAACAAGGATTTATAAAATATTAAACACAACTTCCCAAGACAATGTTTCAAGATGGCTAGACCTCTTATTTTGAATCATGCAGATAAATCTCACATAGTCCATAAATATTCTTCATATATATCTTAAAATCTTAAAGTTTCAAAAATTTATGTTCACACTAGCATGAACAAACACAGAGTTTGAACACAAGGAAGTCTGGAGGAAAGGCTTAGAAAACTACTGTTGTCCAGCTGAATTCTCTTTTGCAATCACTGAGTAAAACAGACCAAGCAGGTGGTTCCATGTCAGTCTGAAGGAAAGAGAGAAAGCCATGGTAGTCAAAGTCTTCAACATCTACCTCGTGTTACTCAGTTTTCCAACTGGCCATTAGAACTCCATCTGAACAGAGCAATACCTTAAAAACTGTCATCTACCGGTATCTGTGGAATGCAGTCAGCCCTCCACATTTGCTGGTTTCACTTTTGCAGATTTGATTACTCATGGACTATTTGCTGTCACCTCTGCTGCCTCCCTATGCCATTTTTAACAGGGACTGCAAGCCTTATAAGACTGAGAAACTGCAAAGGAGGCTTGTCCCTATCAAAAATGGTGTAGGGTAGCAGTGGAGGTGGCAGTAAGCCCCACCAGGAACCCTGATGCCTCAAAGGAATCCGTGGTGGGTTGATTATGGTGATTACACTTTTTTTGTGTGAAATATATGGTGCGGGAGGGACTAGAGTTATTCACAGTTCTTCTACTTTCATGGGGGTCCTGTGCCCCTAACTCTAGCAAATGGGGAGGAATGACTGTATCTGACATAAGACCTAATACTGAAATATATCTGCCAGTGTCAAAAATGCTGCTAAATCCTGCCTTCTCCTCCCATTTCCCTTATTATGCTGAAACTGACTAACACAGCTAGCTCCTTGAAAACTGAGGTGAGATATATGTCACATATCTGATGCAGTTCTCTTAAGTTATGCATGAATGTTACATAAGAATAACAGAGTTGCTTGTGATCTTTGTCATTCCCAACAAGTCACAAGAAATCATAGAGTTGGAAGAGACCATAGGATCCATCCAGTCCAACCACTCGCCATACAAGAACACACACCAAAGCATTCCCAACAGATGGCTATCCAGTCCCTGCTTAAAAACATCCAAAGAAGGAGACTCCACCACCCTCCAGCGCAGCAGATCCTACTGCCAGACAGCTCTGACCATCAGGAAGTTCTTCCTGAGGTTCAGGTGGAATCTCCTTCCCTGCAGCTTGAATCCATTGCTCCTTGTCCTAGTCTCTGGAGCAAAGGAAAACAAGCCCGATCCCTTCTTGACATGATATTTGAACATGGCTATCACGTCCCCTCTTAATCTTCTCTTCTGCAAACTAAACATACCCAGCTCCCTAAGCTGGTTCTCCTAGGGCATGGCTTCCAGACCCTTCACCATTTTGGTCGCCCTCCTCTGGACATGCTCCAGCTTGTCGATATCCTTCTTAAACTGAAGTGCCCGAAACTGGACACAGTACTCCAAATGAAGTCTAACCAAAGCAGAATAGAGTGGTACCATTACCTCTCTTGATCTAGATATCATACTCCTATTGATGCAACCAAGAGTAGAAGTTCCTGAGTTCCTCAAGTATTCAAGCCAGAGCCGAGGCATTAGCTTTCCAGGAAATATACACGCATTCTTCCAAATTTATGTATTAGCTTCCTAAACCAGAGATCCTTAACCTTTTATTTACTGGGTACTCTCTGTAAATATAATTTGTTGCTGGGGACCCCCAGGACTTAACTCAGGATTTAAATATTTAAATTTAGATACAAATATTCAAATTGGCAAGACCAGACTGGCAGAACACAAACTAAAGCAAATGAAGCAGCCAGCAGAGTCAAAGAAAGCAGGGAGGACACTTAAATGCAGCACCAACAGAAATCACTGACGCTTTTCAGAGTATAAAAGTACACCGCAAGTTCCTCAAACACATTCTTCTGAACCAGTTTAAGCCTACATGAGAAAAGCAGGATATAAACATTTAATCAAAAACTGATAGAGCACATGCCAAACTATCTCACCAAGCATTCTGCCTACACAGGAGGCTTATAAGCAGGATATAAGTGCAACAGTACCTACTCTCTCTATGCTTGCCAGCAACTGCCATACAGACCCATAACATCTCTGGTGGTGGAGGAGAAATCTATGCAGTAGATTTGATTCTTAGTAACTGAAGTCACCAGAGAGACAACAGCTTTAATTCCATTCTAATGATGTCCCTGGAATTATCTCTTATTTCCCTTTTCTCCTAAACAAATTAGATCCTAGTTACTATAAGGAAAATTAAAACACTACTGTTCAGGTGTCCCATTTGCAAGTAACCAGAAAACCTGTCCTCCATTCTTGTAATTGTGCAGCCCAAATTTGTACAAGACAAGGATTGTGCAAGGAGAAGAATGTATTTCTTTATACTGAACATAGAGACATGCTATAAACACCATTTAGTATGAATTCCCTGCCACAATACAGACAGACACACACACACACCTCTAGTGATGGACATTCTGCTACCGTGCTACTAATTTATAATGCAGCGTTACAGCTGCAAGCAGGATGCAGTCCTTCATTATCTGGAAATATTTTGAAAGAAGCCTAGTGCTTAGTAAGGACTCTTTTATAGGTTTGATGCATACTCTAAAATAACTACAAGCTGTTATGTTGAACTAGAAACCACAATTTGTTATCGTTATAATATAAGCAACTATGCTGTGTTCTTTTCTTTTTAAAATGAATCAAAATACACTTTTAAACTAATAAGATGTGATTGGTGGTACTGATGACTTATTTATGCTATTGCCATGTTTTAGCAAATCAGCACAAAGATGGTTCTATCAAAATTTATTTTTGTCATTATTATGGTGTAAGGTTTTAATGACAAGCATAGTGATAAAAATGCTAGTAGCTTTCTGATAGACCCTGTTCTCATTCTTCTCCAGCAAGTAGCTGCTGAGTAACACCTTGCAGGCGAACCGTTAAATGTTATTGTTTATTTCTCAATGGTGCATCTGCAGTTCTGTTAAAAGAACATTAAGATCATTCTCACGTCTCCTAAGCAGTTACTAGGACTGGCAGCAACCGATGCAAAAGCAAAGTGGGTGTGGATACAGGCAGTTATCTGGATGAAAGAACACTGAGAGCCCTCTGTAAGCTGCTCTGAACTTTCTGCAAGGAAGAGGTCAGAAATGTAAGAAAGAGATAAATGGAATAAGAAAATAGTTGAAGTGAAGAGAAAGACTCCTGGCAAGAAAACAAGTACTCATAACACAGGTTTGTTGACCTCAAAAAAACTAATCAGCAGCAGTCAGTGATTTTAAAATTCAATGAAAAGTCTCACTTTGACAGTTTTGTACGTATGGTGCAGATGAAATACGGAAATTCAGCCTTCAGTCAGAACATGCCCTTTGCCTTATTTTTGAAAAAAAACCAACATAGGACTACAAAGTAAAATTCAAAACAGGCAATTCATTATATCCTATCTGCCCAATTAATATTTTCTCTTAGTATTTTCTCTTTAGCAGTATAAAATTTTAATACAATTGATCCCCTTGGTCAATTTGTTTTAAATCGCTGTTAACAAAAGGTTAGCAGTGGGTTGTCCAAAAGTGCTGTAGATTATGAGCCTTTGGACAACTTTAACAACTGTAACGATTTAAAACTGCTGTTTCAGTACTTAACAAATATTATTATAATGTAAATTAACTGGCTTGCTATGGCATCAGTTTTTGTAGGAAGGCTGTTTGACTCCTGTTTACCTGACAACAGATACCTCAAAGTGTTCATACTACAATAAATTAGTTACTTTCCAAGGTGCTATAGCAGCAACGAAAGAAACTGATGTAGAATACAGTTCCTACTTTATTTCTCTGTATAGAAGGCATAGTGAGAAAACATTGTATTGGTGATCCAAAAACAACAAGGTCCTTGAACTAGAAGCATGTGTCTTTGCCTTTGTAGGCTTTTCAGAGCGCACACACTTTTTTTTTTTTTTTGGTAAAACATTTGCAGACACAGGAGTAAGCGCAAACTTTCTGTGAGAATGAGCAATAAGAGACTACAAGCCACAAGTAACTGGATAGGCTTTAACATGCGTTATTGAAAAATCACACTTGTTTTAAAGCCATTTCATAATTGTGCTTCAAAAGGCATGGACAGATCCATGAAGCTTCTGAAGTCACTGAAAAAGCATATGCACTTGTCTTGGCAACAAAAGAGTGGTCAACTATTTTTAGGAGTAATAAGCTATGTATGATTTACTAGCTGCATAACTATAAAGTTCAGGGAATGACTAGCATCACCAAAGCTAACAAAATTTTCCTCTTCTCACAGTCCATGTGAGAGTCAGCCACTTTGAAAGTTGACACTTCCCAAAAAAACAAGCCTATACAGGAGGTTGCACAAGCCAAGGAGGTGGCAGCTTATTTCTAGGAAAAGGTCCCCAAAGGCACATGCTCTTTGCCAGAAGATCTTCAAAACCAACACTGCAACCTTACAACGATTGAAAGACCAATCCAGCTCTCTGTTATGTCACCTACATAAATAGCCCCAGACAAAGTCCCAGAGAAGCTGAGGTCATGCAGAAAGCAGCAGACAATGGTAGACATCTGACATTAAGTTCTTACACATAAGAAAAGTAGCACAAGCTGTTCTTTGCTCCAGGGAAGTTGGAATCAGGAGTGTCACCACACACTGTCCTGACTAAAAGTTAACTGCTTACTTGGCTTAGTTTCCAAATGTGGAATACAATTACTTTTTGAAATGCTTGACTCTTGCGTTTACTACGCCTGACTTGCCCAGAATATCTTTCCTATTTTTGCCAGAGTGTTGTAGTGATTTGAGAGTTAGAATAGGACTCTGGGAGAACAGGGTTTGAATCCCACTCAACCATGGAAACACACTGCGTGACCCTGGGCAAGTCAAACTTTCTCAGAGAAAGGCAATGGCACACCTGCTCTGAACAAATCTTATCAAGAAAACTCCTTCGAGGTTTACCTTAGGGCCACCATAAGCTGGAAAAACTCAAGTTGGAAAAATCTTGCTATCAGAAACTATGGCTGAGTAAGTGAGTGCATGTGATTTTTATTTGTTTCCCTTGTGTTCAAAATACTGATCTTCTGAGCTGATGAGGCTTACTTTAGGTCACTTTCTTAAGCAATAAAAGCAGACCCAAGTAAGTGGCACTTCCAAGAAAAAGAGGATCAGACATCTTCTGATGCCTCACTTGTAGAGGGGGACACTCATTTCATAGACTGGGCCACCCACACAACTCTCTTCTTCTTTAGATGCTCAAAAGAGCACCATCTGAAGGTATTTACCTGGAAGCTGGCATGAAGCCTATTAACTAAACTTAGTGCTTTGTTGGTATGTATTTTGACAGCTCAAACGTTCTGAGGTGCTCTTACCTGCCCTAAGCTTCTAGGGGCAGGCTAAAATCCAAACAGACCCACACAGAGAGTGTTCTTATCAACAGTAATGCGATGGAATAGAGTTTCTGTACACTTGGAGTAGTACCTACAGCACTAAACCCTATTATTTTTATCTCTCAGCATTTTTAATTTGTCGATGGGGGAGGCTGAGATACATACTTCATTCCTGCAAATAGAGCTTATTTCCAAAACTTAAACACACACAAATTCTACATCCTCCTTTGTCCTAAAACTCTCAAAGCAACTTGGAAATTCCGCAGATTCAGCAACTGATTGCCATGGACTCTTCTACCTGTAATCCTAAACATACTTCCCTGGAAGCACAAACAATCAGAAGAGATTATTCTCTAGAAAACATCCTCAGAATCTTTTCTCTCTCTTTAGTAAGTTTTACTATTCCGTGAGAGGGTCACCATAAGTTGGAAAGGGCTTGAACATACACAGCAACAACAAAACGGGGTTACAGCATTCCCTAAACTTCTCAGTTTTGAGGGGTGTAGCCAGTCCCTTCCTCCCTCCCTCCCAAGGGAAATACAGTCCCAAGCATGCAAGTGGGGGGTGAGGAGAGAGAAGTGGGGATAAATTATCAATTTTATGTCTGTGCCCAGCCTCAAGAGAATGGGAGGGACTCACTAGAGCAGAGCTTTCCAAATGGTGTGCTGCAACACGTTAGTGTGTTGCCTGAAATGTGTAGCTGTGTCACCTACAATCTTGGAAATGTATGTTATTATTTATAAATCATATATTTTTGAAAATATATGAAAAGTTTTCATGAGACATGTTGTGTCCTCATACATTTTGTTATTACAATTTATGTATGTGTCTGTATCTCTTATCAGAGGTTAGTTTACCCTCCAGTTTGCCAGTAAAACTGAATTACTGTGTGGCGAAATGATGCATGTCTAAAAAAGTGTGTCACCACCATGAAAACTTTGGAAAGCTCTGCTCTAGAGGATGGGCCTGGGAGGGGGAACTGCCCCAGGGGCTCCAATAGGGCCCTGCGTTAAGAACCACAAACATCCCACTACCACCAAGAAGCGGGGTGGGGTCACCTGAGGCTTTTGGAAGGGGGGATTCTGAAGTGTCCAGAGGGGAGCCTTGCTCCTTTGAGGGCTTCGTCCTACCACCACTCTCCCCTCGCCCCAACTCTTTCCAGGCCGCCCCACCGTCCCCTCCACCTCGACTCACGTGGAGAGCTTTCTGGTCCAGAAGAGGCCTCCGGGCCAGAGCTCCTGCAGCTGCACCGCCCGGCTGAGGCTGAACTTGATCTGGGCCAGGAGGCGGCCCGCCTCGGCCTCCAGTTGGTCGCCGTAAGGCAGCAGCTTATTGTACACCAGCTCCTTCTGCACGGCTCCGGGTGGGGGCACGGGCGGCGGCGGGGGGAGCGGCGGCGGCGGGAGAGGAGGCGGCGGCGGCCCGGTCCCGGCGCCGGCCATAGCTGCGGCTATGGCCGCCTCCCTCCTCGTCCTGCTCGGCGACCGCCCTGCCCACCCCACACGCTTCCCCTGCCGGGTGGCGTTAGTGGCGCCCTCGCCGCTCCCGAGGCTCCTGTCCGCCGGCTGTCGTCGTCGCCTCAGCCGCCAGCGGCCCCCGAACTCGGCTGCCTGGGGCGTCTGTCACACAGCGGCGCCTGGTGACGAAGCAACGGAGAGAACGAACCAACTCAGGCCGGCCTCGTCGCTGCTGCGGGCTCTTCTCTTGCCGCCGCCGCCGCCGCCGCCGCCAGGCACTCCTGCTGGAGGAGGCAGGCAGGCAACGCAGAGGTCACTTCCGCTATGGAGGAGGCGGCGGTGGTGTCGCTGTGGGGAGGGGGTAGAAGGAGAAAATGGGGCGGCGGGGGAGAGAGAGAGGGAGGAAGAAATCACCGCGGACTGTGGGGAGCCGCCTGGCCGGAAGAAGGGCGTGAGCGAAACCGTCCACCTCGCCTGAGGGGAAAGAAACCGTCAGAGGTCGAAAGGGAGGGACGCTTCAAGGAAAGAGGACGGCCTCTTTGGATTCCCGCCCGTTCTGCCACCGCCTCACTCTCGTACTGGACGGGTTGCGAGAGCAACAAACGAGCTCAGAGTCCTGTGGCACCCGAAAGACAGCGGAGTTTCGTTTTGGGTATATAAAGCTCTCCCTGGGTTGCGAGCCAACTCAACTACTTCGTCAGAAAGAGGCTGGAGTTCGCCAAAGCTGATGCCAAACGAAAACTTGTTGGCCTTTTAAGGTGCACTGGGCTCGTCGCTGTTTCTCTCAGAGGCTGAGAGAGGCGAACAGCCCCCAAAAGAGCCCATGAATAAACGTGTTAGTCTTTGAGGTTGATTTTTTTTTTAAAATGTTATTCAAAATAAGTAACATAAACGAACATTTGCACAGTAAAAAGAAAACCAGAGGAAAAAAACAAAAAATATCCATACAAAAATATACCTAACACATACATCAATATGGTATAAATACGATACAAAACATCTATACAATACAGTACAACACTCTACAGTGCCCTAACACTACAACTGAGGATACACTCGACATTAATTTTTTTGTATACCCAACAGGCTAACGGGGAACCTGTGCTTTTAAAATAAATAAAATCCTCGTGATAGAACAAGCAAGTTGCATTATTTATTTATTACTCCTTTTCTATCTCAGTTTTCTTCTAAGGTGACCCCAAAGTGGTGTATGTTATAGAAAAATGTCTAGTACAAACGTTTAAAAAGAAATAAGCAATCAAATTAGAAACGCTACAACAGTATAAAATGCATAGAAAACATAATGAAACAACAGAGCTTGATATAATTTAGAAAATGTAAGGTAGCGTTGCTAAACTGGTTGATATTATATTAGTTTTGCTGAAATGGTCAGGAGGAACTTCGCTGAAATAGGCAATACTGAAACTGCAAAGGTGGCTTCATAATAGGGATGGGACGAATCCAGAATTTTCCGAATCCAGATCTGAATCCCTGGAAGGTTCTGGGAATCCATGAATCTCAAATCTTTCGAATCCTTTTTTAAAAAGGAGTTTAAAAAGCAAGGGAAAGAAGGATAATCTTGGGCAAGACTCACTCTCTCCGCCATAACAAAAGCCTAGGCAAAGGCAAACCTCCCTCTGAAGAAATCTGGCCAAGACAATTGCCCTAGTTTTGCCTCAGGATCTCCCCAGATTGAAATGACATGAAGGCCCTTTCTACACAGGCAGGAAAATGTGGCTTAATCCCACATTTTCCTGCCTGTGTAAACAAGGCCACATACTACAGTAGAGAGATAATCCAGGTCAAAACTGGGTTTTCTTTGCGTAGCTCCTTCTGGCATCCTGGGGTTTGTAATTTGCTGATGCACCAGCACACTTTGGCTGAGAAGGCTGTGAGACCTTGTAAAACTGCAAACCCCAGAATTGTGTCTGAAAGAGGTTTGCAAGGGAGCTCTGCAAAGGAATGTTTCAGCTGTCCTTGAAATCTCAAGCCTGTAGCTTCCAGTCAAGTACTGAACTTCAATATGAAATGTTCAATTTAAATATCTTAGAATACAAGCCCAGATGTAATTTGTGAAATTGTTAGCAAAGGCCATTATTACTCCAAGGGAAAACCTCACCTGCCTACTATCTTCCCTTGTCTGATCTCCCAGATTTTCAGGAATCCCAGTCGCCCAGGTTTTCAGGCGTCCCGGTCTCCAACAATTTATCTGGTGGGCGGATTCAAAAGATTCGGTTTGCCTATTTTGCCACAGGGATTCGGAAATCTCAAATCCTCACTCAGGATTTGAGGATTCGGTTGGCCCATCTCTAGTTCGTAAAAAAGGAAAGAAGCCAAGAATTAGCAAAAGAGCTATAACTGCCAAAAGCCCCCTGGAAAAGTTAATGAGCCATGGAAGACTTTGACTAACCAAGGGACAGATAATGCCTTAACAAGTGACATCAATGAGTTTTTAGTAAATGGAGCCAAATAGATATGGCTAAGAAAGGAAGCCAAAGTGTCATTTTGACCTGGGAACATGATACAGGCATGAACTAAGAAGGAAGGGTGAGCCAAAGGTAATGATGTAACTTACTAGTGCCTTAACCGATCAGGTTGGCTTTTAAAGAACCATAAAAATGTTACATTGAAGATAAAAGCACAGTGCATCCTGCTAAAAGACCCTTCTCTTACAGGCAGTGAACTGGAAGAGGCCTGTCTAAGTACAGAGATCTTTGCCTGGCTGCAAAAAGACAGCTGTGAGTTTGCCAATCTATTTTCTCTCGGAGGGAATTTCATGCTTGGAGCAGCCACAGAAAAAGTCTTCTGTGTCCTCACTAAACGTGCCTTGAATGTGAGGGAACCAAAGGATATTAAAACTTGGCCAGGCTCGTATATGGAAACGTGGTCTTTCAGATAGTCGGAACTTAAGGCATTTGCATTTTGAATCCAGGGGAGGATAGAGATTTTAATTTTGGTTTCTTCTTGTTGTGTGCCTTCAAGTCATTTCCAACTTACAGCAAACCTGAGGCTGAGAGTGTGTGATGCACCCAAGGTCACCCAGTGGGTTTCCACGTCCAAGAAGGGAATCTAACCCTGGTCTCCAGCGTCATAGTCCAACACTCAAACCACTATGCTATGATGGGTCTCAGAAATTTTATAGGCTGATATAAAGAAAGATGCTAAACTAACCCAAGACAACTAGCTCAATCATCTCTGTATATATTATTGCCCTTCCAAGCAGTATGAATTACAGTTGGCCTTCTGTATTTGTGGATTTAACTTTATCAGATTTGATTATTTGCAAGTTTCTCCAACCCCTGCCTCACCACCTCAAGTGCTTCTTTTCTGGGTGAACCTTCCTTCTTGGCAGCTCCAGTTAGGCCATGCAGCTCTTAAAAACCTGCCTCCAGTCTTCCTCCTCCTCCTGCACCAGCCCCTGCCTGGCCAGCTAAGGAGGGTTCACAGCACCACAAACCCCGTGTCAGGCCCCAGGTGTGGCCGCGCCGGCGGGCGCCGCAGAGGCCGATGCCGGTCTTACCTCCGAGGAGGAGGACGCGGATCCAGGCCCGCCGGGGGCCGCGATCGGCGGCAGCGGCCCCGCGGCCATCGCGGAGGGCTCCGCTGCGGGGGGGGCCCCCTGGGACGCCGCGGCAGACGACGATCCCGGCGAGGGCCCGTCCCGCCAGACGGAGGCTGCTGCTGACGTCGCGGGAGGGCCCGCCGCTGCGGAGGCTGCCGGCCCGGCTCCCGGGCCGCAGGGCGTGGCGGACGCGGCGCCGCGGGAGGAGGCGGGGTCCCGGGCCCGATCCCGGAGCTCCGCCTACTCACGAGGAGGCCTCGGCCGAGGCCAAGGCAACCGCCCCACCGCCGACATTCCTGCAGCGGCGGCAAGCCAAGGAGGCCAGCCGCCGCTCCCGGCGTCTCCAGGAGAAACACCTGGAGGCGGGGAGCTCCCAGCTGTAGCTCAGCTGCGAGCCCAGCCACGCGCTCCGCCCGGATTGGCTGCGGGCCGAGCTGCAGGCCTTTTTAGGCAGGCGCGGGGATGGGCAAGGCACGGAGCAACAACCATCAGCTACCCGTGCGTCTGCCGCCCGTGCCTTGACCCCATCCGGTCCGTGCCTGTGAGCTGCTGTTTGGTTTCCCCGCGACTCTTCCCTGCGTTCTGGTGCTGCAACCGCTTTGTGTTTGGGGTGAGGCAACCCGTCGTTCTTTTCTGTTGAGTGCCTGCTGTTAAGGCGATCCTTAGTTCCTGGCCGCTTGCCTGTGGCCGCCCTCCCGGAGGACTGCTTGGGACGCGGCTGCCGGCTGCCTTGGCCCGGCCCCTGCTTGACCTCAGCCCGCGCTGACACCCCGTCCCAATGTCCCCACCCCCACCCAAGGAAAGAGATGGGCCAAACAGTGGAAGTATAGGACAACCATGATGACCCTCATTCTTTCCTTGATCTAGTTTAGACCTTGGATGTCCACTTTCTCCACCATGCCTTGGGTCCCTTCCCACAGACACACAGATTTTGATAATTCCATTTTTCCACATTTGTGGGGATCTTGCACCCCAACCCTAGTGAATGTGGAGGTCCGACTGTATGTATGTATGTACTTTTGCATGCATCACAAATTGAGATATCTGTGCCCAAATAGTTCAAAGACAGAAGGAAACTGGGGTCTCATGTATATGAGAGGAAAGAGATTGGGATGTTGGATGAAGGAGAGAGTGAGAGAAAGAGATGGAACAAAAATGTTAACGGCAGTAAAAGAAATGGGAAGGAGGAAATCAAAATTAAAAGAAGAAAAAAACAGGTGGAAGTGCTGGTGGGGTGCATCTAATGACGAACAATATGAAACCTAGGGAGAATATGAGAAAAGAAAACAAGGCTTTATAGTAACTGTTAATTGTTTCTCTGCCCATTAGGGCCCCCAAAATAAAGCATAATGAGATGCAAAAGAAGTTTTAAATCTAATTTTTACAACTCAAAGGCCAAGCAGAATAATACCATTTTAACCACATTTCAGATCGACAAATATGGAGCCAGCCTAACTTCCTTCAGAAGAGTATTCTACAATGAGATGATGCTACAGAGAAAGTGCTCTCTCTTACATTCTCTAACCTAGCCTCTTGGGGTAGTGGACATGCAACAGCCCATTTGTGGATAATGACCAAAAGAAAGTGGGGTTGTAGGCTCAAAGAAAGCACTGTGGGTTACTTAGTGGCTCAAAGAATGATGTAGCACTTTAAGGGTTAAATGAGGCCCCTGGATAATTTAAACTAAGGTGAAAAACGGAAATGATGGTATTCTATCATGAGTAATGTAATGACCATTTAGTACAAGAGGGAAGGTCAAGGTATAACTAAGGGGAGTGGTATCACAGGTTTGCTGAAGGAGAATGTTCACTCAGAAGGAGGGGAACATAGGTCGTTTCCGCACTCCATTGTTATAATGTGATTATTCCAGTTTCAACATCCTATGGAATCCTGGGGTTTGCAGTTTAGGGAGGGGCCGTCTGCAAACCCCAGGATTCCATAGGATGTTGAAACTGGAATAATCACGCTATAACAGTGTAGTGCAGGAATGGCCATAGAGATATATGGAACCCAAAAGAGATTTGATGGAACATAGAGATATATTGAACCCAAAAGAGATTTAGAGATTTGGCAGAACATGAATTGGGTTGCAGCTCAGTGGCAGCTGTTTTCACTATTGGGATTCACCCATGAACACTTAAAGTAATGATCAAGAATAAAACACCATTGAGCGTCTCTAGGGTGTATTTTCCTCACTGCTTGGTGCCATAGCACATTCGTATGCAGCTGGACTTAGCTCACTGCTAGGCCTCTCTATCTGCCTCATTCTCATTTTAAGAAATACATACGTTTTGGGTCCACACACCACAACATGGAACGGAAAATTATGCTGGATGTGCTCTGTTCTGAAGGAAGTAAGGAGTCTTTATTGCCTGGCAACTCAATAAGGTAATTTACACAGAGTAGCTTAGTAAGTGTGGGAATCACACAAACGTGTATTGGTGTACATCTGTTCTCTTCATGGCAAGATTCATTCAAACTAGCCGTCAGTTGCTAGTCAATTGCTGGAATTAAAACAACTTCTGTCATGATCACAGTTCTACAGCAATTACTGTAGCTGTTTACTTCAAATGATCACAAGAAGGTCCAGTAGCACAACAGTTCTTCCCACACTAATGGTACCACCATTAAAGAGATAATGTGGGTGGTTCTGAACCAACTGCTATCTCTTTCAAGATGCTAAAGGACTTGGTTTTCATTGTACTGACTGCTCCATGGCTATGCTTTTGGCATTTTTTTTTACTTGTACATTTTTGGGGAAGATAGTTAAATGACTTAATAATGCCAAGTAAGTGATTCATTCATTCACCCCTTTTCCCAGTGTCTTCAAGCCAACAAGGTACATGCCTGAAACATAATTTCAGCTAAACAAGAACAAACAATCACCTGAGTTCCTTGAATAAAGCCAGAATATTTACAATCCCTGAAGATCCTTGCACTTCTTGGCTTATTGAAAAGGCCAGGGTGGAATTGGCCATGTAGATGAAGGAAGCAGTCAATGCACCTTACAACAGGGCATGGTTTCAACATACCTAAAGAGACAGTTGTGAGGCCTCTATGAAAAAGATTTCACTCTATAATGAATTGGCCAGCATCCAGCATTTCATTTTAAGGCAAGCTAACAGAACATGCAGTGGCTGCCCAGCTCCAGGGATTCCTGGATGAAACACATTACCTAGATCAATTTCAACCAGGGTTCAGACCTGATTATGGGACAGAGATGGCTTTGGTCACTTTGCCAGGCACTAGACAGGAGAGTGTGTCTCTGTTGGTTCTGATGGACCTCTTAGTGGCTTTTGATATCATCAACCACAATATCCTTCTGGGTTGCTTTGCACAGATGGAACTTGGAGGGGGAAACCCAGAAGGTGGTGCTGAGAGATTCTTATTCAACTCCTTGGCCACTGGTCTGTAGGGTCCCCCAAAGATGCAGGTCTGCAGGTTGGCTGTACTCTTGGATTCAGTCTGGAGGCCCAGGTTTCTGTGGTACCCAGGAGTTCTTTTGGACACTTAAAGCTAGTGTGCCAACTGCACCCATTCCTAGAGATGCTTGATCTGACCATGGTGACACATCTTATAGTTACATCCTGATTGGATTACTGTAACCACATGGTTCTGGCTTTGAAGAATGTTTGGAAACATCAGTCGACACAAAAACCTGGAGCCAGAGTGTTAACTAAGGCTGGATACAGAGATCATACAACTTCCCTGCTCTATCAACTAGATTGGCTGCTGTTCTGATTCTGGGCACAATTCAAAGTGCTGGTGATGACTTGTAAAGAAGGACAATAACTGTAATTACTACTAAAAGCAAGAAAGGTTTCTATCACTTCTTTTCCACACACATATTCCCTCTGGGAACAACAGCAAGAGGAACATATATCTAGCTCCAGCCATTGAATAATGGGTACCAATAGCTGTTGAGATCTTGCCTTTTTCCAAAAAGATTCTGTATCACCATCATCACTTTCAGAAACAACTCTGCTGCATCCATGACTTGACCCTGTGGAATAATAAAAAAAATCTACATAACGTCAATATCATCTCCAGGCATCAACATATACAGCAGTAGCTATTTGTTCTCATTTCAAGAGGGTGGATGGGTAGCCATGTAACTGTTGCAGCAAAAACAAAACGGGAGTTTTGTAGCTCTTGAAAGTCAGGTAAGTTTTATTTGGCGCAGGGTTTCATGTAATACAACCCACTTGCATCACACATCACAAGAGGTGAACTGGAATAAGTGGGGGTCATGCCATATAAAACTTGTTAGTCTTTAAGGTACCACAAAGCTGTTCTCAGATTCATAGTCACAAGGCAGTATCTATTGTGCAGATGTTGGTGGAATCTTACCCCTCCCTGTCAACTGAATGTATGAAACTGCCTGTGGTTTGAATATTGAACTAGGGCTCTGGGAAACAGGGTTTGAATATATGCTCAGCTGTGGAAACCCACTAGATGATCTTGGGCAAGTCACATTCTCTTAGCCACAGAAGAAGGCAACAGCAAACCTCTAACACACAGATCTTACCAAGAAAACCGCAAGATATAGTTACCATAAGTTGGAGTTTACCTAAAGGCACATAACAACCACAAAGGTTGAGTCACACCATTGATGTCCATGACCTCACATTGTCAACTCTGACTGGCTATAGCTGTTTAGAGTAATTGCTGCCCGTGATCCTTTGTCACTGAGGGTGCTGGAAGTGATACCTGAGACTGTGACAATTTTATAGAAAGAAAATAAAGACTGCTTTTGGGTTTATCCATTTGTAATGTAGATTTTTTAAAACATGTAATATCCTAAATGCAGTTTTTAGCATCAACTGGAGTAAGTCCATTTAATCAATGCAGGAACACTTTAAAAAATACTTGTGTAAATTCCACAGATGAAACAATTTACTCTAGTTGATACTAGCAGCTGGTTTTAGGCTAGTGGCAGCTACTGAAAATGTTTGGGATGGAGCGGAACATTTAAATAAGAACACACTGCCAGAAAATAAATGACCACAGAGTTAGTTTTAATTCAGAAGATGAAAAAATGCCATGTTTCTTCTAACTGAAGGAGAGGAGAAAGACTCAGAAAGTAAATCTGTTTCACAGGAACTATCAATTGATATGCCTGAATAATCACTGTTTGCGACTAGAGCCATTTCCACACTACTGTTATAGTGCTATTATTCTACTTTCAACATCCCGTGGAATTCTGGGGTTTGTAGTTTACTGAGGCCAAAGAGCTCTCTGGGTGAGAATTCTAAATATCCCTCCCTAAACTGCAAACCCCAGGATTCCATAGGCTGTTGAAAGTGGAATAATACCACTATAACAGAGTAGTGAAGAAATGGCCAAAGACATGTCATCTTTGCAAGTAAGGATTGTACTGAATTTTTAAAAGTTGAATACTACCTTCTCTCTTTCTTAAAAACAGTTTTTCAGTCAGATTGTCTCAGTGTGACAAAGATGTGTGGGAGAGAAGCATTCATAATCTCTGTAGCTTCCACACAAACATGGTATTAGTGGCAGCACAAAATTGTTATTCTCTTCTGTGTGGAAAATCAAGCAAAAAGGTAATTGTTATAATTGCAAACTGCTGACAGAATCACTTGCCTGAACAAAGCACAAAGGGGGGAGATTTCTCTGAATCATCCCTTAAATTACATTTTTAAATTAACTGAATTACCACCAATACAGGCACATCTGAAGAAGTAGACTTCGACTATGCTACAAAGTTCTCTCAGTTTCAGAGGTGCCTCAGTATTCCTTCAAATCTTTTAAAACCAATTCAGGATTATTTAAAAATGAAATGTGAATTTGTGGGACAATTCTGCTGTTAGAGAAAGAACAAAAATCACATGCAGTTAAAAGTATACCCTTTTCCTACCGATGCATGTTTAATCAGATACTAGTTCCATTGTGTTCCACGAATGTACTCCTAAGTAAGGGCGCTGAGGGCTGAATCAGGTGTCTGCTTTGTTTTCTGTAAATAAATAGGTTCATAGAATACTTTTCCATTCTCTTAAGCAGGATACAGATGTCACTAAGCATAATTTAAGTCTGATACACATTACGCTTCTTTTTCATAGTTAAAACTCACCCACTTGTTTTGAAGGAAACAGTTAAACTGCAGTGAGTTGCATCCAGATTTTGACTTAGAGTAGACCCATTGAAAATCAGTAAGCTAAGATGGTTCTTATTAATGTGAAGACCTATTAATTACCCAGGTCTAAGTTTGGAGGACATTAGCAATCATGGTTTTCCATTTAGTAATGCTCCACAAGATGGATGATAGTAGTATCCTTAAACACTGTTGTTCTTGTGCCTTTAAGTCATTCCTGACTTATGGTGATCCTACAGTGAACCTATCATGGGGTTTTCTGGGGCTGAGAGTACATGGTGTGCCCAAGATCACTCAGTGGATTTCCATGGCTGAGCAGGGAATTTAACCGTGGTCTCCAGGGTCATAATCCAATGCTCAAACCACCACACCGGTTCTCCTTAAACACTACTGTCGCAAATACATAGCTGTAGTAAAGTTGGCTTGTATTGGGGTGATAAGTGTATAATCTAGATGTGGAGGTGAGAATGTTGATCAACATACAGTCTGATAGCTGAGTGAGATGGAATGTCACACCTTTTAATTCTTGTGACAGACACACATTTAGCAGGCATCCTTAGGCAAGCTATTGTCCCATAGCCTCTGCACCCCATCTATAATATGGAAGATAATAATATTAGTACATATGACAAAGTTATTGTGATGGTAACTACAGGTAACTGAAATGAGAGCCACTATGATGTAGTGATTTGAGCATTGGGCTATGACCTTGGAGAATAGGGTCTGATTCCCCGCTTGGCAATGAAAACTTGCTGGTTGCCACCTTGGGTGCATCATAAACTCTCAGCTCCAGAAAACTGTGTAATACGTTCACCTTAGGGTTGCCATAGGTCAGAAATGACTTGAAGGCACACAACAACAAGAAGCGAGGTGTTCCTGTACTATCTATTTGCCTGTTCTTAGTTGCATTTCCCCTACTGCATCATCTATTCCAGACTGAGCACTGTTTTCCTTTTGGGAGAAGACCAAGGCAAAAATGTCTTGAATTGTTTGCCTTTTCTATGTCCCGTTAATATATTTTATGTTTTTTTTAATTATTTTTTATAAAAAAGCATGTAACTAATACAACGTAAACAAAAATAATACAATAAATAAATAGTACAACATAGACATACATACCTAAAACTGCATATGTGTCTCTAACATTTGATTCGCAGTCTTCTGTATCTTCACTTAGCTTGCTGACTAGATTGTCCTTACGATAATATATTACCTAATTAGATGAGGATCTATTTCCTCCCTTTAAGCACATCAGGACTCTACTAATGCAAATTTAAATATAATTCTGCTTATTACTTTACCTCAATTATAGCTTTAAGATTTAACCTCAGTATTTATATAAGTACATTCATATATTAATTATGCCAAAACTTGGAAAAAATCAGAAATACCAAATATAGAAGACTGAGGAATAAAACTGTTTGAAACGGCATCAATGGATAAACTGATGATGTTTTATTAAGAGGGATCCCCCTTGGCAACTTTGTTAAGAAATGGGATCCAGTTATACAATATTTTAAAAGCAAATGGGGAGATTTGATGATAGTGAGCTTTGTTGGTTGAAGAAGCAGATATGGTCAAATTTTGTTTATCTTAATTTATACAGTATACGAATGTCCCATTAATATTTTGTCATCTTCTTCACATAGCGGCCCCACCGCGTCCTTGTTCTTCCTTTTGCTACAGGCATAACAAAAAAAATAAATAAATCTCCCTTTCTATTGTTTTTAACTTCTCTAGCAAGGCCGAGCTTCTTCTGTGCTTTAGCTTTTCTGACTTTCTCTCTATACTTGTTGGCTATCCATTTGATTTCTTCTTTGGTGATTTCCCCCTTTATCTATTTCTTGTACATGTCCCTTTTGAATCTGAGTTCAATTGAAAGTTCTTTAGACATCCATGGTGTATTCTTTAGACACCTCTCATTTTTCCTTCTCACTGGAATGGTTTGAAATTGTGCCTTCAATATCTCATTTTCAAGAAACTTCCACTTTTCATGAACTCCTTTATATGTGAATTATTTGGAAAATTAAGATGCTTTCTGCTGTTGTCCTTTCTATTTAAACAGAGATCACTTTGCATACCCTAAAGGCACCACATCTTGTCTTATCTTGGAAACTAAGCAGGATCACCCCTGGTTAGTATTTGGACGGGAAACCATCAATGGATGCCAGGTGTGGTCGGCTATACTTCAAATGAAGGAAGTAACCAAACTATCTCTGAGTATTCCTTGCCTAAGAAAACCCTATGAAATGCATGGAGTCACCATAAGTTGACAAGTCACTTGAAGGCACATACACACAGTATCGCATAAGCGTGCCTCAGCAGTTAGCCTTGGGCCAGTTATTTTCAATTTAATTTAAAATGAGACTTAAACAAGATTAGGATAAAGTGCAAGGTGCCCTATGCCTAGAGGAGTGGAGAGGAAAGAAATCTAATTAAAATAACCAAATGTAGTTTTAGTCATTAAACCTCAGCTTTGAATGTACTCCTGAGCACTTAAGACTCATTAACTTCTTGCTAATAGCTCCTCCATGGATTGTGTAATCACTCACTCTTGCATGTAATTACATGCTATCGACTTAACAGTAGTCACTCTGCTGTCCTGGTGCTTACTTCTTCATTTGTAGATGTCTTTACTGATGTCAGACAAGTTGTTGTTATTTGCTATCAAAGCTTGATTTATGATTTTGATGTATAGCATTGATTTATGGTACCCTATTTAATAAGAGACTTCCAAGAGTCTTGGTTATCAGCTGCCTTGCTCAGATCTTGTAAATTCAGGGCTGTGGCTTCCTTGCTTGTACCAATCCACCTGACCTGTAGTCTTCCTCTTTTCCTACGCCTTCCACTTTTTCCCAGCATTATCATCTTTTCCAAAGAGTCTCCTCATGACATATCCAAAGTAAGAGAGTCTCAATTTAGTCATCTTGGCTTCAAAGGAGAGATCAGGCTTGGCGTGGCCTAAAACCTGGTAGTCCATGGTATCTATGGAACTCTTCTCCAGCACCACATTTCAGATGAGTTAATTTCCTTGCTGTTGGCTTCTTCACTGTCCAGCTTTTACAACCATACCAAGAAATCTGAAATACTATGGCCTGGACAATTCTGACTTTGGTATTTAAAGATATGTCCTTACACTTGAAGATCTTATCCAGTTTCTAGTTCTTTCATGTCTGCCTTTTCCTGTCTTCTGATTTCTTGACTACAGAAGACCATCTAAAGAAAGAAGACCATCTACTTGCTAAAGAACTGAACTGAAGACTCTCAGGGGCACTGAATGCTCATCTCTCTCGCACTGTGGATTTTACATAAAGAGAGGAAACTGTTTTACTGTGGTTTTGTCAGAGACCAGTTCAGCAAGATTTTACCAGCTTGACTGCCAAAGGCAAATAGATAATAAATACTTTCTCATTTTATTGCAACCATCCAGTGTGGGAAAAATCTGTAACTACTAATCAATATGAATTTAAAACCCCTTTTGGTTGCTTTGAATACCTCTACTAATCTATTTCCTTGCCAAATTTCTTGATTTATCATTGTGTTTTCAAAGAATGATCCTTCATTAATAATAGGATTGAGAGGAAGAAGCTAGCAATCTTGAGGATCAGAGTCAGTGACACCACACAAGTCCTTTTGAGGGATGGGAATTTTAAAAAATTATGACTTGTAATTTTAGGGGAAATCACAACCGCATTTTTTAGCAACTGCATGACAACACCTCCCCTCTTTCCCTTCTCAAAGAAACATGGTCAAGTGCCTTATAGTGAATCAGACTACAGGTTGATCTGGTTCAACGTTGTTTGAGTACCTCTTTTTGGGTTCTATGGGATCAATTGTTATTGAATATTGCAAACACGACCATCGTTTAAGTGCCAATGGATTTCCACACCAACTGGGCAAAACCAATAACTCACTGTGGTTTCATTTGCACCAAGTGTGACCAGTCTGTTCTTTTTTTTTTCCTCCAGTCCCCCGATTCCTAAAGCCATCTCTGAAATTTGTTGGTGTGGCACCACATTTTAGAAAAAAACAAGTTTTGCAGGAAGTGCTTAACTCAATTTAGACTAAAATTGTGCTTCCAGGGATCTTATTCTGTTCTAACATAAGGTGCAAGCTCCCAATACTCTATCTCAGTGGTTCTCAACCTGTGGGTCCCCAGATGTTTGTGGACTTCAGGTCCCAGAAGCCCCAGCCACTATGGTCAATGCTCAGGGCTTCTGGGAGCTGAAGTCCAAACACATCTGGGGACCCACAGGTTGAGAACCACTGCTCTATCTGAACTTGTTTCAGATTGAGTCTAAGACCTTCAACATGCAGAGCATGTGCTCTGGTACCGAGCCAGGTGCTTCCACATCCCACACTGCAACTGCAAACTGATTGTGCCATCAGCCTTTTATCTGCCTCTTTACTTTAGGAAAACTTCCCACACTTTTTCAAAATGCCACACATGATTTTTTTTTCATTAGTGCTACTACTGTTACCACCAACCATTTAAATTTTTTTCCTGAGGATAGTGTGTGTCTTTGTGTCTGTCTGTGACACTGTGGGTGATTAGGGTTGCCAGAGTGAAAAGCTCCTGGGCTCCAGTACCTTTGATGGTTGCACAGAGGAGGGAATTTCAGCAGCTGCTCATGTCCATGCAGCCAGATAATAAGGAACACCAGCTGAAATTCCCTCTTTTTTGTTGTTGTTAACTGCCATCAAGATGACTACAACTTATGGCAAACCTGTGGATGGGACACTTCTAAGTCATCCTATCATCAACCATCCTGCTGAGGTCTTGCAGTTTCAGTGATGTGTCTTCCTTGAGTCTGTTCATCCATAATATTTTCCCCTTTTCCTGCTGAGTCATATCTTCTCATGATATGCCCAAAGTACAACATCCTCAGTTTAGTCATCTTGGCTTCTAGGGAGAGTTCAGGTTTGATTTGCTGTAGGACCCATTCACTTATCCTTTTAAAGCAGTCCAGGGTATCTGTAGAACTTTTCTCTAGCACCACATTTTGAATGAATTGATTTTTGTCCTGTCAGCTTTCTTTGCCGTCCAGTTTTCACAACCACACATAGGAATCGAAAATATAATGCTGTGGAAAATCATGACTTTAGTATTCAATGATATATCTTGACACATGAGGATCTTGTCTAGTTCCTTGACAGCTATCCTTCCAAGTCCTAGGCCATTTCCACACTACACTGTTATAGTGCTATTATTCCACTTTCAACATCCTATGGAATCCTGGGTTTTGTAGGGAGGGGCATTTAGAATTCTCGGCGAGAGAGCTCTTTGGTCTCAGGAAACTACAGACCCCAGAATTCCACAGGATGTTGGAAGCGGAATAATAGCACTAATAGTGGTTCCTGCATGGCAGGGGGTTGGACTGGATAGCCCCTGTGGTCTTTTCCAACTCTATGATTCTATGACTCTATAACAATGTAGTGTGGAGATGACCCTAGTTTCTTGTAATTTCTTGACTACAGTCTCCTTTCTGATTAATGACTGAGCCAAGATACAGAAAATCTTGGACTATTTCAATGTCTTTATTGTCCAGTTTAAAGTTATATAAATCCTCTGTGGTTATTATTTTTGTTTTCTTAATGTTCAGTTGTAAACCTGCCTTTGTACTTTCTTCCTTGACTTTCTTCAGTAATTGTTTCAAGTCTTTGCTATTTTCTGATAGTAGTATGGCATCATCTGCATATCTTAAATTGTTGATGTTCTTTCCTCCAATTTTCAGACCTCCTTCCTCCAAATCTAATCCTGCTTTATATATGATATATTTAGCATACAAGTTAAGCAGATATTGTGAAAATATGCAGCCTTGCATGACCCCCTTGCCAACTGGAAACCACTCTGTTTCTCTACGTTCTACCCTGATGGTAGCCTGTTGTTTTGAGTACAGGACAGTCAAATGTTGCTACACCCATTTTTTAAAAACAATCTACAGTTTTTCATATTCTACACAATCAAAGCCTTTGCTATAATATAAATAGGATAGGCTGATTTTCTTCCAAAATTCTTTGGTGTGTTCCATTATCCAGCACATGTTTGCAATATGCTTTCAAGTGCCTCTTGCTTTCATGAATCCAGTTTCTAAATGTAACATTTCTTGTTCCATTTATGGTAGAAGTCTTTGTCGTAGAATTTTGAGCATAACTGTTTGCATGGGAGATTAATGCAATCATCCTGTGGTTCCTGAAATTTTTAGTATCCCCCTTCTTGGCGACTGGAATCTATATATTGAACATTTCTCAACTGGCCATTGTTTTGTTTACCATATTTGTTGAAATATTTTAGTTAGAACTAGAGTAGATTTCCTCTGTACTGTGAAGCAGTTCTATTGGTATACTATTGTTCCTGTTGATTTATTTCTCCTAAGTGCCTTGAGTACAGTTTCCACTTCACTTTCTAAAATTGTAGGTTCATGTTCAAATGGTTCTTCCTTGAATGACTCTGTCATCCTCTCATCTCTTTTATATAGTTCTTCAATGTACTATTTCCATTGTCTTTTTATTTGTACTTGATGATGGCCCTGAAACTAAAGAGACATGACTATCTTTTTCCATTTATGTCAGTGGATTTATTCTAAACCTGGCTACATGTATAATCAATTCTACTGTTATTAAATGGACTGATTTACCTCTTTTGAAAGATATCTGCTTGCTATTCCAACTTCTTCAGCCTAATTTCACTATTGCACACATGATAACAATAACGATAGCTGTTATGCCCAGCTGTTATCACCGTGAACTGGCTTTGGTAGACACTAGATATCATTTTGATATCATGATTTGGTCTTATTTTGCCACCCTTGGCCAAGTGTTTGTGAGGCCCCCAAACAAGCACGGAGCTAGGCATGGCTATTAATTGCCGTACATTCCTTTTTCCATCTAAGCAAGCCAGACTCAGCCAGATCTTGCTTTAGGAGACCTCCCTAGACAAACACTTCATTACAGATGCACGCTGCTACAAAGAGCCCCCTGCCTCGAGCAGGTATCTTGGCAAGCTAGAAGCTTACCCACCCAAGCAAGCTGCATCTGCATACTGGCCATTCCATTGTCAATTTGGACTTAACTCAATCATGTTAAATTGTGACCTTTCGGAGACATTGTCTCTCACCCAAACCTCATTGTTCTCTCCCAAGTACAGACTAGCCCATGGTCATATTTTCCCTATAAAAATCCCCAGTTCTGAGAGCTTCCTTGGATCGCTCTGTACCTCCATCCTGCCTTGCTGCCGCTGTGTCCACTGAGCTTTCCCCTCGGTCTCCATCCGAGACTGTGCATCTATGGACTTCTTCATTGATCTACCCCGGGCTTCAGACAGGTGTAGTATCTCCCACTTCAACAACCCCTCTCAAAAATCCCGCTATCCCACTAACATCTTTATTTTCTACAGTTACTTGTATGAATGTGTTGCATACACTGTTTGCCTGTATTTAATAAAATCACTGTTAATTTCATGTTTTGGGTGTGCTTCTTCACTCAGCCTGACCCCATATACATAAGGATACAAGGTCCTGCTAAAGTTACCCTGCCTCTTGCTAGCTTAAGTGAGTGCTCCAGCTAATTTCCCCATCTTTGAGTTATTTGTGTTTTGGTCATTTGGGCACCCCTCCCGGGACCCCCAGCAAACAGGGTAACACAGCTGTCTTCTAAATATAATTGTTAACAGGATTTTTCTTCTAAAATCACATAATGAACAAGCAACAGCTATATGCTAGTTTTGCTTTAAAGCACCCAGCACAAAAGCAAATTCATACTACTTATGTAGTTCTGCCTACACAATATTTTTGTTCTGCAAGAACTTACTGCTTTGAATGAAACATACATTCTTGTTGTTGTTGTTGTTGTTGTTGTTGTTGTTGTTGTTGTTGTTGTTGTTGTTGTAGTGTGCCTTCAAGTCATTTCCAGCTTACAGTGAGCCCAAGATGAACCCATCACAAGATTTTCTGGGGCCAAGAGTGCACGTGATGTGCTCAAGATCATCCAGTGGGTTTCCATGGCTTAGTGGGGGAATCAAACCCTGGTCTCCAGGGTCATAGTCCAATGCTCAAACTACTATGCTACACTGGCTCTCAAAACATACATTAGGTCATTCTAGTTAAAATTAAAGTAAAAGCAATAGTTTTCAGGGTCTTTGCACAGAGCACATTTGAAGGTAATATTCTAACAATAATTTTCCATAGCATTGTTACCCTGTTTACTGGGGGTCCCGGGAGGGACACCTAAATAACCAAACAATGAAACACAATTTTGGGGAAAATTAACTGGAGCACTCACTTAAGCTAGCGAGAGGCAGGGTAACTTAGCAGGATCTTGCAACCCAGCGTCTACGGGCTCAGGTCAGTCAAGCAGCCAGATGGGTTTAAAGTAATAAAAATGATATTTTATTGCATACAAACAAATATTAAAGACACCACATTCACACAGCTAACTAAGAAATTAGAGGTTGAATTAAGGATAGAGATTTTCAGGGAAAATGGGTGATACAACACCTGTCTTGTCATCCTGGACCTCGGGAGAGAAGCCGGGGGTGCAGAGAAGAAGCTCAGCTCGTTTAGCTGAGGGGAGCTCGCCAAGCACAGCAGCAGCAAGGCAGGATGAAACTTAGGAGCGATCCGAGGTTGCTGCGGTCTCAGCTACTGGAGCTGAGGGGAAGGCTCGCTGGATAAAGTGGCAGCAAGGCTTGATGGAAGTTCAGAGCGATCCGAGGAAGGTCTCGGAGTCAGGGTTTTTTATAGGGTGAATTGGGACTGCAGGCTCTGCCTTACTCGGGGACAACAATGAGTTTTGGGTGTGAGACAATGTTTCAGAAAGGTCACAATTTAGCATGATTGAGTTAAGTCCGAATTGACAAAGAGGCAGACTGTATGCAAATGCTCAGTGCTTGGCCCTTAAGCTTCTAGCTTGCCAAGTTACCTGCTTGGGGCAGGGAGTCCTTTGTAAACAGCGTGCCTACATAATGAGGGTGTTGGCAGAGAGGTCTCCTAAAGCGGTGATCTCGCTATTCCTGGCCTACTTGTATTGTCTTGGGATATTGCAGCATTTGATGGCTGAGCCTGGTTCTGGGCTTGTCCAGGGGCCTCTCAAACACGTGGAGAGGGGTGGTAGAATAAAGCCGAATTATGATATCAAACTGATATCTTTATGCTATCTCCAAGGGGGCCTAACCGGCAGTAACAGCATGTATGATTGTTTTCAATGTCCTGTTATTAGTTTTGTTCAAAGTATTAGTCCAGAATCCTATAATGCTTCAGGCAATATGTGTGAACATCTGCAACTAATGCACAGCATGTAAGTAATCCCCTGTAGTGGAAGCATATATGGGGATTGCTTCAGACTCCTGTTGAGTCGTGCTAATAACTTTGATGGTGATGAGTAATGCAATTTCCTACCCATGCCTAAATCAGCCTGTAAATTATGTTCTACATGTTTTGTTTTTCAGTCTTAGGACATCCGCTATTATGTGGACCTTCTGAAAGGAGGGGAAAAAATGCCCTGTAATCACTGATGACTAATATCACACTTTCACCACCCACGTCCAGTGCTCAGAACAGTTTAAAAGTTTTTTTAATGTTAAAATGTTTGTGTAGGAAAAGGATATGTGTATATGTGCTGTTTATCACGCAGCCTTTGAATCAGGGGGAAAAAAATCAAGACAACTTTCTTCAGAGCAACAGCCTGTCCTTTTTCATGAACATCATCTTGCAATTAAACTTAGTTCTTCTTCAAATGATATTGTGATAAGCCCTTATTTCTCCCCAGATTGGTCTTGCAGTTCCAATCTAATAATGAGCCCTGACACTAACATTTAGCCCTAACTCCACCCTTTAAACAACACCTTTGTGTAAAAAGGCTAGGGTCATAAATATTCCCTCAGAACCAAACAGTTTATTTAGGGCAGTATGTTCTTTTTTGTCATCAGCGACCTTACATAAAGCAGTTATAAATAACAATAGTTACAAAATAAGAATATAGCAATAGTTATAAAAAACAAATGGTATCCTTTATTGTAAGAACATTAAAAATAAAGCATCTTGTCAAGGTTCATTTAAAGTACTTGTTGTTAGATGAAACAGTTCAAACTTCTGACAGTCTTTGCCTCCAAGTCTCTGTGTCTTTTCCTCAGATGCTGAAACACAACTCAGCCATCCTCTCTGGCCATGATCTCACTGAAGGCTCTCTTTCAAACAGAGGCCATTTCCACACTACAGTGTTATAGCGCTATTATTCCACTTTCAACATCCCAAAACTGGAAACCACAGGATTCCATAGGATGTTGAACAGTCTAGTGTGGAAATGGCATTCCAGAGGTTTGGGCCGCCCAGAGGTCCAGGTCTTATAGTAATTTTGTCCCCCATCACTCTCTCCTCAGCCCTGCAGACTGGTTAAGGCTTTGTTGTCACTGTTGTTATGTGCCTTCAAGTAGTTTCCAACTCATGGTGACCTTAAGGTGAACCTATCATGGGGTTTTCTGAGAGTGTGTGACTTGCCCAAGGTCACCCAGTGGGTTTCCATGGCTGAGCAGGGAATCAAGCCCTGGTTTCCAGGGTTGTAGTCCAATGCTCAAGCCACTACATAACACTGCCTCTCCTGTTTTATAAGATGACAGGACACTAAGGCCATTTCCACACTACACTGTTCTAGTGCTATTATTTCACTTGTTAGAAGTGCAACAGTTTTTAGCATTGAAGCATCCAGAATGTGTCAGAGTGGGCAGTGTGATAGAGCTAGCTTGCTGAGTGACCCAATGTGTCCTCCCTTCCTGGCGCTACCTGTCCTGACCCCTCTGTGATGTAATCTGATACTCTTAGTGATATTTCTCTACCTCTTCTGATCAACCCCTCCTCCCTTCTTCCCAGTCCTTCCCTAGAATGCAGATAGCTTAGATAGCACCCAGTAAGTTTTCTATCTTAGAGTGGAGCTTTGGTTATTTTAGCCATTGGCTTCTTTATTCCTTAACCAGTACAGATGCTCCACTTTCAACATCCTGTGGAATCCTGGGGTTTGCCTTTTAGGGAGGGGCATTTAGCATTCTCAGCCAGAGAGCTCTTTGGCCTCAGTAAACTACAAACCCCAGAATTCTACAGGATGTTGAAAGTGGAATAATAGCACTAGAACAGTGTAGTGCGGAAAGGGCCTAAGACAGTGAGGATCAACTTTCCAGTCCCAAACATTCCATATTCCCTGTTTGGACTTGAAACAAAAGACCCGAAACAAACGTGGGTGCATGTATCAGATGTACTTGTTACTTATTACATGCCACTCATTTCTGTTCCAGTGCTGAAAAATAACTCATGTTACTTGTTGCACTCCTTATTAGTTTTCCACTACTTCTTGTTAATTTTTTTGAGGAAACAAATTTGGAATTAGTAAGCGAATGGCACAGAACTTGAAAATTTCGTGTTAAAATATCTCCACAAGTGCCATGTAGTAACTAGCAACAGTTATCTATCACACCAGTAAAGTAACTTGGTTTTTACTCATTATGTTACTTCTAAAATGTGACTTCATTTCATCTCTGTTACCTAAACAAGTATCTAGTTACTGGTAACCATTTTCTTGTAACTCATTACTTCTCAACTCTGACTACCACCATATGCATATACTGGTCTGTTCTACCTATTTATTAAAATGTTTTTCTTCTGTTCTTTTATCATGAGATGTACGGACAGCAAAGAGACAAAACAATTTAAACAACTTAAACAATTTCAGATTAAATTCAATAAATAATGTAAGCAAGATGAAAATATATTAAATAATTCAAACAAATGAAAAGAGCTTAGGAATGATAAAAGAATTCAAACCATGTACAGACATTGCTCAGTTAACAAACTATATGTGTCCTTGGCTTTACTTCTTTAACAGAAACTTTGGTACCAGAGGAAGAAATAACATGGAAAGAATAGGGATAGGCTCTATACCACAAAAAGAAGACATGTTTCAACATGTTTCAACAAACATTTTATTCAAAGCTAATATGCACATTTGAAATGAAACAGACAGGTCAGGTAAACCTTTTGTAAGTAAACTAAAACATTTTAAATCTTCTAGACGCCACTTGAAAGTTTCTTCCAAAATGTATCCCAGAATGTGTTTTATGAATTTCCAATAAAATACCTTTTTAACTTTTCACAGAAGTCATCTCTACAGTTAGTACTGGTATACACAGGTGAAAAGATCCTGCTGTTATCCACCTCTCAACAGCCTCCACTTTTCTTATGATTTCCACTTTGGAGACAAAATTTATGGATCTATGTTTTTCCAGCATGCCAGGATAGCTGATGAGATAGGCTAATCTACTTTCCCCTTCTTTTGTTTCTTTCTTCACTCATGCCCAGTAAGTGATTCCCGAGGCATCTGTTTATCTTGCCTGTTGTATGGAAGCACACAGAGCTACAGTAAACCCCAGAGTAGATCCCATCCCATTCTTCCCCAGGTAAAGCTTTGTTGCACTGTATACTGCAGACCTGCTGCTGCAGCCCAACACTGAGGGTCTTTCCACCCTACATTATTATAGTGCTATTATTGCACTTTCAACATCCTGTGGAATTACTGAGGCCAAAGAGCTCTCTGGCTAAGAATCCCAAATGCCCTCCCTAAACTGCAAACCCAAGGATTCCATAGGATGTTGAAAGTGGAATAATAGCTCTATAACAGTGTAGTGCAGAAAGGCCCTGAAAATCTGTCTTTCTCTATCCTTCCTTCGTCATCTTCCCAATGATGATGCTCCTGTAAACTTCCAGCTTGAGAGAAGACAAAAGAGAGGAGGGACTGAGTGGAACTTCTGTAAAAAGACTTTGTAAAAAGGAGCTTCTTTGTCAGAGGCTTTGTATGCACATACATGCTTAAAAGTTAATTAGGTCCCAATGCTTTAATAAAAAGCCACACCTTGATGTGGCACCAAAAAGAATCTAAAGGTGGTGTCAGTTGGACCTTCAAAGGGAAAGCATTTCATAAGTGGGTAACAATAGCCTGTTACCCTAAAAGGTGAGGTACCTTGAGATGCACCAGCAGTGCCAGCGTCTCCTTAGAAATCAGAAGAATTGAACTCAAAGGAGGCCTGCGAGAGGTGGGTAACAGCAGGATCTTTTCACCTGTGTATACCAGTACTAACTGTAGAGATGACTTCTGTGAAAAGTTAAAAGGGTATTTTATTGGAAATTCATAGACACACAAAAGAAATCAAGCAATCTCACAAACCATACAAGCCTATTGAAAGAAAAGGTGAAAAGGGTTGGCTAGAAAGAGTTTTTGGGTGGAAGGAGTACTATTTATTGGTCCTGGAGCAGAGGATCAAAGATGAGTGGTTCAAACACAAGAGTTTGAGGGCAGCACAGAGGAACAAGAGTCTGGGGTACAACATGATGCCCAAAGTGATACCAAACCACTTGGGCTGGAGCTGGGGTTCAAATAACCTTTTTCCTACCCTGAAGGAACGAGTGTTTATTACTCTCTGGCAGAGTAAACAAAAGCAGCCCAGAATGGACTGATTGCCTTACTTGGGGTGACAAAACATTGATAGGAGTCCTACCAGCCTCTTAATATCTTTGTTGAGTAAGATGAATTGGGAAGGTCTCAGTAGGAAATGTGCACAGCAGGGGTGCTTGCCTGCTGCACCTGGCTAGTTTAGTTAACTATTGTATTCAGATGTCAGGTCATTGACAGGATTACTAGAAGTCTATTCACTCTGGGTTTTCCCTGCCTAACTCTTCTTGACTTTATGACCTGGCCATACTGAGCCCATGCTGACCTAGCCCAAGCTTACAGCCAGTGTCCTGCTTACTGCATGTTTCCCAG
The DNA here is from genome assembly GCA_948472985.1 of Iguana delicatissima. Taxonomy (NCBI): domain Eukaryota; kingdom Metazoa; phylum Chordata; class Lepidosauria; order Squamata; family Iguanidae; genus Iguana; species Iguana delicatissima. The sequence continues at coordinate 127,625 of CAOKZL010000665.1, forward strand.
CCATAGGTGTTCAATTTTTATATAATATTTCATGCCAATTTTGCTGTCTCTCAGGATGAGGTATGTAAGGGGTGGTAACAAGCCCAGAAGGCCATCTCTCCATGTCTTTCCCTGTCATATTGTCCCTACTGGTGGGAAACAGAAGAGGGCCCTTCTGAAAGATCTCAGTCCTCAGACAGGCATATATAGGGAGAAGTACTTCTTCAGGTATTGTAGCTCATGCTTTCCAAAACTTCACAGATGTAACAAGGACACATGTGGCTGGGCAACATCAAAGATCACAAAGGTTATTAATGAGGAAGGACAGACAAGCATTCTATAAGGAAGAATAAGATTCTACAAGGAAGAATAAGATTCTGCCCTATACTGTCCTTTCCTTTCTGCTGATTTAACTGAGTGCAACTTACTTTTAAAATCTGAATTCCCTTTGAGGCAATTGAAGTAAGACCAGAATGAAGGGGAAAGCACACCTTAGCCACTACTGGACAGGCTTCTGACAGTATACCAGGTTTTGGGGTGCTAGGGTACTACAGTGGAAAAGGTAAATCCTCCACCTGCCAATTTAGCTTGATGCTGCTATTCCACTAGTAAATGCCCGGCCCTGGATACTGGCCGCAATTTAAAAAACACACAAAGAAAGACAATTTCATAATGGATTTTCAAACCAAAGATGAGCCTCTAATTTAAAAAGTTGAAAATTAAAGCTTTAGATCCTATCAAAAGAAAATTCCTTAGCTCATTGAATTAGGTTAACTGTTCAGTTTTATAGGTAGGAACGATCTGTGTAACACAGCCTTACAACTGAAATAACTTAAGAGTGCTGGCTAGTGGAAAAAAACAGAACAGGCCAAAAAATACATCAACCACTTTACCAATATATTATTTTATGAATGCACAGTAAACAATGAGCAATATTTTTCCCAAGGAAAAAAAAAGACAAACTCAACGTGGTAAATGCAAGTTGAAACAAGGACAGACCACAGACAAGTCAGGTTAAGACACAGCTCTTCATTGTAAGACTGATGGCAGTTCTATAAGTGTCTGTTCCGAAATGAGTTCAAAAACCTCCATTCAGGAGTGGGTAGGTAGCTGAGTTAATTTGTTAACGGAAAAAGCAGCTTGTGGCATCTTAAAAGCATACCTGTTTTCTTTGACATAAGCTTTCATGGAAGAGACAGACAGAGGAACATGTAGCACTATAACATTTCCTTCTTTGTAGCATAAATTAACAATTTAATACCTTGTTTACAAAAGTTCAAATCTTTTACCAGACAGGACAAGAACAAGCAGCCCTGTAAGTATCTGAAGTTTCTGAAACAGGCATGGTTCCCCAGTTCCATCTCTTTAGACAGAGGGATTTGGGTTCTTTGCTAAAGTTTGTCAGGTGACTTGCATCTGTTTGGAGGTCACCCTTGTCATCTTCTGATTGCCTGGGGTCCCAACTTGTGAATAACAGTATAATCCAAACAAGCAGATTTAGCACTGGCCCTCCATTTAAATGTAGAGGAATTTAAACACCTATCTCCTTTGTAGATTAAATACACAAGTATCGCAATACATTGCAGCATCTCTTACACGTGTAACAGATTGTTATCTGTTCAAGATAAGGATTACATAATTACTATAGCCCATTTTATTGATAAATAGAGAGGAAGTTCTCTACAGAGCCTTTGTTTTATTGAGATTCAGCTTCAGTTTATTGGTCCTCATTCAGCTTATTACAGCTTCCAGGATATCAAACACTGTGTCTTATATTGTCCATTTTATAGCAGCATAAGGGAAAGATTTCTGAGCCAGGTTACTGTAAAGCTCTAAGGGTCCGAAGAGGAATGTATCAACTACAGTATTTACTGGCAGATGTATTCCTGCATGATATTTCTCAGGTGGTTAGTTTTACTTTTTTATTTCTTACAGTTAGAAAGAAAGTGGACCTGCAATATCTTTGGCCAAATTGTAGTTGGCATTTTAGTTTTTATATGTAGATTAAAGTATTTTTACTACCATTTGTATTTTTTAACCGATATTCGTTTTTTGAAGTTGCTGTTTTAAGAAGTGTGTATTCCTAGTATCTTATGTTAGGATTTGGAGTTACAACATTAAACTTACTTACTAACTTACTCATCTGAATCTAGCTTTTGTATAATCAACCTCAGCATCATGTTTATTTCTTTGCTGCTTTTCTGTTATAAAACTATGCTCAAAGCAATGAATAGTGATATTAGAAAAAAGTTTCATAATACAAAACAAGGTTTCCAAATAATCCAGTAACTACAATTCAAGATTAAACATACATTAAATATCTCACCATAATAAATATATACTATGACTGAACAGTCCCAATAACTCATACCAATATCTAATAAAATTCTTGAAATTCAGAAACACAAATGCTATTTTCTAACTGCATAAACAGATAACTATTAGTGATTATTTTATTTGTGATCCTGTCTGTGTTCTGTTGGTAACAACAATGCAGAGCTTTGAATGGTGTAAGATCAAGAATAGTTTTCCCCTAGAGTAACTTGGCTATGTCAACAACCTATTAATAATGTGAACATTGCATTTCTTTTTCTAAAAATGAAAATAATTTAAACTTTTTTTCCCCTCCTCTCTTAGCAAGCTTCTTCTAAACCACTGTGGAAAAGACAATCCATCTGTGATAAATGCTTTACAAGCTATGAATCAGTACTAAATCCATCTGTCGAATTTTTACTTCAACTTGGTTGCTATTGACATGAAAAAGGCACAGTTGGTTCCTGACTCATATAATGGCGAGCTTAACATCCTGAGCTGAAAACATCCCATCTGCACAGCATGTAACACTAAACTTTCTTCCTTCTTATAAAAGTAGGAGGGATATCAATTTGATAGTATTCAAAATAGCACTGCCACCTGGCATTTCCTGGCATTCAATCTGGAGAACAAACAGAGGAATCCAAGCTTCGGAACTGTGAAAGAAATGCCCTCCCTCCATTGAAGAGAATTTTCATCACTTGTGGTTATCGGCGTTGCAAACTGTCCTGGACAGCTTGCTGCTTTATATCAGCTAACACCAGCACTATTAATACCACTTTCCGTTTATTTTTATTTTTTTTAACCGTGCATAAGAGATGCTGATGCTGAGGTGTAATCCAGCTGTAATTTGGGTAAAATATTTTCTTCTCACTAAATATTAGTATTACGCACTTATTAAGTATGTCACTGTTCTAGTTCTTAGGCACTGACATCAGCAATCAGCTTATTAATCAGAACTGGGCAACTCTGGAAGATTATGGAGATGTATTAGTAAAACAAAAAAAAAGGCCCTTTCCACACGAGGCTGGTGAATCAGTTCATGCCGTTTCTTACCGGATTTTCTGGGCTCGAAACAAGGCAGACTTTCCCTCATTTCCTTCCACACAGCTACTGCGTATGTTCCATTCTGATTCGGAGGAGTGCGAGTTCATGAATCCACACTGCCTCCGCTGTGGCCACTCCCGCTGCTCCCCTTGCCCAGCCCCGTCAGCTGTGATTGGCCCCCCCTTTTTGTACAGTTTAGTACATTATTGTGTACGTGTGCACGTGCAAAAGTCCATACTACCCCCTGGCCCCTCCCATGAGCCCTCCTCTGACCACCAGTTCACACTGGTGCGAATGTACGTGTCTGCACCACTCTGAAAGTACGAATCAGACTGATCTGGAAAATTGGAAAACCAATTTCTTCCGGTTTTCAAATAGCGCGCTTTACCACCACATGGGGGCGCATTTAGTCGGAATTACATGCGGAACGAAGGTAAATAAACCGAACCTAGTCTGCTCCAATGTGCAGAAGACCTCCGTTGGCCCGTCTTAACAACCGCGTGCAGAAAGGGCCAAAATAAAAGAAACCTCTAGTTTTCAAGCTTGCCTTATTGCTTGTAATTTTCTTCTTCTTCCTTAGTTGGGCAATACAAGGGTTCTTCTGAGTTCCATCCATGCCACCAAATCCCATAAATCAGGAGGGGGTCTCAAGTGTGTAATGCTCAATACGACTACTCTCAAATGCCCAGGTACAGAACACAGCCCAACCATCTTAGTCCAGCTTTGTACAATCAAATTATATATGGAGATCCAGTGCTGAGTTTTCAGAAACATTAGCATTACACATATGAAAGCTTATCAACGGCCATTTCCACACTAGACTGTTATAGCACTATTATTCCACTTTCAACATCCTATGGAATCCTGGGGTTTGCAGGGCCCTTCCCTAAACTGCAAACCCCAGGATTCCATAGGATGTTGAAAGTGGAATAACAGCATTATAACAGTGTTACCCTGCTTGCTAGGGGGCTCCCTTAAGGGATTCCCAAAATCTGTCAAAATTGTGGGGAAAATCAGCTCAGAGCACTGTTTTAGCTATACGAGAGGCAGGGTAACTTTGCAGGACCTTGTAACCCAGATTTTACAGAGTCAGACCACGCCAAGAACCAGGCAGGTTGTTCAGTTTAAAGATTTTATTAAACCCTCAGTAATTAAAGCAAACAACAACAAACACCCTCACACATTCATTCAAGAGCTAAAGAAAAAGAAAGTAAGGAAAATTGATAAGGATTTTGTTTTGGGGTGTTCAGAGGCAATACTTTACCTTGATTTAATGCCCAAGGGAGCCAATGTTGAAAAACTGGAGATTCAAAACGATGAAACTCAAAATGGGGGAAGGGGGGGTGAGGCAAGACAAACTGACAGGGATTCAGGACGAAAATGTGAATGAACCCCCGAACAGATAAAAACATGGGTTTTTTATAGAAAAAATATACCTGGAGGGCTAGTTCTCTCCCTGGGAGAACAATAGTACAGGAGGCTAGATCAAAGACCTTCAATGACCAACATCTCCAGCTGAATGTTTTCTCAGTCCTTTGTGAATGATACTGCCCAAATGAGACAAAAGGCCCAGGTAGAGTGAAATTGCCTACATTCAGCAGGCTGATTGTGATTCTATTGAGCTGCCATATCAGTGCAAAAGGGCCCTTTTGTCTGTTTGATGGTCCTAAATGTCTTCCAGGAATCCCTGGCCCATGTGACAGATTGCGTCTGAGTCACCTTGGCTTGACCAAAGTTTTAACTTCCTGCCTGCGTGCACTTTCAGTGACCCTGTCAGACACATGGAATGATTTCTAATATTAGCCATGTGGAGATATCAATTTGATGTGATAAATTAATAAATTGTAGACCCTGGGAGAGAGCTGCTGGCCAAACTTACAACAGTCCAGTGTAGAAATGGCCTTTATTGTCTGATTTGCTGTGGTTCTAAATATTGTACCAATAAACTGTTCTTGCAATGGTGAATTATTTGTGTGTGTGTGTATATATGTATATGTATATATGTATATATATATATATGAGATTAAAAATGTTATATCATAAAATCTGAGGAAGTTACAAAGGGAAAAAAGAACTTAAAACTTTAGAAGCGCTCGTAGCAATTTAAAAAAAAAATAAAGAAGCTGAAATCAGGGGGGAGAAATTCTATTTTTTTTTTCATTTAAAACATCTGCTAAGCTCCCCCCACCTTACACTCCTTAGACCACACTTCTTAACTGCATGACATGTCTGCACCCCTATTGCACCTGCTCCTAAAAAAATTGCCCCCGAATGCCTTCTGGGGACATGTTTTGGAGTCTTCCAGGGCCCCTAGAGGGTAATTGGAGGCACTTTGAGGTAATCTTTTTTTAGTGCAAAATTTTGATTCCTGCAAAGGTTGGGCGGCTCCAAACTTCGCAGAAATGGCCTCCGCACACACTTACAGTACATTTTGGGAATTTTGCAATCCCAGGGGCCACAAAAATGGCCCTGGGCACCACATGTGGCTCACAGGCCACCCCTGATGTAAATGAACAGTAATAGTTCCGGGCTACCTAAGTTAATGTCACCCATTAAATTCTGGGTCCCATACTGGGAGAAGGGAGGGAAGGAGGGAGTTAGACAGATAAACAAACAACACTTCATTTAAAATGTTGATTTACACTTCAAAACTTTGGCAAGGTTCCCAAATGAGTGTCTTTTCTTTAGTCCAAAGCTGGTAAAGTCATTTCTAACATATTACAAAATCAACTCAGCTCATGAGTACTCAACCTGGACCAAAATATATCTGAATGCATTTATTTCTCAATAAGAATGGCATCTGATCTATATTTTTCAATCAGAGCTTGGAAAGTGTACTTTTTTGGACTATAGCTCCCAGAATCTCCCACACAGCAAGCTCTATTTTCAATAACCAGCCACCCAGACATTTACATGCAGTTTCAGTGCACCAGTACACCATCTTCTTCTAAACCACGTGGGAGGAACCTTTGCCCTTCCAGGTGTTTTGGATCACAACTCCATGAGAGCTGGAGCTGATGGGGATTGTAGGCCAAAATACCTGAAGGGGGCAGCTATTTCCCACTCCAGCTATAAATGATATGTTCAGAGAGTGTTTCCTGGAGAAGCAAGTAGGGTTGCTATTTCAGGATCATCCCAGGCCTTGAGATGTCCAGACCAAAACGAGAAACCTAGAGGCAGCCGCTGGTAGTGTCATTAAGCATTATGCATTAAGTGCCAACCACAATTTCTCACAGCCTGTCATTGAAACACACACAGAAAGAAAACAGTTTCCTTCTTGGAAATAAAGAGAGAAATCTTAGCTAAAGGGATTGTTTCCAGAGCAAGGAGATTATTCCTTTTCACCTATTTAGGGAGGGAGGATAAGGTGCACCTAATCTAGCCTACTTACTTCTAGCCAGAAGGTAGATGTAGAGCAAGAGCAGAAGGTAAGCCCTGGTGATATAATAACTTCGAGGAGGTGAAGGAAGCTAACTAAGTAAAGAAAAAGACACTCTGGAGAGTTGTTGCAAGTTGCATAAATATATCAATGTACTCCTGCAAATTGTAGTATTGCTGCTGCTGTTATATGTCTTCCTACCATGAGGTTTTCTGAGGCTGTTGTTTTAATAGAGCCAGTGTGGTGTAGTGCTTTGAGACCAGAGTTTGCTGCTTCACTTAACTATGGAAGCCCACTGGGTGACTTTGGGTGTGTCACACACTCTCATCCCACAGAAGACCCCATGATAGGGTCACCTTAGGGTCGCCATAACTCAGAAATGTCTTGAAGGCACTCAACAACAACAACAGCTTGAATAGCTGATCTGGAGATCTACATATAGTCCTTTCCTCTTGCCTGGAGCTGAGCCACCAAAATTGGAGAATCTGCGTCCTTGTTGTCTGTTTGCAGATGACCCATGAAAACTGGAGGCTCAGGACCAGAACCTGAGATCTTGTTACCACCGTGAACTGGCCTGGCCTTTGGTAATCTTAGATATCATTTTGATATGATAATTCGGCCCTGCTCTGCCACCAGCCAAGTGTTTGTGAGGCCACCGAACAAGCGCGAAGCTAGGCATGGCTATTAACTGCTGAGTCATATTTGTTTACACCAAGGCAAGCCAGAAACTGCCAGATCTGCTTTAGGGATCCTCCCGAAACAAACACCTTCATTATAGAAAACAAAGAGACCTCTGCCCCGAGAGGGTACCCTGGCGAGCTGAGTGCTTAAACTGCCAAGCTAGCTGCATCTACATACTGGCCATACTATTGTCAGTTCAGACCATAACTCAATCATGTAAATTCTGACCTTTCGGAGGCATTGTCTCCAGGCCAAAACTCATTGTTTTCGCCCAAGACCAGGCTAGCCTACGGTCATTCTTTCTCTGATAAAAACCCCTAGTTAAGAGAGCTCCTCGGATCTCTCGCTGGACTTCGCTGGACTTTCATCCCACCTTGTTGCCGCTTCTGCAAGCTCCCCTCGGCAGCCACGCTGAGTTTCCTTCTCTCCAATTGGCTTCTACAGGACTGCGAGAAAGGTGACGTATCACCCATTCCCCCGAAACTCTTATTTCCTATTTCTTATTTAGTAGTGAGGTTGTGTTTTCTTATTAACTTGCCTGCTTGCTAATAAATATTCTTGCTGCTATTTTAACTGGTTGTCCACTCACTGACCTGACGCTGTATACATTGGGCAAAAGATCCCCGCTAAGTTACCCTGCCTCTCACTAGCCAAGAGAGTGCTCCAGCTAATTTTCCCCATCTTGTTTGTGTTGGTTTTGGTTATTTGGGCGCCTCTCATGGGACCCCCAAGTCACAGGGTAACAATCTGGCAACCCTAGAGACAAGGAAGTGTTAAGAGTGACCTCTCCACAATAACACTTGACAGCCAGATGTGTAGATGGCACTATCTGAACCCATTGTGCCTCTGCCCACTGTATGAAAGAGCCAGTATTTGTTGAAGCCTTTATCCAGACAACAAGAACTTCTTCCCAAATTGCTGTGAGAAAGGATTCCTTCAACCCGGTGGGAAATGGTCAACAGTCTGCAGAAACATATCACTACTAGCATTAACATATCACTTTCTCATCAGCTAGTGATATGATCTCAACTAGAATCAGCTTGTAGTCAGCCAAGTGATGGATCCATGATACCTAATTTCCACTTTATAATAAATCTGTGTGAAGAAACATGCTTCTAGTCCTCACAGTTAGAAAAACCAGAAAAATTCAGAAACAGGAAATCAATGGCCTAAATCAAGCTGTTAGCCTCAACATGAGAAATCTCATTAAACAAATGGAACATACATAAATGTTGACTTGGCTGCTTCCCATTGATTTTCTACTCTATCTAGTCTACTATAGTTGAAACTAAAAAATGGATTTAGGGGTAAAGTCACAAAAGTATAAAGAAACAGGTTGTTCCATGACAGGCTCACCCACTTATCTGACAGGTTCGAGACCAGAGCACCATCAGAAAACAGAATTGGTTGAAAAATGGAACCCATGTACTATACTGTAGGGATCATGAAGGACTTATGGAGACTTACTTGGGACTGATCATGTGCACTGTTTTCAAAGTCTCTCAGAAGGCTTAGTGCCTCTTCCACCCTCTTAGCTCACTTTTCAAGCAGCGCATGCATACAAGTGGTTCCAAGTGAGCCTCTGAAGGCAAGAACTGATGAAAGAGCGGAACCCTCGTCAAATTAATGGAACTTGTTCTTAATTTGGAAGTGTCAAAAGAGCAAGTCATATTAGATAACGGAGTGTCAAAAGATGGGAGCTTCCTGTATTACAGTTTTAAAAAACATTTCTATTATACTTCCTTATAAGGTGCCCCATGAACAATTGAGAGAGATGAAAGTCAACAACATAGGAAGAAACCAGAGGCTTCCGTAGATATTTTGTTGCCTGAGATACAATGATAAATGCTCTTTTCATAGGCCGGGGTCATACTACATAAGGCAATCCAATTTATTTTGGTATACCATCTCTGTCACACTCAAGTAGTGAAGTACTTACAGACATATACCAATTGCAAACTTTCTGCTAAGCTTCTTGATTTACTCATGACCCTGATGGTTGTGAGGTCCAAGTGAGGCATCCCAGTGTTGCAACTAACCACTGCTATTTGCGGACAGGGTATTGTCACTGATATTGGATGTATAGTGAAGAGTCACACATTCAAAATGTATCTATTTTTCCAAGCCTTTCCTGGGTGGCCCAACTTACCACCTATCTCAAAGACAAAGAAAATACTGGAATGTGTGTGCGTGTGTGTGTGTGTGCGCGCGCTTAATTATTTTATACCATGCTCAAATCTTCACATCTAAGTCATCTGTCAATGTTCACAAATAAATATATATTGTTGCACTGGAGTCAGACTCACAATATGACAGTCTTCAGAGTTGTTGTCCTATGGAAGTAAATGCACTGTGTGAAATACATGTTGTGATGTAAAGCTTTATGTCAAGCATGGAATCCATTCAGCAAGATTTGATTGACCGAAACATCTGCTAAAAAAAACCTTGATGTCTCACGATCCTGAATTGTTAATGAGAGTTTCTTTTGTTGCCTCTAGGCAGAAATAGTGGGCTCACGTTGCTAATGAAAATGCATTAAACAGCTTCCCACTTCTGGAAAATGTAATTGCTGGCAGCCCACCTCCATTGAAAGCAATGACTGGGGCAACCCACACACTTTCCTGTCACTTAAATTCTTTTACATGGCATGACCCCAGGGTTCCCACATGGTTTGCCATTCTTGTGTGAGAAGGGCAACAATTAATTCCCCCATTTCCTAGGAAACAATAGTTCTACAAAGTACCAGTTCAAATGGCTTTAAATAACCCAAGATGTTGAGTGTGCACGGAGGGGGCAGGGAAGGAAGGGTGTTCATACAAGCTGTAGCAGAACATCCCCAGTGGAAAAACTCTCAGTTCATCTAAGGAAGAAGTTCTCAGATTTTGACACTCCAGATATTTTGGACTTCAGCTCCCAGAACACATGACCATTGGCCCTGCCAGATGGGATTTCTATGAGTTAAAGTAGAGACAGTTAAAGTAGTTCACTGTACAGTTGAAATAGGAGATGGAGATACAGAAAGGGAAGGTGGTTACAGCTTAACATGAGAAGAAATAATAGGATGCTGTTGTTGTGTGCCTTCATGCAGTTTCCAATCTATGGTGACCCTAAGGTAAAACTGTCATGGGTTTTCTGGGGGCTGAAAATGTATGACATGCCCAAGGTCACCCAGTGAGTTTCCACAGCCAAGTGGGGAACTGAACCCTGGCCTCCAAGTTTGTAGACCAACGCTCCAACCACTATACCAAGTAGCCTTCCCTAAACTGTCCCCTAATCTAAAGAACACAAATAGATTTGGCAGCAACCCCCTGTTCTATACCACAGAGTTACAGCTAATTCCCAGACCAACCTAGGAAATCAGAGAACAGTGTGCTACACTCCAGGTGCAACAAAAGAGGTGGCTGGGGAGCAGGTACAGACCCCAAATCTGCATGGTTCCTACAAGTGTGTCTTCCTTTTGATTTGAGTACCTTTTCTCTGTAAGTCAATAGTTTTAATAGCATGGCTGGACCAAAATATTTTGCTGCCCAAGCCAACACACTAAATGGTGCCCTTATTCCATTTAGAGAAGCTAGTGCAATCCAGCCGTGTCAGTGGGCTAGTGGACATTTTGGATAGCTTTAAAGGAGCTGTCTAAGCTGTGAATCCTATTTTGAGGATAGACTTCAGCACCCTGGATAGCTACTTTAAAGTCGAGTTTAAAATCCAGGGCAGATTTATCACATTCCTGACTTGGAAGCCACCAGCCACAACTGGGCCATGTGGCACATAGAACTCAGTCCTCAAACGAAAGGAAGTGGCCGGATAACTCAAGAAAAATGGCTGAGAGAGTGCCACTGCTGCCTCCCAGCTGAAGAAGTTGCTACCTGAAGAAGTTGCCTCACTCTGCCTAATGCTATGGATGGTCCTGATTAATAGCATTTCATTTTTTACACAGAAGAAAGTATTTGAGGATGGGTGGGGCTATAGCAAGACCATGGAGATTTCCTCTCCTCTTTCCCTCTCCTCTCCTCTCCCACCCAGCCCCCGTTGCTCTGAGGGTGCTGGTACTCCCCTGTTGCTCCTGCCACCATTCCCTTAATTCTTTGTTGTCGTCAAAGTACAATTACCCATAGGCCATACCTGAGAAACTGTGTCCACCATACATCTTGAGCAGGTACAGTGGAGGATGTGGGTTCGGTTTGTGTGTTTTTTTTTTCAAGCTGCAAATCCTTAATCCAAAACTTGCAACACATGCCAGGTAGGGGGCAGCAACAGACAAAACATTTCTAAAGCAGACTATACCAGCCATCTAGGCTAGGATTTCCCTGCAGAATATTATTTCATCTTCAAGAAGACAAAATGGAGTTTGCCCTGCATCAGCTTTGGGAGGAAAAACACCGACCTTGAATGAGAAGTTACTAGAGTGAGAAAAATGCAGCCTTTGAAGTGCCTTTGTGTTTCTGGGATAACTAGAACACTCTTTGGGTGTCAGCTAAGATTATTTGTTCTGCTACTCGTGGGTCTAATTTTACCTAAGACTCTCAGTACTTCCTTGCAATATGTCTGTCAGTTCTTCAAATGTTCTCAAGCTTTGATTTTAGCCTGTCCTTAGAATGTAAACAAGTAATCATATGCCTTTTTTTAAAAACTTAGCTTCTTAAATCTGAAGATCTTAAATCAGTGTGTGTATGAAAAAAAATGTTTCAAATAAAGGAAAAATGCATGCTTTTAAGGTTTTTTAAAAATTATTTTGCATATGTCCATTGTGGCATATACCTGCCACTGTAGAAAATGTATTGCATCCTGTGTGGATGCCAAGGTCGGCATTAGTCATCCACGTTTTTATGATTTTAAAAATCTTTCTGGAGAGCTTTGGGAGAGATTAGTATTTTTGATAGATTGAAGGTTTCAAACAAATCACTTGATTTGATAGATTGAATAAACAAAGCAGTCCTGCTTTGATCTACTTCCTTGTCAGGTATCCAGGGTTGCATATATGAGATAGGGAGTGATTGAACTGACTTCTCTACTGATTCCACAGAATTGAAAAGTGAGCATTATTTCTTATGTAAACATTTGTTTCTCTGAACACTGAGCATAATCCTTTGAGATAAGTATTATGGGGCCTGACATGCTATTTGAAATCTTGACTGTCTTACATTCCATGTATTATTTGGCTGACCTAGCACCAGAATGTGTTGCCAACAAGAATGGTTTACATTAATGCCTCCGGCCACCTCATGCGGTAGACTTGCATTTTTTTTTTCCTACTGCACCAGGGACAAGTACCATATTTATAAACATCAGATATGCTTTTCTTTCCTTCCTGAAACTGACTGCAGACCAGCCATTGAAGGTTCACAGACTAGCACAGGTCCACAGGCAACCACTTTGCATCCTGGTTTTTGAGAATTGTTGTTGTGTGCCTTCAAGTTGTTTCCAACTCATATAGACCCTAAGGTGAACCTATTACAGGGTTTTCTGGGACTGAGAGTGTGTGACATGCCCAGGGTCCCCTGTTGGGTTTCTATGGACAAGCAGGGAATTGAACTCTGGTCTCCAGGGTAGTAGTCCAAGGCTCAAACAATTACACCATGTTGGCTCTCAAAATGGACTTGACTCTATTTAAAAAATTTTCCAACAATACACTGCATCAAGACTCTTGGATTATGCTTGCTTTAACAAATCTGAAGGTGCTTCACTTCAGTCCTGAATGAAATATCAGTACTGAATATTACCTATATCAAAGAGGTGATAACAGAAATATTTTATTTAAAGCAAACAAATGATGGCTGGAGTTCTAATTATCTTGTCTCAAGTAAACTCAGTAGACTTATTTTTCATTAGACGTGTGTCAATTTGGACTGTAGCATGGCTACCCTTCTTAGAATAGGTGAGTTGCAACAGTGTTAGGTCATTCTTATAGTGCTATTATTCTACTTTCAACATCCTATGGAATTCTGGGATTTGTAGTTTAGGGAGGGGTATTTAGAATTCTCAGTCAGAGAGCTCTTTGGACTCAGTAAATTACAAACCCTGAAATTCCATATGGTGTTGAAAGTGGAATAATAGCACTATAACAGTGCAATGTGGAAATGGCCTTAAGTCTATATGCTCAACTTTGCAGGGGCATACTCTCCAACATTTGACTGAGGAAAACTGGGACATGTATACCCAAATAATCCGGGAGTATGATCAAGATGACAAATTTTATTGAAGAAGAACACACAAGCTGGAGAGGCTACAGCACTTTGTTTTTGCCTAAGCCTTCTGGGAAGGGCAAGATCTGCCTTCTCTTTCCCCACCTGCTAAATTGACTACAGTCACCCCTCCACGTTCGCTAGGGTTAGGGGCACAGGACCCCTATGAAAGTGAAAAAAACCTGAATAACTCTAGGCCCTCACAAACCATACTTAACACACAAAAAAGTGTGATCACTGTATTCAACTCACTGTGGATTCCTCCGAGGCATCAGGGTTCCCTCACAGGGCAGAAGTGGGTGGCTGGTGAGTCTTACTGCCACCTCCACTGTTACCCCACATCATTTTTAACAGTGACTTAAAAGCCTTGTTCACAGTTTCTCAGGCCATTTCCGCACTAGCCTGTTATAGCGCGATGATTCCACTTTCAACATCCTCTGGAATCCTGGGGTTTGCAGTTTCCTGGGGGGCCAGGCGGCCCCTCCCGAAACTGCAAACCCCAGGATTCCAGAGGAGGTTGAAAGTAGAATCATCGCGCTATAACAGGCTAGTGCGGAAATGGCCTCAGTCTCAGGAGGCTTGCAGCCCCTACTGAAAATGGCCTAGGCAGGCATCAGAGCTGACAGCAAATAGTCCGTGAATAATCAAATCCGCAAAAGTGAAACCCACAAATGTGGAGGGCTGACTGTACTTTTGCACTCTGAACTCAGTTTGCAACAACTGAACTAAGCTAGGGGCAAAGAGGGAAAGTGGGAGAAGTGAGATGCTGGAATATTTTAAAAGCAGCTGGAAAAAAAAAACTTGGATAACAAAGGATTAATCAATACCCTCCCTCCCAAATTGATACAGTTGAAGCAGGGCGTGTGGAGGGTTGTTATCACGAGTCCCATTTGGGAGACACGCGATATATAAACCAAATAATATTTGTGACTCAAGTGGTAAATGCAATAAAAAAGGAAGAGGGAAGGAAGAGGAAAACTGCTATGCCTTCTACGCCTAATGGTTACAGCCACGCTGGTCCCCTGCTTGGTTTAAGGGTTTGTACCTCCCCACTCCTCTCTTTCTGCCCGCATAGCTTAAGGAGAATAATGGCTGGTCTCTCTCAATCCTCCTCAAGACGCTCTCCCCCTCCTCATTCTCTGTGGAGAGCCACAGCCCCAAGGGATTAGGCAGGTGGGCGGTCGCTATTCCGCGGAGCTTGACCCTCGCGCGTTTCCGTCGCGGCCTCCCCCAGCTGAGTCTGAGAGCTGCTTGCGGTGTACCTCAGTTCTCGCTCAGTGCCCTTTTTTCCACAGCAGAGGTAACAGGTTCCCACACCCCCTGTTCCTTGCGAGCATCATGTCCCAGGTCCTCAAGTCGGTGGATTACGAGATCTTCGGCCGGGTACAAGGTGAGCAGCCCAGAGGGGAAGGCAAAAAAGACAAAAAAACGTAGGGGGAAATTATTAGGGGAGAAAGGGGTCGCGAGGGAGGGGTGAAGAGAAAAGGTCGGGAAGAGGGAGCCTCAGCGCGCATGCGCAAGGACCCTCTTCACGCTGCGGCGAAATCCAGGCGCGCGGAAGTGCTACTGCGCGTGCGTCAGCGGGGATCCGAGCATCCTTGTCAAATGCTTGCCCGATGCGCATGCTCGAAGGAGGCGCCTTCTAAGGCGAACGGCGCCCACGAAATGTTCCAGTTGTCGTGCGAGAAAGAACGGCTGGTCTGGCAGGGAACATATCGCACATGCGCAGTCGGGTTTATTAGCTGTAGAGAAGGGCTTTTCTATTAATATCTGAACCCTCATGGATTTTCTGGCTTTGATAACAAGCATCGTTTCTGTGATCCCTCCTCTTGTTTTCAAGAACCTTATTTTTAATCCTGGGAACTATGATTCTTTTTCCTCAATAGAGTTGTGTCAGATTATTATTATTCTTGGGAGAAGACACGAGGTCTCTGCTCCGAAGAGCTTCCAATATATGTTTTGAACATGAATAGCGTTAGGCACTAAGTTAATAAATAAACGATAATATAATTATTAATATTCGGGGGACAGGTAGACTAACAAGGAAGAGGAGTTAAATAAATGTGTGAGAAGTTTTGCACACAGTTGAGCATGTTTACTGAGAAGTAAATCCTGCCACAGTTTAGATGACTTGCTCCATAAGAAGTGAGTTCAGGATTGCTGGGGTTGGCTTTGGGGTTTGGATTCAGAATGCCAAATTCACAGAAACGGCAGATAAGATAATTAAACTGTTCCTGGACTGTGCCCTTTTAGACTCCAGGTGAATGGTTGTATTATTGAACTAGTGTATATACCCAGCATTGCCCAGGATTTTATTTTCTCATAGGTGGTACTTGTTAGGAAGATTTGAGATCCTGTGTCTCTAATTCCCCAAACTGTCTTGTCCAGTACCTGTAACTTTCCCCATATTCCCCAATCCAATCGGTATTCAGAGTTATTAACATACAGAAGTTGGGTTTCTGAGGGAAATACACTGCCCTTCTCCTTGCTGCTAGGCCTTATCTCCATAGCAACTGGCCAGGCCCAAGAGCTCTCTGGCTGAGAATTCTAAAGGCCCCTCCCTAACTGCAAACCCCAGGATTCCAGAAAATCTTCACAGGCAGTCCATACGAGGTCTTTGCTTGCCTGACACAGACAAACAAACAAACATTGTCTTTTATATATTAGTAAATAGATGAGCATTTCAGTAAACACCTGTTGTGAAGCAGAACTATCTATTTATGTGTAAACATTTTTCTTCCTTGTTAGAAACGATTCAGCTATTTCTTTCGCACAGCACCAATACTATGGTCATCCATAGTGGTACAGACTGGGAACAGGCTGCATGAACTAAGTTTCAGGGAAAAACACTTGAGCATTGAGTTGGGGACAGTGTCTTCGGTCATCAATTCAGTTAATTCTGATAGGTATTTCAATGTGAGGTGATGGAAGTCATTTAGTGTATCAAAATGAGCCTGTCTGATAGTGAATGCTAGATGTGGATTCAGTAGGGTTAATTGCAAGAAAGTAGGCACAAGATTCAGTGGTGTTGGTTTTTCAGGAAATTTTGAAGCAGTGTCCTAAATGGAGTGGGGTTTATTTGGCTTTTTATTTGACTTACATTTACTGAACAAAACCTTTTTTTATTTTATATTTTATATGTATATACATCAAAAATAAAATACAAAAATTATATAACAGCAGTATTATTTATAACTATAGGTAGACAATTCCAAGCATCTTCTTATCCTTCCTCAGTTCCCCCCTCAGATACAGTACATTTTATGTTTCTATTTCCAAGCAGACTTCAAAAATTTTATCTAATTTTCTGTTCTTGATATTTAACATAAGAAAAAAGACATTTATTTTACATACTCTTATTACCACGTATACTTGTTGCTTTTTCATGCATTCTATAAAGAGTGATTTACTACCCTGTGTTTTATTCTAATCTGATTTTTCTCATAAAAATTTACTTAGAGAAACTTTCTATGTCAACTGGCCTTATTCCAATTGTTTCTGAAGGAAGATATCTAAGGGTGCCCCACTTGTTGTTAACCTTATAATCTGTTGAGCACTTGAGTCTTTCAGTTAAGATATCTGTAACTTTCATTTCCAAAAGATTATAGAGCCATTGCTCAATTCTGGGAGTCTTCATTTTCCCAAAGTTTTGCATGTTCAATTCTTGCCGATGTTATCATATAGCAAGATTCTCCAATATCTCCTTGTCATATTTACGTCTATTTCGTGTAACATATTCAATGAGTAGATCTCTGAGGACATAACGAATTTGATTTGAAAAATTTCTGAAATTGATTTTTACTGAACAAAACTTTTAAAATGTTCTAACATCTTATTGCTATTTGAAATATTTGATAAGTGATTAGTGTATATGGCTGAAACTGTAATTAAGGCACCTAGATTTTGAGGCTTTGTGTGTGACAGAGCGCTGTCATAACCTCACCTTCCTGCTAGGGATCCTTAATATGTCTGAATTCTTGGCCTTTTAAATCTGAGACACGTCGGTGGCCCATGCAGAACATTAACCAAATAGTCAGTGTGGTACAGCAGTTAAGAGATTCATAGGATTGTTGTAAAGATAAAAACTTCCCAAACTGAAGAAGAGAAATGAAACACTGTTCATTTTGCCTGTTGAAAATGAACTAGACATTAACCACATAGGTAATTTTCCTTTTAGCCTGCAGGAGAATGTATAATTTGATAGTGATTATGGTTAGTAAGTGTTGTTGTTGTCTAATTTCTGACTCACAGCAACCCTAAGGCAAACCTATCACAGTGTTTTTGCAAGATTTGTTCAGAGGGGGTTTATTTTTACCTATCTCTGGGGCTGAGAAAGTGTGACTCGCCCAAGCCCACGTAATAGGTTTCCATGGTCAAGTGGAGATTTGAACCCTGGTCCCCAGAGTCATAGACCGTTTCCACACTAGATTGTTAAGCACTATTATTCCACTTTCAACACCCTATGGAATCCTGGGGCCTTGAGGTCCCTCTCTAAACTGCAAACCTCAGGATTCCATAGGATATTGAAAGTAGAATAATAGCGCTATAACAGTCTAGTGCAGAAATGGCCATAGTCCAACACTCAAACTACTACACCATGCTGGTGCTCTGTAATACTTTTCAGTATTAAAAAGTGGCCCAGATGTGTGTATGCATTGCCATACACTTCTGCAGATGTGTCTAGGCCAGTGGGGCAGTTAAATATTATCATCTAAGCTCCCAGACACTTCTGTTGCAAACTGAGATCTCTTTTTCTCAATCAGAGCATCTTTGTTTCTAAATGTGAGTTATTTATAATTGCTCTTTGGCTTGCAAGCTGTTTTATCTCACACAATAAAACTGCATGACAAATGCATGTTGCTTATTATAATGCCTCTAGCGTTGTTTTTGGTGCCAGCTCAAAATCATTTTAGTTTGCAAAGGCATTTTAATTCTAAGCTTTGGAATGTTTAATTGTTCTTGCTGCTTCTGTATTTTGATAACATGTTCGAGGTTTTGTTAGATTTCATTCTTTTTAGCTGTATTTGTCCAGTGCCTTGGGATCTGTTAGGATCAACGGTGATTTTTAAAACGCTTCAGTGAATGAATAAAACAATAAATATTTCTTGAATGTTGCTCCACTGATTTGAACTAGTAATATTTATCTGTTTAATTTTCTTTTTCTTTTTTTCCAGGTGTATGTTTCAGAATGGTAAGGCAACATGAAGTGCATTGGGTTTGCATCACTACAGTATCATATTTTGCAGAATAAAAATTACGCCTGTGCAGAGATTCCAAGAGACTACAATGCTAAGTTTTCAATACTAATCCTGACAGTTAAGTATTGTGTGTCTGTGGCATGTGTTTTAAATTGAGATGCTTTTTCACAATGAAGTAGAATCCTGCTGATTTTATGAACACTAGTTGTAGAAATAGCCACATCCATGAGCCATCTCATTTAGCCAGATGAGGAAAAAACATAAAGGTATGCGTATATCTACTTAAGCATTGCGTTAAGATCACATGCATTTAGACATCTGCAATTGTGATCTTCCTGTGTTTTGTATTCAAGAGCACATAGCATGGAAGAATTATGTATAAGCAACACACCATTTTTCACAACGACCAAAAAACACAAGAGAACTGTACTCACTTTCCAAAGCAAAATAGAAATTGCTGAAAGGTTGGAAAAAGGTGAAGCAGCAACAGTGTTGGCAGAGGAATTTGGAAATCAGTGATCTCTCAACTAAACTAAAACAAGGACACTCTGTTACATGTCTCTACAGTGGGCAGTGAAAATGGCAAAAAGAAACAGAGAACAATGAAATGTGTGAAGAATTCAACCTTAGAAGATGCTGTGTATGCTTGGTTTTCCTACATGAGAAGTCTTAGTGAATAAGGCCATTTCCGCACTAGACTGTTATAGTGCTATTATTCCACTTGCATCATCCTATGGAATCCTGGGGTTTGCAGTTTAGGGAGGGGCCACGCGGCCCCTCTCAAAAATGCAAACCCCAGGATTCCATAGGATGTTGCAAGTGAAATAATAACGCTGTAACAGTCTAGTGTGGAAATGGCCTAAGTCTCAGGCCCACTTCTTTTGGAAATGAATAGGAAATTGAATAGCAACCCTGACTTCAAGGCTAGTTCAGGATGGTGTGCACGGTTCAGGTCTCACCATGGGATTCATCATCTTGGTTTTCATCGTGAGAAGCTGTCTTCCAGTCAGCCTTCTACTCAGTGTCTCAAACAGCAGTTTACTGATTTTAAAACAGGAGAATTCTGATGCTGAGGGCATTTACAACACAGTAGTTGTTCCTGGGCCCTCCCATTCGGAAGCCTACAATGCATTAGAAATTGCTCTCCAGTGACTGGAGGGTCAAGAAGAAAGTGATGTGGTACAGCTGCTGTTTCTGAAAAACCTAAGAGATTTGGCTGCAAAGAAGGTAGCAAATTCTCTCAAGTGAAAAACTTAAGTCCATAACCTTTGGCAGCAGTAAAAGACCAAGGGGCTTCAACCAGTCAGTGGAAAGAAAGACTCATTGGTGATGAGTATGTACAGTATCACTGAGAAATAAATCAGCATAAGCATTTCGGTTCATCTCTTTCTTTCTGAAAACAGCATACCTACTATGATGTAAGGATACAGTTTTCTGAACTTTATTTTGCCAAGAACTCTTTCCCCAATTCATAAAATCAGGTTCTACTGTAAATAAAGATAAGAAGCTGTGTAATCGTTAAAATATGGTATTCTTCAAAACATTGCAGAGTACTATTGTTAATTAAATTGCTTGTATTCTAAACATGGGGTGTGTGTCTCCTTTCTGGAATGAAGTTCCATATGCTGATTTTAACAGTATTTGTGAGAGAGTTGACAGCTAAGAAATTATTTGGAAAAGCTTCTGAATCTTTGGAGCACCAGTAGTTAGATACGCTTGCTCTTTTGGTAGTTTATATTAGAAATGAAACTACAGATTCAGAGATCTGTCAGAGATTTAATAAGTTAACTTAAAAGATTGATTTTTTCCCCCTTTACTGCTGGCTATATGCAGCTCTGATCTCACTTAGTCTCTTCCAATACTCCAGGACATTCAGTGGAGTAGATGGGGCAGACTATTTATGCTTATGAGACGAGAGCCAAAAATTTGTGTAGTGAGCTAAGCTAGGTTCAGTTTGCTCTTTTCATTGGGATCCAAGAACCATGTAACTTGTTCCATGTCCCCAAAGGAACTTTGGACTTAGTGATTCACGTGGTCTGTTTTAGCTTAATGAGCTGAGGTATGAATCAGCCCCTTCCAGAGCTTAGAAAAGATTTTTGGACTACAGCTCCCAGATTCTTCCATACAGTTAAATGAATTGGTCTATGGTGCCTGGATGGGAAATTTTTGGAGATGTAGTTGCTACTGAAGAGACTTTCTAAACTCTAGCCCTTTCCTTTCTCCTTGTTAGCATGCTGTCAGTGAACCCAGAATTCTTCAGTTTCCTATTTTATACAAACTGGAAAGCTGAGATTGAGAACAAACCAAGATCATGAATTCATTTTAGACTGTTGTTGAAGAAGCTACTTGTTCTGAGCCTGGTAGCCATAATTTCCCAATTTGGATGTAGTGGGCAACTCTGGTTAGCTGAAGACAACTCTCTTGTATTAGCGTACTGGGAAAAAAATAGAACACAAAAGCAAAAGGTTTTTGAATATGTTGTCTTACTAAGGTGTGATGTTCTCTGTGCGGGCCATGTCTGTTGTATAGCAGCTTGCCATGTCACATGGCAAATTTCAGAGAAGTTATTAATAGGAAGACCAGTTCTCTAAAACCTGTTGGCAATGCAATATAGTGCAAATCCTTCAGTGCCTAAAGTAGCCCTTTCAACTCCAGATACATATAGTTGTCTTTTAGCGGCTTCATAATAAAAGAAATGTAATTAGAAGAATCCTAATATAGGGACTGGTTTTTACAAATTAGTACCTCTCCATGAGCCTTACTGTGGTAAGGACTTTGTTAGGCCAACCAAAGAGATTAATAAAAGATTGGCCTTGTAAAGGTACAACTACGATATTATCTATGGTTGATAGCTTAGGAACAAACAAGGATCCTAAACCATGGTTTGAAATTGGCTTAGGATACTGGCTTGTTGCAAAGCTTGTTTCTAGACAACTGTTTCCCTGTTGAGATAAACCTGAAATTTGTGCTTAATTGAAGGCTTCCACATTGTAGTGTAAAAGGAGGAGCCAGAGTACTGCATGTACAGCAAAAGACTCATATCTTATCTAATAAGCCAAAATAGGACCATCTGAACCAAACTAATCTCTGATCACCAAAGCCAATTTTTAGAAAGTTTTCTGCCATTGGCACCTCTGGACAAAAGGAATCCAACTGAGGGAAAGAATGCTTGGGTGAGATATGGACAGCATGTGGAACTTATTTAAGCTTCCTATTCAGTGTTTTTTCATTGATGCAAAGATTTTATCAGAACCTATGATCCTCCATAAAATTTAAACTCTTCTTTAGCAGGCTTTTTCCAGATGTCCCTGTTGGATGAAGTCTTCCCAGTGCTCTTTATTAACAAGAATGGGAAGTACAAACACCTTGTACTATCTAGAACAGTGGTTCTCAACCTGTGGGTCCCCAGATGTTTATGGACTTCAGCTCCCAGAAGCCCTGAACATTGACCATAGTGGCTGGGGCTTCTGGGAGCTGAAGTCCAGAAACATCTGGGGACCCACAGGTTGAGAACCACTGATCTAGAACAACGGTTCTTAAGCTATCTGATCAGGAGGACCAGCAGTATTTTTCCTTAGTATGTCAGGGACCAGTACCATATTTATTCCCCGTGTTTCTTTCCTGGGAACTCTCCAGGGAACCACAGCAAATGGCTTAGGGACTGGCATTGGTCCATGGACCACTACTTTGAATAGTACTGATTTAGAAGCCAAGAGCATTTTTTATTGTCTGAGGCTCTTGATGATCCTAAACTGCAGTCCTGTACGTTTCCGTTTGAGAGCAATCCCATTGATCATAAATGGGCTTCCTTCTAACCAGATACATGTGAAGCACTGTACTCTTAATAGATGGTTCAAATGTTGTGCAGACAGACTTTCAGTTACGTGACAATATTTCCCCTTGCTTTCCTTTGCTCCTGTATCTCTGGTCTCACTCCATTCCCTGTGATATATTCTGAAGGGCCTATTAAGTCCCTGACATAGGTTTGGGGGTGATTGACATAGGAGGCTACAGCACTGAGAAGGAATCTGTTCTGCCAGAGGTTTCTGTTCTTCTGGAGAGAGGCAACACTTCATACTTTTCTATTATTTCATTTATTTCTTGAATTTATACCCCGCCTTTCTTCTGAAATGGGATCCAAGCCAGCTTAGGGTCATTTAACACAATTTAACTTAAAATCTTATCTTACAAAAGTTAAAAAAGAATTAAATAACAGTTATTTAAAAACCCTCATGGTTAAAAACCATTAAAGATACATTTAAAATATAATTACTAATAAAAGATAAGAAATATTAGTGTACCACTTCACACACACTACTGCTAAATAATTTGAATCTCAAAGGCCTGCTTGAATAAAGAGGTCATCACCTGCCAGAGAAAAGACAGCAGGGTAAAGGAGTTCAACAGCCTGGGAGCAGTCATAAATATCATTCTCTCCTGTGACCTCACCAAACATGACTCTGAAGATAGTGGGACTGAGAGAAAGCCTTCCCCTGCAGATCATAACAGTTGAGCATGCTTGTGTAGGGAGATAATCTGGACCCAAGCAGTGCTGGGCTTTATAGGTCAAAACCAGCACTTTGAATTCTACCTGAAAACAGACTGGTAGTCAGTGAAGCTGTTTGACATTTATACATATAACTAGTGTTACTATTGATATTCTTTTTATCTGTGTTGTAAGTCCCCTCCTATTTTAAAAGATGTTGGGTATTTGTAATTCTTGCTCATTGCTGTTTGATATTGCTATGTTTTATTTTTATATGCTGATTTGAATAGTTGTTAATATAAAAGCATCCTACTCCTATTTGCAATAAGTAATACTGAATACAATCAAAAGTTGGCAGATTCAGGGGAAATGTTTCATTCTTCCCTTTCCCAAACCACCTTGAGGAGGTGGTTATTTCCACTGGCAAGTCCAGAAGTGACTTATAAATCTGAGATAAACTAATGCATATATTGAATTTATTCATTTTTATTTTTTTGAAGAAAAGTTAGTCCATTGGATGTGATTGAAATTGAGTTATACCAAGGCGGATACTAAGTAAATTCTGCGGGTCTCTTGTTTTGTTTGTTTTCCAAACCAGTACACAGAGGAGAAGGCTAGGAGAGTGGGAGTGGTTGGCTGGATTAGAAATTCCAGAGATGGGACGGTTACTGGCCAAGTTCAGGGCCCTGAAGAGAAAGTAAATGAGATGTAAGTACACAGTTTCCTCAATATGCACTGCTGGGAAGCTTCGCTAATTTGCCAAGTTCAGTTAAAATGATGTCACAAGTTAACACAAATTAACAAACAGCAACTTTGTCCAGTTATCTGGTAAAATTATACTGAAGTCCTTAGCAGGGCTGACATTGTTCAAAGCTTAAATCAGAAGTGATCAAAGAGCAATCTGCAGACATCAGGTACCTCCACAAGACTGATTTTGAGGCTCCCAAACACCACAAGAACCTCCTGTTTTATTGGGGGGGAACTAGAAATATCCCCCTGTACCCATGATGATTACTGAATATTGTTTAAAAGTTTTTAAAAATGGAGAGCGCAGTGGTTCTCTGAAGACCCAAAGGGTAGAAGTACACATTCCCAAACCCTGTCAGTTGCCCACCTCAGGCTTAAACTGCATTGTGCTAGATGTGCAACCTCCCCATCCTTTAAAAAAAAAAAAAAGGACCACTTCTGGCTTCAGTTCTTTGTGGTGATGTGTGAAAGCTGCGCATTTCCAGGTAAACCCACTAAGCTAGGCTCAAGAATACAAGAACAGAAGCACACTGATAATTAGAAATGAGACCCCTCAACACTGTTTAAACAATCCAAAACCCGCCCATCCCTTGCACAGAGAATGGATGTAGATGAAAGTTTCTTTAGGAAGTATATTTTGTGAAGAAAATTTAGATCCATCTAAGTTTGTTGCCTCATTGCTTCCAGCTTCCTAAAGCCTAGGAATTAAGGATCTGTGCACGGGATTGGCTCTACCGCCAGGTAATCACCTCAGACAAAAGATGCAGTGACAGCCTCCCAGATATTCTCTCAGGACTCCATACCTGTTTCTTCTGCCGTACATCTTGTCCGAGGTCCTTAAACTAGCTTCATGCTTTAAGTGTATTAGAGAACTTTCTCCCATCGCCAGTGTTGATGTAAGATTTAACTGCAAGTCCAGACAGCCTCTGTACGTGGAATGAAGAGGGGGCAGCACATTGTCCTTCAGGGAACAAAATACATTGGGTCACCACTCCCTTTGCATGACCAGCTGAGCACTTGGTTGTGATTTCCCACCACTGACATCTGGCCAGAAGACCACATTCACATAAGAGGTGGGGCTTGGTCAGAAAACTGGCTAAAAGCATCATAGGTAAGTGCATAAGAACTCTGATAAGAAGACTGGATTTGCAAACTAGACACCACCTGTTCCTCATGCTTTCATGACAATCTGGCTCAATGTGTTGATAGGCCCTCAGTATATTGATGTCTGTGGGCCAGCCTGAGCTATACAATGCAGGAGCAGAAAGGAAAAATAGGACCAAGTCCACAATGTACCAGTTTGATTCCTATAGTACGTTATTTTACCCATTCTTCTGGTTGAAGCACAAAGTAAAGCATGTTCTAAGTATGTTAACATATTGCAGGATTAACAAGCCAATAAAAAGCTGCTTGCATGTTGTTCATTTTTTTAAAATGCTATTTATCAAGAATCATTATCATTCATATTGTGTATATATGTTCCTTCAAGTTGTCTGTTGACTTATGGAAATTATACTAATTTCACAGAGTTTTCTTAGGCAAGGACTACGCAGAGGTGGATTTTGCCAGTTCTCTCCTCTGAAATATAGCCTACAGCATTTGGTATTTTTTGGCAGTCTCTCATCCAGGTACTAACCAGAGCTGAGCTTTCTTATCTTGCAAGGTGACAGGATTTGGTGCCTTTCTGGTTACACACTAAAAATTCCAAGTCTTAGGGTTGATACTATCTTTACTGGTTCCTTGTATCTTTTTGGAGTAGAGGCTATCTATATTTCTTTGCAGAATTTCAGATAGTGTTTCAGAGGATAAAGAAAGCATGTTCTATTTTTTTTATAGATAAAATAAAATAAGCCGCATCTCTTCAATGTTATCTATATGTCTCTCTCCTTTTGAATATTTTAATTTACTTGTCCAGCTTCCTGATAGGGCTATTGTCCAAATTCTATTCAGCCATTTGTCCAGGTTAAGTCCATTTAGAGTTTTCCATTGTTAAGCAATTTCATCCTCGGCTGCAGCAAGGAAAAATCCAATCATATTTTTATGTTGAAGTTGTTTATTCTGTCCAGAGAATATAGGCAACTGCAATAATTCTCCTGAGGATGTACAATCAGCTTGTTAAAAGTGAAAGTAAAGAAACTATATGCTTGAATGTTTAGCAACCAGGATATGTAGTCTTGTTTTGTTTTAACTTAAATTAGCTAGTTGTTACCAACATGCAAGAGACATAGATTCCCTGACGGCACCACATCATCTTAGCTAAGACAGAAACTAAGCAAAGTGAGGCCTGGCTAGTATTTAGATGAGGGACTGCCGAGAAGAATACCAGAGTATGGCCCTTTCCATATGGGGGGGTGTGAAATGCGGGGAAACAGGGTGGCGCACGCGGGAACAGAGCTTACCTTGATCCGTCGCCGCGGGGAGCAGTGCTCGTTCACCGCTCTACACGGCAGCGGCGCCCAAAATGGCAGCTGGCAGCTTCCAGCAGCTCTCTGCCAATCAGAGAAGCGTGCCAGCTGGAAGCGCGCCAGCCGGAAGCCCGCCCCGGGGCAGCTCTGCAGGGACACACTTGTGTGCCCCTGCAATTCCACAGGGGGCGCTGTGACAGGCTAGCGCGCGCGTGTTTCATAAAGACCACATGAAATGTGGTCTTTATAAAACACGCGGTGCCACCCCTGCAGCCGTGCGAGGGTGGTTTGAGGTGTGGAACCTCCATATTTCTAACTGCCCTAGCACACTCCATGGTGTGGACAACCTCCGGGTGAGGTCGTCCTACCCCCTGTTACCCCGTGTTTTTCTCCCCGTGTGGAAAGGGCCTATATTTCAAAAGAAGACAGTGGCAAACCACCCCCTGAGTATACCTTGCCTAAGAAAACCCTCTGAAATTTATTGGGTTGCCACAAGTCAAGAGGCAGCTTAAAGTCACATACCCAATCAACACATGTGAAAAATCTTTTGGCAGAGACGAATGAGAAAACATTTTGCATGAATTATTATCTGAGTTAGTCATCATATGAATATCCTTTCCTCCAAGCAGCTCAGGAGAACATAAAATGGGATTCCTGCAATTTTACTCTCACAAGAACCCTTTGAGGTAGCATAGACTGAAAGACAGCCGCCAGTTCAGTTTCATACCCAGGAAGGATTTTGAACCCAGAACTTCCAAGTCACTGCTGGTTAATTGCCTGAATACAGATGGTTTGCGCCATTGTCTGGGCAATTTCTTTTACTCTGCAAAACTTGTGGCCTTAAAATTAATTGCAGTGTGAATCAGGAATTAATTTCATTCATTTTTCTGCATGGAATGTTAAAGCTTTGCCTTTGTTTGCTTCTATTCTTTTAATAATAAAGATTAAATGTTGTTACATACTGGAAAGAGTGTTGCCAAAGAGCTCATTCTCACTACAATACACTGTTTATTTTGAATGTTCACTCAAACCATGGAGGGAAAATTTAAAGAAAGATTTCAACAGCTCTGTTGTCAGCTAGTAAAGCTGACAGTTTGCTTGGATATAAGCCACAAACAATGTTTTAAAATGTTACAATTCTGCATGAAGATAATCCTGCCAATGCACCAAGGTAAGATCAGTTTCTGCAGACTGGATCAATAATGCACTTTGAAATATATTTCCATAATTATTTTTCCTCACTGGTTCAGCAGTTTTCACTATGGTATAATTTACTCTGACTCAGCAGCAGGATGAGATTGGGAAAATTGCTTGTTTGGATTACAGCTCCCAAAATCCTCCAGCTAACGTTTCAGGTTTGCAAGGGGATTCAGAAAGTCATAGCACAAAAAAGTAACATTTCCAAGCTCTGAGTGGGCAAGGAATTATTTTTGGCTCTGAAACTCTAGTATTGATTACTGGAAATTGTATTCAGCTGTCCCTCTGGCCTCAGAGATTATTTTACAGGGCTTTGTCCACAGACAAAATTCGCCTTAGTGAATGATAGGAACTTGCACTTTTAGTTTTAAATTAATATTCTTAAGAAGCTGGGTTTTGCACCCAGTATCCATTCTGTATTTCTGCAGATTCATGACATACACTGAATCCTAGGTATATGCTTTCTTCATTCTTGAGTTTTACGTGCAAAAGGTAGAACGAGGTTCCTCAAGACCTAGTAATCAATAGTGGATAGAATCCTGTTCTTGTGGATTTTCTGCATCAGATAAATCTTTTGATATAGCTACCAACAAAGCTCAGCTGCGAAATCTTATAGCTGAGGAATTGGAACAGAGATAGAAATCCTTTAATAATTCCCTGCTGTGGTCATTGGTGTAGGATCTATGCATTTTACTGGAAATTGTTAATTTTGGTATACACTTGATTGCATGACAGTGGGACCACTTAATGAAGAAAACCAAGAAACGTTGTACTTCAAACATGTCAGGAGACACCTCATTAAAAAAGGTCATAATGGTCAATAAATTTGAAGACAACAGGAAGATAGAGAGATTGCAATACAGGTGGATTAGTTCACTCTAGGAAGCCACAGTCCTAAGTTTGCAAGACATGACCAAGGTTGTTAATAACACAGTATCTCGGAGGTCTTTCATAAGGTCACCAGAGGTTGAAGCTGACTTGATGGCAGTTAACAAAGAAAGGTCTGAAAGCAGGAGGGAGTGAGGCTTGTTTTGTTTTGTTTTGTTTTGAGAATCCCATTCCAGGATAGGCAGCAGCCAACTAGCAAGGTTTGCAGCTTAAGACTAAGGACCAGTCAGGAACTGCACCTCAGGCAAGACAGGAAGAGGAACTCTGAAAGCAGAATCAGTAAATGGAGCAGAAGCTGAAACAAATAGAGCTCTACCAGGGAGTAACATAAGCTGAGAGAGGAGGCTTTGAAGATAAACAACAGTTTGGGGTCTAAGCAGGGGTGGGAAAAAGTCTCTGGATCCCACTTTTAGGCCCCCCCAAGCCCCCACCTATTTCCCAAAGGTCCAGAAACAATTCTGGGATGATTTTCACCTGAAAACAGCACCAAGAGCCACCCAAATGTGCAAGAACAACCATTTCCAGTAAGCCCTCCAGAGCCCCCATTTCCAAATACATGACTTGAACTCATCATTTTGGGAAATTTATGTACAAAAACAGATAGTTTGACATGCTGGTTTTATTTGAAGGGGAAATTGGTGCCTCATCCAAAGAAAAAACAGGAGAGATTCCAAAAGGCATAGGCACATAGAGTCCAAGGTCAAGCACCAGCAGATGAGTCATGGTAAGGTTTCAGGCTACAGAGATTAGCAGGTAAGGGAAGGAGCTTGCAGGAGACATTTCCAACAGCTGTGCAGGACTGGGAATGAGTTTTATATTGCTGAACTATTGAGGCCCTCGCCCAGACCTCAGCAGCATGCACTTAGGTTTTCCCTACTCTCAAGGAATTCTTCCTTGTATTTTATTCCTTCACCTGAAACAGCCTGTGTGTTCGCTGTGCATTGCTCTTGTGGACAAGGTACAGGTTCAACTTCTTCATACTCTAGAGCTGAACCATGTTTCTCTGCCTTAGCAGCTTCCAGTCTCCCTGTGTCTTCAGGGGCAGTCAGCACCTTGCAGTTCTCTGACCCCAGGTGCTTAAATACCTCTTCATTGGAGGAATCTTTTGTTGGGACCATGACTCCAGGCCCCTTGCAAATTCGTAGCAAAAATGAAATTTGAATCAATTCATGTTATGCCACTTCATTCCTTATACACAGCTGCAAATCCATATTTTGAGTGCATGTTTATAATATAAAAGAAATATAGCCCTCCACATTTGCAAGTTTCACTTGCAGATTTGATTATTCACAGATTATTTGCTGTCACCTCTGCTGCAACCCTATGCCATTTTTAATAGCGACTACAAGCCTCATGAGACAGAAACTGCAAATGAGGCTTGTAAGTCCCTATTAAAAGTGGTGTGGGGCAGCAGTGGAGGTGGCAGTAAGACCTACCAGCCACCCACTTCTGCTTTGTGAAGGAGCCCTGATGCCTCAAAGGAATCCACGGTGGGTTGAATATTGGTGATCATACTTTTTTTCTCTGTTAAATATGGTTTGAGAGGACCTAGAGTTATTCAGAGTTTTTCAACTTTCACAGGGGTCCTGTGCCCCTAACCTTAGCTAATGTGGATACATGTGGTACATAAACTTTGAAAGAAAGTATACCGGTAATTGCTCATCACCCAAGCGAGATGTGAGTGTTTATGTTCTGAAAGTATCCTGATCTCAGGCAACTTGTGACTCCCTAGATATCATGGGACCTCAGCTGCTGTCAGCTGCAGTCAGCATAGCTAATGATGAAGACTGATGGGAGCTGTCGCCCAACGACATTTGGCATCCCCCAAATTCTCCATCCTTGCTGTAAAGCTTCAGGCCTTTTGTAGGATATCACTCTCTGTAATAGCAAAGCCAGGTACGTTGGAAGCTGTCTACGCCAGCATAGACCATTGAGCCTTCTAGACTGGTGCTGGCCAGTGTGACCAGCAATAGCCTTTTACAGTTTTGTACAGGAGGTATTAGGGATTGAACCTGGGAGAGAGAGAGAGTTGCATGCAGAGTGAATGGCCTGCTACTGAACTAGATCCAGAGGCAGCCTCTAGTCTGACTAGGCGTATCTCCCAAGTGGTGGAAGGAGGCACCTCCTCTGTTTGGACCATGGGCAAGTGGTGGCTGCAGCCCCTCTTTAAGGTACTGAGTGCCAGCAGAAATGGAGCTGAGCTCTGCAAAAGTTTTTTTAAAAAAAATATAGTCGTTAAAAACTCCATCCTGATAAAAATTGCACATGGTCAGTAGCCCCAGAAAAGTCCACTGGAAAAGGAAAACAGAAAGCTAGAGAAGAGCAAGAGTGGAATACCTGAACTTACTTATTACATGTAGCCCTGGAAGAAGGCCTGATTGACAGGAACAATCCCTGAATGAGAGCAGCATTTTATTGCAGGTGAGATCCCATTGTAAACATGAAGGTAAGACCTAGGACTTCAGGTGTGGCCATGTGCCAAATGGCAGCATGTGGCTCTGAATGACAGCCGAGGGTGGAGCCTTGTTAGTCTGTTGTTGGGGAGAAAGGAAACACAGCCCTAAGTAATGTTGGGGAAACAGAATACAATACATCAAAGAAGCTCTAATTTCTGTTCTGTAAGGCTGATTAGAGGCAATTACTTTGGTAGAAAAGCTGTATTTCTGCCAAGAATGCTGATCATTTTGTATAATGTAATTTAGCCTTTGATTTATTTGCTGTTCTGCTCTCAGGGGAAGGATTTTTGTTAGGAGATGCACAAACACAGCCAGGAAATCTATTGTAGCAAGTCATCTGGGTCTTTATGGAACCAAAATTCAGGAGTCTGCTGGAAAAAACTGGAAATTCGTGTTTCCAACCCTTATGGCTGTAGAAATGAGTTCAAAAAGACGCTGTGATGGGATGATTTTGTTGAACCATTGCTCCTAGCAGAGTGTGGAAGCAAGAAGTTATAACTAACCTAGTTACTTGTCAGAAGTTAGTTTTCTCTTTTTGGTAATGAGGCCATAGCAAAGTTGTATTTCATTAGTGACTTAAGGAACAAGAATAAATGGTTTGATGCTTAAGAAGTAAAAACAATAACATTCTCTCATTTCCAGGAGCATTTAGAATGGACTTTTTATGCTATTCTTTTACTAATTCTAAATTTTAAAGATAATTTTAAAGAAGAAATGGAAGTAACAGGCAACAGGTTACTTTTGAAATAGTGTAATATGGACCCCAAAATTGGAGGAGGTGGGTTGAGCCCCTAACATGAGCTTGGGGGGCTGAGTCCCCCTTAAATGAATGGCAAATTTATACATTTATAATTTACAATTATACACGTTATGCAAGCAAGGCATCTGCATAGTTGAGCCACTTTAGAAATTATCAATTGGATGTGCAGTAAATTACTGTTGTCCCTCCACATTTGCGGATTTGACTTTCACGGAGTTGATTGTTTCTCCACCCCTGCCCCCTCCTCACCTCAGGTTCTTCTTTTCTGGGGGAATTTTCTCTCTCAATGGCTCCAAATCAGGCCATAAAGCCTTTTAAAAACACAGCTCTGGTACTCCTCCTCCTTCATCAACCACTGCCTGGCCAGCTAAAGATGGTTCACAGCCCAATCTGTCAGCACCACAAACCCTCTCTCGATATGCCCCCACACCCAAGGAAGGAGATGGGTGAGAGAGAGGGCCACCATGCCCACCCCTCCTTCTCTCTCCTTTCCCTGATCTGGTTTGGACCTTGGGTGCCGGTTCTCCCCAACAACCTTGGCCACCTTTCCACAGACACACACCCACATTTTGATATTTGCAGTTTTTCCACTTTTGCGGGGGTCGTGTGCCCTAACCCTAGTGAATATGGAGGGCTGATTGTATCAAGCACAAAAGAGATTAAATCAATTGTTACAGCCAAGGCCACTCAGACGCAATGAAGACTGTATGCAGTGTAGCTACAATAAGTAAGCTATAGTGTACAGAGCATAGGGACTTCTGAGTAATTTATTTTATTTTATTAAAATATTTGTATCCTCTCCTATGACAAGAGACTCTCAGGCTGGAGTACAAATAAGAGACTTTGGGTTTGTCTGGACAAAAAGTTGAGTGTTGTGACTTTCTTTATGGCTGTCATTGTGTGTAGAGTGCCAAGTAGCAGATATATATATACCAAGAGGCATAGAGAGTTTTTATTTATTAAAATATTTATATCCTGTACATTATGGGATCTCAGGGTAGTGTGCATGTAATATCAGTTTAAGCAATTTAAGGCAATTTTAAATGTAATACAATACAAACAATCTAAACAAGCTAAAAGGATATCAAACAGTAAGTTAAAACAACTTTGAAAGATTAAAACAGTATTAAACCACATGCATATCCATTTTGGAATGCATCAGTTGGGCTCCAAAGGCTTTAATAGAAAGCCTTTTTTTTAACTTGATGCTGGAACATATTTCCCAGGTTGCATATGGGATGGGCTTCTGTAACTTTAATCTTAAACAGAGCTCAGAGCAGGTTGAGATACCATAAAGCTCTGTCAAGCCAGACAAAAGTACTTGCTCTCCCTTGCTTTGCAAACCCCACTTTTCATTCATAGCTGTCCCTTCCCAACACAGCTATTCTCTTTCCAGTGGAGTGGGGTGGGGAGAGATGTGAAAGTTTCAGTGATTAAAACAGAATAAGGTGCTCCTCTGCACCCCACTCTTCCCAATAGCTGTGTTGGGACGGGACAACTTCTGCTGAGATTTGGAGTTTGGAAAGTAAGAGAAGACAGATATTTTTTGTCCAGCTTGATGGAACTTTATGACACCTCATCCTGTTTGACAGTTTATTCAGGGTTAAACTTACAGGAGCCTTGTTCCACATCTAGTCTGGCATTCCTTTTGTAAGAATGATGCCAGCATCAGTACCAACTGGGACTCCAAGAGAGGGCATTCCACAATTATGGTACCATAGCTAAGAAGACCCTCTTCCATGTGTACACACAATGTCTTTCTCTCACTTTGGGGACATCAAATGGCCCCTAAAGCAGACCTCAGCCCCTGGGTAGGCATACATAGGGGGAGGCACTCTGTCCAGTATCAAGGTCACAAGCTGTTTAGGACATTAAATGTCATCACAGACATTTTGAGTTCAGACCAGAAGCATATTGGTACCCAGTGCAATTCTTTCAGGATCAGTGTTACGTGATTTGTATACCGTATTCCAATAAGCAATTTAGCAGCTGTTTTGTACTAGCTACAGCTTCAAAGTCATCGTGAAAGTTAACCTCACATATAGAGCACATTGCAGTAATCTAACCAGGAAGTTACCACTGCATGAACTACTGTGGTCAAATCATCCCTCTCCAGGAAATGCCACAAGCATTCTGAACCATGGAGATGGATCTCAGAGTACTCCTCAAATATTTACCTGCTCCTTTGAGGGAGAGCAAGCCATTTCCTTCATCTGAGACCTTCAGTCCACAGAGCCTCCATCTTATTCGTATTCTGCTTCAGTTCACTGGACTTCATCCAGCCCATTACAGTGTCCAGGCACTGGTCCAGAATTTCCACAGCTCCAGTTGACTCTGGTGACAAGAAGAAGTAAAGAGCTAAATGTCATCAGCATACTGATGGCTCCCCAGCCCAAAATTCCCAATGA
Source organism: Iguana delicatissima (assembly GCA_948472985.1). Taxonomy (NCBI): domain Eukaryota; kingdom Metazoa; phylum Chordata; class Lepidosauria; order Squamata; family Iguanidae; genus Iguana; species Iguana delicatissima. Next base: position 161,751 of record CAOKZL010000665.1, read on the forward strand.
CCGCACAAAGTAGCTTCATATAGATATTAGAGATGGAACTCCGCAGCATCCTACAGCTTAATAGGTATTCTGCTGAACAGGCATCCTGCAGTGCTGCTCTCTGGACTAGCCCTGTTCCTAGGAACAGAACAGTACCTCCTACTGCCATCCTACAGTAAGAGGGTCTCAAAAGCCACTGAGAAATCCAGGAAGATCAACAGGCTAGTACTCCCTCTATCTTTCATCAAGCATAGGTCATCAGAGCAACCAAGACTTTTTTGATACCATACTGTGGTTCAGGTCAGGGATAAGAGTGTAGTTGCATTGCTAGGGGTCAATGTTGTCATTCCTTAGATAGTTCCTTGAGTCCTGTCTATGATATCCAAACAGCAGAATGAATTTTGTTAGTAAGCAACTCCATTCCAGTGTGATACCACTCAAACTAAATTTTCCTGATTTGTTATGATCTTCAGATTTAAATATTATAAAAGTTACTTGTTTGGATTACAGCCATAGCCATGTTTGGCTGGGGACAGGGATTCTGAGAGCTATAGTTAAAAAAGCAACTTCTTCAGGTTCTGCTTCCAGTCACAGCAATAAACATTTGAGTGACTGAACTCTCTGACGCCATGACTGTGCTCTCTAATTATATGCTACAAGCACATACATTATCTGAGTGTGGATCCTTATGCCATTGAAACAGTTGTTACCTTAAGAGGTGGGGGACTTTGAAGTCCTCCTGCAATACCAGAGTCTCCTCAAAATTTGGGGAATTATAGTTCATAGGAGACCTGCAAGAGGTGAGTAATGGCAGGATCTTTTCATCTGTGTATACCAGTACTAACTGTAGAGAGGACTCCAGTTAAAAGTTAAGCAGAATATTTTATTTGGAATTAACAAACATACACAATCAGACACTCTTAAGAACCATGCAAGGCTATTGGAAAGTAGGGCAAAAAAAGTTGGATAGAGAGAGATTGTGTGGAAGGAGTGATGGTTACTAGTCCTGAAGCAGAAGGTTGAAGCAGGGTGGCTCAGAACGCATCTGAGAGTAGCATGGAGGAACAGAAGTCTGGGGTACCACATGCAGCATAGCATGCCTAACATACTACAATTTGCTAGAGACAAAGTTGCGGTTTCATAACCTATTTCCTCCTTTGGAGGAGGGTGCATGGACAAAGCAATGATCGCTTTCTCAAGGGGCTGAAAAAGGAGTCCAGAAGGGGCTGATTGTCTTAACTCTCGGTGACGAAACGTTGATGGGAATCATGACAATCTCTTAATGTCTGGTCAGGCAGTGGGTCTAAGAAAGATTTCTGTAGGATGACACCACAGGATGGTCTCTGCTTCGCCTGGGCAGTTTTGCCTTTCAATGTTCTCAGGAGTGATCATGGCCTGCAGTTTTGAAAAGATTATCACAAAGCTATTAGGATTGGGTTTTCCTTCCTAATCCTCTCTGAACTTATGACCTGACCATTTCTCAGATCATCCTGACATGGCAACATGCTTCCAGCCAGCGCACTTTCAAACATGTTTTTCAGGCATAAATATGTTCAATTATGAAAACAGCACATCCTGCAGAGTCAGGGTGTATGGTGTGGTAACACAGTATATTTTATGAATAAAAGGGAAATACTGGCAGCCAGTGTGATGTAGTGGTCTCAGCATTGAAATTGATTCTGGAAACCATGATTTGATTCCCCATTAAGCCATGGAAAACCATTGGGTGACCTTCATCTTAGAGTCGCCAGAAGTCGGAAACAACTTGAAGGCACACAACAACAACAAATTGGCAGGCTTGGAGGAACTCCAAGGCTTGCCAGAGTACTAAATATTTTCAGTGGGGAAAACTAATAAATGAAAATTCTTCTCTCTCTCACATGCAGGTCAAAAAGAACTTAGCATTCTCAAAAGCCACATAATGCTGACAGAATATGGCAGGTGGGGTGGAATTGAGATGGCTGTTGAAAGAAGTATCCTGGAAAAGAGCATGGCTGGCTGGCCAGCAGGCACCCCAACTGAGAGGATTCCACTTTGCACTGCAACATTTTATTGCACTCATAAAAAACCAGTGGCATCAAATTTAGTGTCAAGTGCCAAATATTAATGAAGTTATTTTCTGGATCTGTTATTCCCAGAATCTTCTATTTTGTGAGTTTTAGACTTAATGGTGCTCTCTCAAGCTCAGCCAAAGATACACAGCCCTGGTTCTGATATGCACATGGATCCCTGCATCTTTGTTTGTTTCCAAGTGCTTCTCTGTTTATTTCAGTCAACCCAGAAGCCTGGCACACTTGCTTTTTATTACAGATGGATCTGCCCATGCCATTAAAATATATGAGACAGTCTATTAGGCATGCAGTAGCTCAAACATGCACATTACGACATTTGCTGGCCCCTGGATTGGATGCCAGATACTAGGATTAATTACAAGTGATCCTTGTTCAGATACCATATTTATGACCAGTCAGTTTTGATGAAGAGTATTAAGCCTATTAGCTAAGGTATCCTATCTATCTATCTATCTATCTATCTATCTATCTATCTATCTATCTATCTAATCTTAAAAAATAAAAACAGAGCCAATAATTCAATCAAGCCTATGCAGGAACATTTTAAAAAATTAAACTTCGTCTATATAGATATAGCCTGAAGGTGTAAAATATTCTCTGTAAAGGTTGATTGAACTACTAGGTTGGTTGATTTTAAATTTTAGAACACATGACTAATGATCTCTAGGTGGAGCTGTTTGATGGAGAATGGCAACTTGTGAGCTGCCCAGCTCACTGGATGATCATCTATTTTTAGCCTGTTCTGAGACAATCTTTCTTTCCCCATGGTAGAGATCTTTCCCCCTACTGTTTTTGCAGTCTCTTTCTTCTATGACAACTGAGATGCACAATAGGTAATTGTGTTGGCATGTTAGCGTCCCTATGCATTGCAACCTCTTACTTGTGTTCTTTGGGCTCTAAGGAGCAAGCAGGGTTAATATCACCACAGCAGAACAGTGTGGTCAACAAATGCAACAAGCATGTTTTTTTGTAGCTTCCTGGTACCCTGAAAGGTAGGATGTCTCAGGAGGGCAGCTTTCTATTCAGTGAGGAGACAATACTGATCATCCATCTTGCAAATTTGCCTTCTGTTTTATTTAGAGATAAGTAATTCAGCTGATGAGCTCACATCAGGCAAGCAGAAAGAAAAACAGTGGTATAAAGGAGCATGCACTTCCATTCATTCCAAAGAAAAACAGCACATTCTTCAAAAGCAGAGTAGAGCTGCTTGTGGTCTTCTCGGTGTTGTTGGATTACAGTTTCTGTTAGTTCCCACCTCTGGCTAAGGAATGTGGTGGAAACTGAAGTGAAACTTTTGAACCCCATTAGGATTCATGAACGGAGTCTCCTAGTAGATTGAACTTGGCAGTTTATTTAATGACAGAATGGCAGGTGGACTCTGGCTTGAGGAGTCCAAGATTCCACACTAAACAAGCAATCAAACCAACTTGGTGTATGATTTTTACAAAAACCTGCAGAGGCAGCAGTTGGATAATGAAAGGCTATGACATCTAAATAAACTCACCATTAAGGAGCAAGCATTAGTTCCAAACTAGGTAGATCACTCTTGTTCTTTTTATCTTATTTTAGTGATGTAGCTGTTACCACATCAACTGAATATGTCAGGAGGTTTTAGAACGTGGCTCACACTGTTTTGTACCTGTTTAACTTAACTTGAAATCAGAAGGAACTTGTGACATTTTATATATCTAAACATCACGCCCTATGTCGTTAAGTAAACTGCTGGATTCAATCTACTATCAGACTCCATTCATGAACCTTACAGAGTTAAAAAATTACCCCTCAAAATGATGGGAGCAATATCCAACCCCTCTAACACTTTATTTATATCCTGCTTTTTTCCCAGGCTGGGACTCAAGGAGGCTTATAAAAAGACAGAAAAGAATAAAAATGTATAGTTAAAAACATAGAAAAAACAAGGTTAAAACACTATCGAATATCAACAAGATTAAAACCAATTAAAGCCATACTTTATAACAGAGTAAAAGCAGTACAGCACCATAAAAGTCATTTTTGTTAAAATCAGATTCAAAAAAGCTTGCTGGAAGAGAAATATCTTAATCTACTAATATATAAAAGTCAAAAATTTGTTTGTCTGTGTCAGGCAGGCAAAGAACTCATATGATTGGCTGTGTGAGGCTAAGACCTCATATGATTGGCTGCCTAAGAAGATTCTATGGAATCCTGGGGATTGCAGTTTAGGGAGGAGCCTTTAGAATTCTCAACCAGAGAGCTCTTGGGCCTGGATTGAATAGGCCAGTTGCTATGGAGATGAGGCCTAGCAGCAAGGAGGAGAGCAGTGTATCCCTCAGGAACCCAATCTCTGTATTTTAATAACTCTGAATACAGATTGGATTAGGGAATATGGGGGAAAGTTACAGGTACTAGACAAGACAGTTTGGGAATTAGAGATACAGGATCTCAAATCTTTCTAACAAGTATTACCTATGAGAAAATAAAATCTTGGGCAACACAGGGTATATATGCTAGTTAGTTGCTAAAGGGAAAATGAGGAAAGAGCCGTCCTAACTTCCCCAGGGAGGGAGTACCAAAGTGCGGGAACAGCCACAAAGAAAGCCTTCTTCCAAGTTCCCAACGAGCAGTGCCTGTGAAGGCAGTGGGACAGAGAAAAGCACCTTCCCTGCAAATCTTAGAGCTCAGGCAAGTTCATGTGGGATCATAGGGTTCTTCAAATAGCCTAGAGGGCCATGAGTTTCCCACCTGCGACTGAGAGCGTGCAAAACCCCAGTGTATGCTTCTCTCAGATCCAGCCCAAAAATACATTGCTGCCTGAGGCAATGCAGCAACTTCCTTCTGGCACACAGGTCTTTTGACGCACGTGCTAGAATATCCTACATGCATCTCTCCCGCTATCAGGCAATAAATATACAATAGTAATTTAAATAACTGACTATTGTCATTGTATGCTTTCAAGCCATTTCAGACTTAGGTTACTCTGAAGTGAACGTATCGTGGGACTTTCTGGGGCTGAGTGTGTGTGATGCACCCAAGGTTGCCCAGTGGATTTCCATGGCTGAGTACAAAATCAAACTCTGGACTCCAGGGTTGCAGTTCAATACTCAAACCACTATACCATGCTCACTCTAACTGTATGACTTCCAAAAACTGTTGGCTCAGGTGACGACGTCACAGCCTTGTGGTATCACAATTCCTGGTTCCCTTTGCTAGCTGATTTCCAGCTACCAAAATGCTTTTCTTTAGCCATTTCCGCACTAGACCGTTATAGCGCTATGATTCCACTTTCAACATCCTGTGGAATCCTGGGGTTTGCAGTTTCAGGAGGGGCCGAGCAAAACTGCAAACCCCAGGATTCCATAGGATGTTGGAAGTGGAATTACAGAGCTATAACAGTCTAGTGCAGAAGTGGCCTTTCTCTCCAAACCCACACATTCACTGCCATTTTCCTATTTAAGCTGCCATGTTTGGGTGGTAAATAGATACCTGTAGCATACTGTAGCCACCAGCTCTCAAAAGCCATCAAATAATCAATCACCTTTTTCCCATCAAGACCTCTGAAGGAAATCTCCCTAGCTATTGGAAATGTTTGGATCTTCAGCAGACACCTATTACTTGCATATGTGAAAGTCAAAATGGTTTTTTTAAAAAATTAATTTACTTCTTCAAAAATATTAGTGCAAAAATGGGATTAATGGCCACTCATGTTTTTTTAAGGGGCATAAATCCTCTGCTTGCAGTTGCACTTTATGATCTTTAGGGATTTTTTTTTTCTCCTGTTAAATTGAAGCTGTTGCAGTTGTTGCTATAGCAACGTGCGGTGATATGACAGGCATTCCTTTTTTGGTGTGAATTTTGTTCACGTTTACATTGCAGCATAATTCTCATTGACAATGCTGGAAGCAGGGTGGGAGCTCAGAAGAGATGGAAGTAAATTTATCCCCAGGGTAAGGACAAAAATGTAAATTTAGAGACAGTTTTAAAAAGATTGTTCTTCCGTGGTTGCCAGTGATTAAGACAAAAAAAAGATACTCCTAAAGAGTATGATGCCAATGGAAAATCTGGATGGAGCTGGCAATTGGGAAATATTGCATTGCAACTGAATAAAAGTCATTGCAATTTTCACTCATTTTATTTTTAGCTGACCAGAAGAAATCGTATTTGAACATTTTTTGGCTTTGGCAGGAGCTTGATATGCAAAGAAAGCAGAAGATGTTTATACATACAATTAAGCACTGAGTCCTGCTATTGTCTGCAGAACACACTGATTCTTAAAAGCTGTAGGAGCAGGGGTTAGTACAAAAACTGGATACCCTCCATTTCTTATCCTAATGTACTAGAGCCTTGCAGAGTAAAAGAGATGTGAGCCTTAGGAAATGCAATAGCTTGCAAAATGGTGTTGCCTCGTCTGCCACTTTTGGTGCTTGCTGTTGAGCAAGGTTGGAGGGCTCCAGATGAATTTTCCCTTAATTAATCAGCTTCTGTTTCCCAGTAGCAGCGGAGAGCTTTGGCCTAAATTCAGTTGCTAGTCCTGTGCAGTGGACTAGTGTCGCCACGTTTTCAAAATAGCAATAAGGGACAGTTGAAATCCATGACACACACGGTTGACCATCAGGAAGTAGTACTGACAAGTTTGTGTTCACCTAAGTACCAAATGAAAGTATTGCTTTCAGTTCACCTAGCCATGTATTTCTCTATAAAATTAACACACCATCAACATTAATAAATTACATGAGGCACACATTTGTATCTTTATGAAGGGCTCACAACCCAAAAATATGGGATTTTTTGGCATCTTATTCAGTCTATAGAATAAGAAAACTTTCCAACCCTCAAATAGGGAACATTCTATTTAATAAGAGATGCCTGCCAGCCCAATAAGGGACAAATCTTCTGGCCCTCCAACAAGGGGCATCCCTTGTAATAGGGAACATCTGGCAACCCTACATTGGGCTCAAAGGGATTTACACAAATGTTGATTGACTATTCAGCACTTGATTCAATAGGTCTGCTCTAGCTGGGTCAACAATTGGATTTAGCCCAGGAGGGATGAGATGATGTTGGACTGCAGCTCCCAGCAGCACTAGCCAACATGATCAGTGGAATGCTGAGAGGTCCAACAAAAGTTGAAGAGCTACATGATCCCCACTCCTGTCTTAAAGGTACAATCCTCACATTTGAAGAGCTGGAGAACAATAGCTTTAGAGAGGTCCAAGAGTGGGATGCAACCTGTGAGCCACATGATTCCCATCCTTGATTTAGACCTAACACACTACCTGGTTCTTCAAGGATTTCCAGCTTTTCTACTTACTGCTGTTATGCATTGGACAGTGACCGGAGCTGCACATAGTCTAGCAAGCAGGTTTTTTCCTCCATACCATGAAAAGCTTCACCTGCTGATTTATGTGGATCAAAGCAACTTTTTTAAAATGTTTTTTAACATTTTTTTAAAAAAAGTCACAAGTAAACATACAAACCTGTGCTGAGACATACCTTAGCCAGTCCAAGACATTTTTTCCTGCTTGAAAGAAAAACAAAGTAGTACTCTGCCCTTCATGTATACATATCAAAGCCAACTGGGTTGACAGTTGAATCTTTCTTTAATACTGGCAGTTGGACAGTTCCATCACTCCTAATGGAAACAGGCTAACTCAGCAGACATGGATCAGTCTGCATGGCACACAGCTCTCTCCATGAAAACTATGCTGCTGCTTTTCAACATCTGCCACCTGTTAGTACCCTACTTTACCTAGTGGTTGGGTCAGGCCTAGCTCATCCTTAAGACCTAGCTAGATGAATATTCTGTCTTCAGTTGTGGTCTACCAAAGACTTCTTGAGAACTGCCCCGCAAAGAATCCAAAGACAATAGCCCTGCTCTGTTGTTTTGGTGTTGATGGAGTTATACTGCCTCAGAACATGAAGGTTCTATTTTGCTATGGTAGCTAATATTGCCATTGATAGAATCCCTCATCAGGAATTTGCCTATCTGGCCTTCTCCAACCTGATATCTTCCATATGCATCTCCTATCACCTCGACCCCTGACTATGGAGACTGAGACTGATGGAAATCGTCTAAGACATTTGGAGGTTACCACATCAGTGAAGGCTGGCCTAATTCTTTTCTAGAGCTATCACCCCAATTTCCAACACTTAATTCTGTAAAGATAGAGTGTTCTATAGGACACAAATTTAATGAGAAAAGGCAATCCTGAATCTCCTGCTCATAAATCTGCACTGTGTGACAAACCCCACCTTATTCTAGGGGTGCATGGCTACAAAATTTCCGACTGCCACTTGTCATTTTGGGGCATTTTGTGCCTTTCTGTTCCAGTGGCTACTGATCTGTTTGAGTCAAAGTTCAAGTTTCCAATTAAAGCCTTATAAAATGGCTTGAAAGAAATGAAGAAATTCTTTCACTACACATACACAATGGGTATTCCTTTCATGTTATGTCTTCATTGATTTACCAAAAACGTGGAAAATTAGGACACAAGGGTAATTTCAAACAGTATCTGCACATTTTTGCCTCATATCTCAGATTCTACAACTTCTAGGTACTTGCTTTTCCCAGGAAAGATGGGAATGTGGTGATTACAACTCATCTGCCATAGGAAAGGAAACTGCTCCACTGCCACCCCTTGATGGTCATGCATCCAAAACCCCTCCTTTTTAGTGCTACGTTACGCCAATTCTCAATGCAAACCAGTGGCTAATATTGGTTCTTCCTCCAGGGATTTCCAACAAGTATTCCGTTGTTGTTCTCCTTACAAACTCTGACTCATGCTTGCAATACTTAAGATTCCAGGTTCAATCTCTGGAATTTCAGTTGACTATAATAAGGGCCTGAGAGCCACCATGGTGCAGTGGTGAACATTGGGCCACAACCCTGGAGACTAGAGTTCAGTTCCCTGCTCAGTCATGGAAACCCACTAGGTCACCTTGGGCACATCATACAGTCTCAGCCCCAGAAAACCCTGTGATAAGTTTGCCTTAGGGTCTCCATAAACTGGAAACAACTTGAAGGCATACAAAAAGAACAGCATAACCAGAGCCAGGTGATGTGCTCTCTGCCCAAGAACCTCTTCCCATCAAAATAAACAAGTATTTGGCTTAGCTGGACAAATGTTCTGACTTGTGGTATATAGCATTATCAATGTTTGTGATTTCTGCAACATCCAATCTTGTTTGCACGAAATTCTGTGCCCAATACACATATTTTAAATGTTGGGAATTTAAAGTAATTAACACATCTCATAATTCTCTCCGGTTCATGGATACCAATTCCCACAGAGCTGCTATCCCTTATTTATATCAATGTGACAAATTCTTTATGCCAGCTGAAGGCTTAATACAATCTTTTAATTGGGATTTGCAGAACGCTGTCTTCCAGAAGCCGAATCATGAATTTTTCTTGGCTCTTAAAGGTCATTTTGCATGGAAATGTGACAAGCTAAGCTAGTTGGCAAGTGTATATCATGCATTAATAGCAATGTTGTACAGTCCTTAGCTCCAGTGTATGTCTGAAAAAACATTCCCACATTCTGTAATAGATCTCTATAAACCTGTTTCAGAGTCCATACTGTAGTCTACATTATGCGACCAGCTAACAGTGCACAAAAAATATTAGTGCTAGTTTTCAAAACCAAACGTTTATTTTAGCAGGCAATTTTTAAAAAAAATCATGCAGGGGAAGAAGGGAAGGAACGGAACTGTGGGAGTCGTATAGTCCACATCTTAGCTTTAGCTGCTCTCTAGAAATTTTGGACTTCAGCACCTAGAAGTCCCAGCCAGCTGGGACAATGATTAGGGATTGTGGGGAAAAAAGTTCAAAACACCTGGCAGAGCAAAGATTGAGGACCCCTAGTATAGGGATGAAGACCTTACCCACAATGGCCCTGGACATACAAGAAAGAAGAGAGACAGTAACGTATCTTCTACCATTTCATAGAAGCAACACAGGACACATGTGACTGAGCAGCACCAGAATGTGGTCAAAAGGATGTGGTTGGGCAACAAGAGAGCAGAAGTTATTAAGAACACATAAACTATTTTAAACAAGGAAACAATTGAATTTATGTTCTGGGTTTAGGAAAGCCTGATAAAAAATGACCAGCAAGCCTGCTGGCAAGGGCAAGATTCTGCCCTTTCATCTCTTCTCCCTCCTGCTGCATTAAAACTGAGTTCAAGCTGTGTTTGCAGGGCCCTGGTGGCGCAGTGGTTAAAAGTACTCCAGCCACAATGTTGTGAGTTCGATCGTGCATGCTCCAGGTTGACTCAGCCTTCCATCGTTCCGTAGGTCAGTAAAATGAGTACCCAGCTTCTTGGATGCAATTGGCTAAAAAACCATTGTAAACCATTTAGGGAGTGCTTAGCATTGATATAGAAACGTATAGAAATGTAACTGCTATTGCTATTGCTATTTGCACTTTGAACTCAGTTTGCAATCATGGTATCTTTTTGCATTGTCCAGAAGTCATGGGGTTATAGTCCTTTCCAGTAGATGAAACTCAGTTGCTAATACTAGGGAACTTTTGGTGTATGGGCTGTAGCTTTTGGGGTACCACAAGTTTCCATCTTGACCCCTATGCTTTTCAGCTTCTACATAGAAACCAGTGGGGAAAGTCATCCAGAAGTTTGCGGTAAGGCATCTCAGAACTTCCCTATCCTTGCCATCTCAGTGCTGGAAAAGACCCTTGAGTTGATTTTTATCTTGTTAGGTAACTGTTTTACATCCTTTGTTGTTGTTAACTGCCATCAGGTCAGCTTCAACCTATGGTGACCTTGTGGATGAGAGACTTCCAGGCCACTCTGTCATCAGCCACCCTGCTCAGGTCTTACAGACTCAAGGCCATGTCTTCCTTGATTCAGTCTATCCATCTGTAATACGGTCTTCCTTTTTTTTACCTACTGCCTTTTGCCTCACCAACCATGATTGTCTTTTCTAGGGAGTTATGTCTTGTGTTAGTGAGCATCAAATAGGCTGGTGAATCATTCATTGAACTTTTGCCACTTCCTAGTGATATGGTCTTCTTACCATTTCTCCTGAATCCAAACCTTCTTGCAAACCTTCCTTCTTGACTTGCCTCAGCTTTATGTCAGTGGCTCTATCATTCCTGATCCTGTTCATTTACCTGACCAGATGTTTTGATATTCGAGTCAACTCAACTTGGTATGGATGAATTAATTTATCCCTTTTGACAGGCTTTTCTTTACGTAATCTTCACAGATCCAGTATCTACTGCAGCCAATGTTGACACAAGCAGTGCCTGGAATAGCTGTTCTGTGGGCAGAAAAGTTTTAATGAGATTTTTTGTAGCTGGTTGCTATGGTTTGGGTTAAAGTGGGTGGTTGCTTAAATTATGCTGTTTGCTGTTTCTTTTTTGAATGGCAGCAAAAGAGAAATTAGCTTCTGAATTAGATCCTTACCTTGAACCTGATTTCCAAACTATCACCTCTCAACTAAGACTATGTGAATACTTCTGTGTGTGCTAAGAAAAACCTAGGTCCCCATCTCAAGATGCTACATAGTATGTTCCATAAAACAAAAAAAGCTTTAACTGATGCATAGAGTCTATAGTCCTGTGCATTTTTACTGGGAGGTAAGATTCAATGAATTCAGTGGATTTTACTTCCCCAGCTTCTCATATGGACCAGGCTTTTGTAAGTAAGCAAGTCATAAAGAGCCTGGAAACCAAGCCTTATGAGGAATGGTTGAGAGAACTGGATATGCTCAGTCTGATAAGAGAAAACTAAAGTATGGTAGCTAACTTGAAATATATGAAGGGCTGTCATATGGAAGATGGAACAGGCTTGTTTTTTTGCTGTTGAGAGGATAGGATCTGAACCAATAGATTAAATATTTAAAAACTCACAAAATATTAGGAAGAAATTCCCAACATTAGAAATTATTGACAATAGAGAAATTACCTTAGAAGGTGGTAAGCTAACTTTCATTAGATGTATTTAAACAAAGGGTGGACGGCCATCTGTCAAAGATGCTTTAGCTGTGAATTCCTGCGTTGGTAAGTGGATGGACTAGATTATTGTTGGTGTTCACTCCGACAGTTTATGATCCTGTAATATGGAGGAGGGAGTAGTTTTTCTTCATTACAGCAGGAAAAAGGAGAGGAAACTAGTAATTAGTGGCCAAAATCTTGTTGCAGGTACCAAATAGAGTAGATTAGTTGAATTACCTGTCCTCCAACATTTCACAAATGGAAACTGGGCATGTGGGCCAGGCAACACCAGAGTGTGATCAAAATAGCAAAAGCTATTAATGAGGAAGACCAGACAGAGGCTGTAGCAGTTTGCTTTTGCCCGAGTCTACTGGGAATGGCAAGATCCCACCCCTTCTCCTCTCCCCCTTGCTGAGTGCAAACTATTTCTGCACTTTGAACTCAGTTTGTAGCAATTAAAATAAGAGGAAGACCAAGAGGAAAAGTGGGAGGAAGAGAGAGAAATTGGAACAATTTAAAAGCAGCTGAAAAAGTGGGACAACAAAATCAGGACTGTCCCTGCCAAATCTGGATTCTTGGAGTGTATGGAATTAACAGGAATTTGGAATTTGGTAAGTCAGCAATCTTTAATTTCCATTAATTTGGGTTGCCTATTCTGGCTGGGATCTAACAACTGGACTTAAGTCAGCGCTTCCCATTGCTTTGGGGGGGGAAAGCTGACTAAATTAAAAGGATACTCATCACTAGCTTGTCCCACCATAGTGAACAAGAAGCAGCAAAAGCAGGAGAAGCTGAGGAAATTACAAATTAAAATTTCGTGGAAGCTTCTCCAGAATATTATCTTTACCAAACATCACAGAGGTAGTGATGCCAAGAAATCTAGTTTTGGAGGAGACACTTGGAGACTGACAAAACTTGTCCAAGAGGAGAGGCAAGTTTTTAAAGGCCTCAAATTCATCTTCAACTTGTTTCAAAATCCCAGCCAGAGATGGTTTTAGTTTCCCTTCATCATCCCTTTTTCTGTGTTTTACCCTGAACCAGGGCCACAGTAAAGTTTTTGTAGGCCTTAGGTACTCAACTCCCCACTTCACCTCAATGTACCACCAGAGATGTTTTCATGGCCCCTAAAGTCCTGTTTCCATAGCCTGTAAAATTTTCGTAAGCCCTAGGCACTGTTCCTAAAGTACCTAATGGATAAGGTGGCCATGTTCTTAACAACAACAGTTAGATGTATTTTAAGTATACAAACATTCAACGTGCAATATTACAGTACCCTTTAACACAGCCTTGTAAAGTATGCCTGCTTTACTATAGTTCCATTTTTTCAGGTGAAAGATTGAAGTGGTGATAAAAGTTGCTAATCTCAGGTGATGTGGTGAATTGTGTATTGGACTGTGACATTTGCCGTAGTTAAAAATACTTTTGATGAGCATGTGGGGATACACCTGGAATGACTTGGCAAGTCATGATGTAATACCTAGGGGACAGTAAGGCTGAGTCATGGTAATATGAAATCCTGGCAAGGGGTTGCATCAGCCATTGTCCCTAGCTGATGAGCTATCAGCAGGTGTGTATATAAGAGGTGAGCTCAGGCAGGTTCTTTCTCTGACTTTTGCTGATGCGATGACATGGAACTCTGTCTGAGAGAACCTCTGCCTGATGTGACACTGAACCTATGACTAAGGATCTGCGCATCCTGCTTGTACAGATGTGTATATATTGGAACTTGAAGAATAAAAGCCTCCAGGTATTTTTTGGATGACAACACTGTGTGCTAGTGTTACTAACCAGTGGGTAGAGTGGGATCAATGCTGAAGCTGTGTGTTACACTCTGCCGCTGCTCACACTTGTTGCTATTTTGATACTCTGCTGTGTGTTTAATGCTTGCCTCTGGGTCACTTTCGTTCAGAGCGCAGCGGTTACTGGGAGGATTTTGTGCTAGGTGCTGTAAAATCCATCTCCCGACATTGTGAGCCATAGGATTTCCCAAATAAAACCATATTGTATTAACTACTGCATTAAAAAAAAAAATCTCTGAGGTAATCCCAAAGAGCTAGTTGTTTTCCTTATTGTTTACCTTGCCAGGGAAAGCAATTAAAAATTTCTTCCTAAGTGGAATCTCTCATAGTCCATAGAAAATTTAAAAAGATAATGAGATCATGCACCATATGCAGAATTCATTTCTATGGCTTCATCACAGAATCATACAACTTAGAAAAGTTATTTTGGACTGCAACTCCCAGAATCCATCAGGTGGCATACTTACTAGTTATGGTGACTTGGGAGAATTCTGGAAGCTGTGGTCAAAAAATTGTTCCAAGTTGTTCCAAGCTCTGAACTGAGGGCCTTGAAGGCTATTGAATACAAGTTCCTACTTGATTGGGAAAATACGACCCATTCAGTCAGTGGTGTATCTAGCGTAAACAACACCTAGGGCAAGTGTGGAAGTTGCGCCCCTACCTTTTTACCCTAACCCCACCCTCCACCCCTACATGCATGGCTTTTTTGTGCCCCCCTGGCATTGGCCCCCAGGGCACATGCCCTACTTGGCCCACCTAGATACACTTCTGCGTTCAGTGCTTGAAAAGCTCCAGCAAAAGAACAGCCCTGTTACCACTCTAGATGATTGGCACTGTCATTGAACTGCTCTTCCTGTTAAGAAATTTTCCCGATTGTTCAACCAAAATCAGCCGTCTTATAACTGAAGCCCATTAGATCTAGAGAGTCTTTGCCTTCTCTATGTGATAACCCATGAGGTATTTGAAGTGTGCCATCATGACCCCCTCTCCACTTTTCTTCTTCGAGCCAAACTTGTTAGCTCCTCAGAGTTCCCTCATGCTATTTACAAGCCACTAGTTATCTCTCTTGTCTTCCATTGTACAAATGCTATTGATTATTGCCAACCTTCATTCACCATAGGGACTCTCACTGAGGCAGATGAGAGTTCAAGGGGAGACCAACTCATGCTCACAGTTCCCTGCTATTCATCAGAGGGTCAAACTACATGATATGTTTATTACACTTGATGCATAAATGGCTCCCCAAGGGATGAAAAGATGCCTGCTTGTCACAGCATGCCATTTTCCTCAGTTCTGTATCTTGAATTTAGTGAACTTGGTTTTGTGATTGGTCACTAGAAGGTAAACATGGGATTAATGTACAAATCTTGTTGCTGAGGTACATATCTCTGAAATCCCATTGTGGGAGAGGAAATGATTACATGTTCCCTTTAATGAAGGGATGAGAAAAGTGTGACCCATGAGCCACAAGGTGTCCCAAATCCTTTGTTGCAGACCTCCCTGCCTGACCAGGTACTGCCAAAGCCCCCTAAAAAATTAGTGTAAGAAATGGGCCCTGACTACCTGTAACAAAAAAATGCAGTGGTTTGAGCTAGTTTGCCTCATGTTATGCACCCAATCCTCAAAAATGGGGGAAAGAACAGCCATTTTTAGCCAAAAAGTGTAAAAGGAAGTGATGCGATACTATTTCTAATCACCTGGGATGTATGGGGGTGAAAATGCCTCCCCATCCTGTTGTAGTTATGAAGAGTGTAGTGACAGGGAGCAAATGAAGGCACTGTCCTCCCAAATAAGAATTCTGCCCTCCAATGAAATTTTCCTTCAGTCCCCAAATTTCTAGCAGTGCAGTTGGTTGTTTAGAAATACAGTACAGGCATAAAAAAGGCCATGATAGAACTCTGCAAGACTGGAACGTTAACATGTCATGAACTTAATGAAGCATTGTCCATAAACAAGGAAACCTTTCCCCACATGCACTTTCTAGGCTGCAGAACTTGGCCATTTCCACACTACACTGTTATAGTGCTATTATTCCAGTTTCAACATCCTGTGGAATTCTGGGGTTTGACTGAGGCCAAAGAGCTCTCTGGCTGAGAATTCTAAATGCCTCTCCTTCAACTGCAAACCCCACGAGTCCATAGGATGTTGAAAGTAGAATAATAGCACTATAGCAGCCTATTGTGGAAATGGCCCTTGTGTTTAGTGCATCTATTGCTGTGTGAAGACATTCATTCTCAGTTTGGACAGATATGCTGACACCATGCTGGCATTCAGCACTTCATCAGGAAAAACTCCCAAATTTAGTCATCTTGGCTTTTGAAAGTAATATATTTGAAGGAATTTCAGTTTTTCCCCAGGTTTGCAGAGAAATCATGGTGCATTAGACTTCATTCATAGTTCTGATTATTATAGCAGAATGATTTGTACATTCTGCATTTGCTTCCTAGTCACTGTTATTTAGTTTAAACAACTTTTTGGCATGTGGGAAATATTGTATTTTAAACTGATTGGTTTTTGTTGTTGTTGTTGTTTTTGAAGCTTCACAATATACTTCCCAATTAAAATGCATTAATTGGGTGGTATTTTTGTTGTCGCTTATCAAAACCCCTTCCCACAGAATCCTCTTTCATAGTGACCAATGCCCAAACCCTTTTGCTTCCCCCTCTTTTTTTGGTCTCTGTCCTCCCTTCATGAAAATCGTCTCATTACACCTCTGATACTTATCCACCCCTGCCTTCATGGCTAGTTTGACTTTCAAACATAAATATCTGAAAAACCTGTAACTGAAACATGCAGCATGGGTTTCCAGGGTTCCCTCCCAATTCCTACTGAAAACTCAGACTTCTCTCTGCCGGCTTTCTTCTATTACAGACCAGCTTGTCACTTTTATCCCTGTGCCCTCTGAAGACCTCCTTTATAATCTTCCCCCCACATGTTGGGAGATCAAGCGCAGGATGTCCTAGCAATGAACTCCGCTTGCTCTCTGTCTCTCTCATTATTATTCCATCAGTTGTTTGGGGCTCATGGCTCTTTTTTCCGCTCCTTTCAGAAAGCCCAGGAACAAGAAAAGAGAATGATAGCGACGGCACAGCAGAGGCAAGAGGAAAGCACTTGAGTCGAGAGCCAAGCAACTTGGTATGCCACGCATACTGGCAGTGTTAGGAGGACGTGAACTGCAGTCCTCTGAAGATGCAGGCTCTTAAATACGCTAGTGCACGGGTCAGTTTGCTCTCCATGTCAGCACTTTTCCCTGTGCCTTTATATTCTTTTTTAGCAGAGCTGAGAAGCTGCCCTTTAAAGGGACAAACATGACAGGGGATGTAGAGCTCACTGGTGCTTGCTTTGCATTCAGAAGATCCCACGTTCCATTTCTGGCCTTTTCTTGTTAAAACAGAATCTTAGTAGGCATACCCTCCAAAATCCCAATTAGACAGGAACAGTCCCAATTTATCCTCTGTTGTCTCACTTGTTCAGCCGCTATACACACACACACTCACATATAAATAAATAAAAAAGGGGAAAAATAAAGAAAAGTAACATACAATGCATTAAGCCGTATTGTTTCCATCATAAACCAATAAATGAACATCTTTGACAAAAATTCTCAGTAATTTCCACACTGTAATACTTAACTTTAAACTTCCTTTCCTTGCTAATTCTTTGATATATATTGTCGGTGTGACTTATTAAGTGCTTCTACTATCGAAAATACCTTTTCATGAGATAATCTTATATCTGATAACAGCAGCTAGACTATGTTACGCCCAGCATTGGAAAGAGAAAATAGGCCCAGCTATGGAAAAATGGAAACTTGAAGTTATGGAAATGAGAGAGATAGAAAAGCTCTCTAGTTTGTTAAAAGATAGCTCTATACAACAATTCGAAAGAGAATGGAAAGGTGTCACTGATTGGATCAAATGTAAGGAAAGATAAGATTTACTAAAGTAATAGAAAATAGAAAGTGGGCAATAACAAGGTTAATAACTGTATTTAAAGGATATTTGTTTTATTGTTTAAATGGATCAATATTGGTTTAAATGTGTATATTATAAAGAACATAGACTGATAAGAAAAAGATAATACATATAAAAGAGGTTGTAAGATATGTACTAAAAGAGAATGTAATTTGGGGAAAATGCAAAAAATGGAATCAAGGGATGGGGATTGAAAGCTATTTGTAAAATTTCAAGGAAGATTAACTTTTGATGATACAACTTCTTTTTCCTTTAAAAAAGAGAATATCTTTTTATAGCTGTTCCTGAGCTAAACAAAAATATCTTAACTTGGCCTTATCAAATTTAATTGATATATCAGAGTGTTGAATCATTACAGCTCCAAAGATTGACAAAAAGTATATGAGAGTGATCAATTTACCACCCCTCATTTAGACTCATTTAAGCTATTGTGGGAGTGGTGTTTGCTAGTCTATCCATTATAGGAGCCCATTCTTTCTGAATTTCTGATTCTGCTCTTCCTCAAATTCTATGTGTTAGAATATCCATATTCTTCAATTCAGGAAGATCTTGAAGCCATTCCTCCAGATCTGGGGTGTCATTTTTCTTCCAGACTTTCGCAAAAGCTATTTTAGCGGCTGTCACTGCATAAAGTAGGGTTCTCCAGTACTTTCTAGAGAAGGTTGGATCAAATTCATAAGTCATGTTCAGAAGGTATAATTTAGATGACATAGAGAATTTCTGATGGAGAATTTCATGAAGCGTATTGTGAACTTGTATCCAAAAAGCTTTTGATCTCAGACAGGACCTTTCATTTTCATGTTCAGCTGCTTTTAAAATGTCCAAATTTCTCTGTCGTGCTCTTTCTTTTTCCCATTTTCCCTCTTTGTCTTTAGTTGCTGCAGACTGAGTTCAAAGTACAAAAGTAGCTCGATCTCAGTAGACTTAGGGAGGGGGTGAAGAGAAGAGAGAAAGGGGCAGAATCTTGCCCTACCCAGTAGACTCAGGCAAAAGCAACCTGCTAGTTTGTGTGATCTTCATTAATAACTGTTGCCACATTGACCATACTCTGATATTGCTTGGCCACATGTATTCCTATTTTCATCTGTGAAATGTTGGAGGGTAAGGGTAGGAGCTCTGTGAAAGACTTTCAGCCCAAGAGCTGGGATTACTCATACTTATCAGAATAAACAGGTTTAGTTTACATCAGGAGTAGTATCATGCAGTCCATGGTATAACCTTGAATCCTGCCCCCCAAAATCACAAAAAAATGGAGAAGTGTACCTCTGCAAACCTCCAGTGGGCACAATTTCTAGGATGGAACAAGAGAACACTAATCCTGGGTACCTTACTTGGTGCCAAACCAAGACAGACAGACTATATCTCCCCCTATCGTGTTTGAAGCAAGAGAGAGGGAGAAAGGGAGAGACCATAGCCTGCCAGACCATATCTCCCCATATGAGCCTGGCTGAGCCAAGAGATCCTTAGGGAGCAGCCCCTCTCTCAGTCCCACCACCTTCACAGGCATGGCTGGTGGAGATGCAAGGTGAGGCCTTCTCAGTGGAAGCCCCTAGGCCCTGGAACTTCATCTCTAGCAAGGCCAAGATGGTCCCCTTCTTAGTGGCTGGTAAATCTTTTTTTAAAAAAGAAATTCTGGCAGGCTTTTAGAACTGAAGAAATTTAAAGAAAAGGCTTTTAAGTGGATGCTATACAGTCTTCAAGAGCCAACGTAGTATAGTTATTTGAGTATTGGACTATAACCCTGGAGAGCAGGGTTTGATTCTCTGCTCAGCTCCGGAAACCCACTGGGTGACCTTGGGTATATCACACACACACAGTTTCCAGAAAACCCCGTGATAGCCATAAGTTGGAATTGACTTGAAAGCACACAACAACAATACTATCTTTATTGAATTGTTTATA
Organism: Iguana delicatissima; assembly: GCA_948472985.1. Classification (NCBI taxonomy): domain Eukaryota; kingdom Metazoa; phylum Chordata; class Lepidosauria; order Squamata; family Iguanidae; genus Iguana; species Iguana delicatissima. The sequence goes on from CAOKZL010000665.1 coordinate 181,409, forward strand.
ACAGTTTTTTTATCATTTCTAAGGTATATGTTTCAAAGTGCTTTCCTACTGTGAATAGTTTAATTCAATTTTAATGTAATATTTTAATGTTTTGGTATGCTTTTAGCTATTGTATGTTACACTTATTTTAAATTGTAAACTGCCTTGAATCTTAAATTTTTGCAGAAAGGGTGGGGCTTAAGTGATTTCAGACTTGTGGTGACCCTAAGGTGACCCTATCACATGGATTTCTTGACAGAAGAGGTTTGCCATTGTCTTTCTCTTAGGCTGAGAGAGTGTGACTTGCCCACGGTCACCCAGTGGGTTTCCATGGTTGGGCAAAGATTTGAACTCTGGTCTGTTATCCCAAAACGTGGGTGACTCAGGGCTCCACCTGTAATGCCAATACCTCCACGTGACAGTGAGGAATTAATTAGCTTAAAATTAGGAGGCCTGTGAGAGAGGGGGTAACTTTTCACCAATGTTTATGGGATCATGCAGGAAAGAACCAACCAGAGAGTTCAAAGTGTAAACTAAAAATGTATTTTACTTAGAAAATCACGCACACATGCAAAAGATCCAAACATTCACACTCACACAAGGACTAACCAAAGGTAAAGGGAGAAAATTGTAAATAGAGAACTTTTAGGGTTCGGGTGATAATTACTGGTCCAGAGTGAAGCAAGGAAAAGCTGCGATGTGGCTTAGGTAAGCACCTAAGGACAGTTCTCATTTGGGAATCAAATGGACAGGATAGCATTCAGCAAGTCGAGAGACTACCGTGAACCACTCAAAACCAAAGGTTCTTATACTTTAAAACTACCCAATGGGTATGGGTGTGAATTGCTCTCCCTGCCAAGTGGACAATGGGAATTGCAACACAAACAATGAAATCTGGACAAAGTTAATGGTCTTAGTGTTTAGGTGACAAAGGAGTAATGGCTGTCCTAATAGTTCTATATTGTGGGGAGGTTGGGAAGACAAAGCAGGGAAATGTCCAGGTGTGAGATATTAGGGTTAGAACAGTCACAATTTGGTGGGGACTTCCCCTTTCTGCTCCAAGATGTCCAGCTGTTAGCATAAGCCTATTGTCTCTAGAGCTGCCTTGCAATCTGCTTCACAATGACTTTGGTTTCACCTGGGAGGGGGTGTGGCTGACCTTCCTTGCTATCTCAAGTTTACAGTCAGTAATTGCCTCTTTCCAGCTTGACCTTCCAGTCACTTCAGGTTTCCATGTTATATTAATGCCAATTAATGTAGTCCCAATTAAATAGTATTGCCAGTTAAACCATATCAATCTTGGGGGGTGCGTGGGGTCGTAACAGGTCTCTGAGTCTTAAAATAAAATTCAAACCACTGCACCATACTGCCTCTTGGTGGGCATCCAGAGTAGGTGGAAAATGGAATAGGGATCTCTCTCCCAATCTTCTGCAGCCACCCCACGCAGATTTACATGGGCTAATAGTATGTTTCGCTGTAATTCTGAATTTCATGTGTATCTCACCTCTTTTATCACCCTTTCCTCAGGTTCCTAAGGCAGTTGCCCATGCCTAAAAATGATCTCTTAGCAAACACCAGAAATATCAGCAAAAACAGTAAGAATGACTTTGCTGAAGTCTTACACATTGATTATGGCATAAGCTTCCCTGGAATAGGGTCCACGTCATTAGATGCAGAGAAGTTAGCAGTCTCAAGTTCAAAGCAACAAGAAAAAGGCAATATTTTCAAGTTATTTCTGAAACATATCAAAGACAGAAACCAATTAAAGGAAAAGGGAAGAGTATTCCAGTGGTGGGATGCCATGCCCAAGAAGTCCCTGATCCCTATGACAAGCCATTTGGAAGTTGAGGGTCACTCTGAAGAGGGCCCCTGAACAATGACATGGCAAATATCCCAGTCCCAAGCTGATTAGAGATATAGGTCTGCTTCATACATATAGTATACTGGCTTCTGTTTCACAGTATTCTCTGTTAGTGCTGTGCTGGCAGTGGGATCCTGGAAACTGCATCCCTCCCCAAAGCAATTTTTGAAGCTCTTCATCTTATACTAAAACAACAGTAAGGGAAGAAGCTCAAAATGACACTATCCTTCTGTGATGGGCTTCCAGGACCTGGACTCAGACTCAGAGTCTGAGACAGCAGAACCTGCTCTGAACTCTGGCACAGAGACTGTTACAGCAGCACCTGCAGAGCAAACACCCACCCCAGAGACAGAGCAGGGGGCTGTGCCAGCCCCAGCAGGGAGCCCTGCTCATTCTAACATGGAAAGTGACCTAGCCATACCTACCTTCACCCAGCGTAGACACCAAAAGGGTCTCCTGTGTCACTCCCAGCGAATTTATGCCAAACAGAAGCTAATCAAGCAGCACCTGCACTGATCTGGGAGCCTATAAGAATGGAGCCTTTTCCCCCTCTAGCTTTTGTCGGTGATTAACTGACCGCTTCTCCTGTGCTCCCGTTTGCTACCCTTGCCTGTGTTTCTGCCTTGACTTGTGTTTGTTTTGCCAGCCTCTAATTTATGGACATCGTTGGGACCCTTATTGCTTCTCATTTGCAAAGCTGTTTCCTTGCTTAAGTAAACTGACCACTTAAGTTATTGCTGAGTTTCTGACCTGTGTTTGTTATCAGCTTCTCCTGGCTGCCAGCCCAGCCCAAGCTTGGACACCTTCCCCCAAATTAATTCGTGCAAAAGAAACAATTCCCCCTAGTCCCTGATGGACACACTGTTGTGTAGTGGTTTGAGTGTTGGGCCAGGAGTCCAGAAGACTGGGGTTTGAATTCCCATTCAGCTGTGAAAACTCACTGTGTGGTCTTGGGCAAGTTACACTCTATAGCCCCAGAGGAAGTGAATGGCAGTCATACCTTTGAACAAATCTTGCCAATAAAACTTTTGCCAGGGTTGTAATAGGTTGGCCTTAGAGTTACCCAATTCAAGAAGGACATGGTCAAGCTGGAACAAGTCCAGAGAGGGCGACCAAAATGGTGAGAGGCATGGAAGACATGCCCTATGAGGATAGACTTAGAGAGCTGGGTATGGTTAGTCTGCAGAAGAGAAGGTTAAGAGGGGACATTGTCACAATGTAGAGGTGTGTTGTTACTCCTTGCTGCACATTTCCCACCACCAGAGGGTGAGAAAGCAAAACCGCTTGTAGTTGTTTAGGCTAGCAGGATAAGTGTTTCCCATGAGAAAGCTGAATGTAATCAGGCTGTCTGGATCATGCAGCTGTGTTCATATGTTATGGTTTGAAAGGCTTCTTGTTATTGAACATGTATACTTAAAACACAGCTTCTGAACAGGCTGTGCCCTTGTTCCTTTTTTGTCTGCTCTGTTAGAGATGGCTCGTTTCGCTGTGACTTAGTTGCCTTAGCTTGATTTACTGCCCGCAATAAAGACTGTTAGACTGCTGCCTAGTTTCGGCTGTGAGTTTTTTCTACTGATGGCAAGAATGCCTCTGGCGGGTTTTTGACATGGTAGCAGAGGATGGTTCTGAGAGGTGTTTTTTGAAGTGTTTTTACAATGGCTCAAGTGGCGCCTGGGGGCCTGCCTCTCGTTAAGCTAAATGCAACTAATTACTTGGCATGGTCAGCTCGCATGGAAAAGTATTTGCAAGCTGAGGGGCTGTGGGGTGCCTTCACAGCTCCCCCGACTCTACAGGGGACTGCTGCGGAGATAGCAGCGGCAAGGAGGCGTGCTATGTCTGTCCTCTTTCTTGCTGTGGAAGATGACCAGCTCACGCATATTAGGGATCTTGCCACCCCTCGAGAAGCCTGGGCAAGGCTGCGGGAGTTGTTTCTGAGTCAATCGGCAGCAGCCAAGTATGCCCTGTGCGCCCGCTTATATGGCATGAAGTTGGCCCCCTGTGTCCCGGTGAGGCAGCATTTGGCAGAGTTGTCAGAGCTGTTTTCGTCACTTCGGGAGAGAGGCAAAGTGTTGCCTGAAGGTGACAAGGTATTTTGCATCTTGAATTCCCTCGATAGTTCCTGGAATCTGGTGGTGTCCTCGCTTCAATCCATGCCAGAGAGAGAGTTAACCGTTCCCTTGGTTTCTGCTCGTCTGCTGGAAGAAGAGGAAAAGCGCGCAAGGAATGTGGCGCCTCCCACTCAGATGGCTCCAGCTGCAGAGGCCTGTGACGGGAGGAAAAGTTCTTCGGCTGCTGAAGCGAGGCAGGAGGGGCTGGTTAGAGCCCATGCTGTGCGAAGGTGCTTTCGCTGTGGGTCTGCTTCTCATCTTAAGCGTGATTGCCCGCTCCTGAAGCAAGGGGAGCAAAGTTTCACAGGCGCCGGTGCCAGGGGTCGTGGCAGAGGAGGCAGAGGAGGTCAGGCCAGAGGGCGTCTGAGAGTTGCTGTTGCCGTGGGAGATGCTGTTCCGGACACTGTGTTGGACTCTGGGGAGGCAGGTGATTCCGTTTGGATTCTTGACAGTGGCTGTTCCCAGCATCTGGTCAATTCTGAAGATTTATTTGACTGTTTGGATTCTACCAGTGTTTCTACTGTGACATTAGCAGATGGGACAAAGGCTAAAGTTTGTGGCGAAGGTGTAGCTTTTGTCCCTGCCCTTGACATGGGTTTGAAAAATGTTTTGTTTGTTCCCTCTCTTGATTTTTGTTTGCTTTCTGTGGGGCAACTAACAGAGCCTGGGTTCAAAGTTGAGTTCTATGGGAAGCAAGGTAAAATCCTCAAAGATGGGGTGGTATGTGCTGTGGCTACACGAGAAGGGAGGCTGTTTTTTCTTGAGCCACGACACACTGTGTGTAATGTGTATGGTAACGTCCCACAACATGATGAGTGCCTTCATCTCCTCCACCGGCGCGCGGCACATGCAAGCTTTCCTGTGTTAAGGAGGCTTGCTGGTTGTTGTAAAGGGTGTACTTTGAAGCCTTGTAATGTTTTTCTTGACTGTGCCATTTGCAAACAAGCTAAATCTAAACAACTCTCAGCACCGAGGGTTAGTTTTCGTGTACCAACCGCCCCATTTCAGTTGGTACACTGTGATATTGTAGGTCCTATGAGTAAACCCTCCCTAGGGGGGCTAGATATTCGTCGTCCTCGTAGACGATTTTAGCAGGTTCATTTTCTGCTATTTGTTGAAACAAAAGTCTGATGTGTGTCAAGTTCTAAGAACTGATGTTCCTTGGTTGAAAGGCAGTTTGGTTATTCCCTGCAAAAGCTTCAAACCGACAGAGGAATGGAATTCCTGTCGGAGAACTTGCAACAATGGTTCAAAAAGCAAGGGATTGTTCACAGAACGACTGCCAGCTATTCTCCTCATCAAAATGGAGTGGCTGAGCGGAATGCAGGGGTTCTGCACACTCAAATGCACAGTTTGCTGCTTGATGCAGATCTGCCTCTGAGTTTTTGGGGTGAGGCAATTCTGACTGCCTGTTACATACACAACAGGCTGTGGAGTTCTGTGGTTAATGCTACTCCCTATGAATGTCTGTTTGGTAAACAGCCTTCCATTGCACATCTTAGAGTTTTTGGGAGTTTTGCTTGGGTGCACATCCCCAAGGGGCAAAGAAGGAAGGGGAAGCCAAAGGCCCAGCATATGCGTTTTGTTGGCTATGAGCCCAACTGCAAAGGGTATCGTTTTCATGCTGGTGGCAATTCCTGTGTTGTGTCTAGGAATGCCTCTTTTGAGGAACACGCAAATTGGTCGCGTGTTCAGGCAGCGTCTGAAGTTTTTCTCCCTGTGACTGGTCTGCCAGCTTTTCAGCCAGTACAGCCTTCAGCCTCTGCTCCGCTCCCAGCCTCCGCTCCCAGTTCCTCAAGGGTTAAAACAGAAGAGGAGAGAGGCACGTGGAGGAGAAAAGCTGTAAGTGATGTGCAAGGGTCTTGCACAGGGGGAAGAGAACGCGAGGGCTCAGTTAAGAGGTCTCGCAGTGCTGAGGACAGGGACAAGCCTTTGCAGGATCGTCCCATCCCCAGACGGTCTCAAAGAAAAACGAAAGGCATTCCACCTACACGTTTTTCACCTGAGTCTCTTGCAGTTCGTGTGTGCGCTGTAAACTGTGAGCCTTAGTGCTTTGCTGATGTTGTGAAAATGCCTGAGCAGCAGGCAGAACCCTGGTGGGATGCAATGCAGAGTGAAATGGATTCCATTGTTCAGCATGATGTGTATTCTCTTTGTAATTTGCCCAAGGGTGTGAAACCAATTGACAGCAAATGGGTCTACAAGTTAAAACCCACTGCTGATGGGCATGTGAAACATAAAGCGCGCCTAGTGGCACACGGGTTCTTACAAGACATCAGTGATCTGGATCAGATCTACTCGCCGACTGTGAAAGCACAGTCCATCAGGTTGGTGTTTTCCATAGCAGCTCAGAGAAAAGCTGTCATCACATACTTTGATATTACCACTGCCTATCTCAATGCCGACTTGGAGGAAGAAGTGTATATGCTCCAGCCTGATGGATTTGTAGTAGAGGGGAGAGAAAGTCAAGTTTGGCGTTTGAAGAAATCGCTTTATGGGTTACGGCAATCTGCCAGGTGTTGGAATATTTGTTTACACAATGCCCTGCAAGGGTGCGGGTTCAAACAAAGCCTTGCTGATCCCTGTGTATATGTTCGGGGGAAAGGAGAGAGTTTGGAAATTCTCCTTGCATATGTGGATGATCTGTGTTTGGTCAGTGCTACACAAAAACAAGTGCAAGTGTTTGAAAATGAACTGGGAAAAAAGTTTCAGGTGAAGAACCTAGGCCTAGTACAGAACTTTCTTGGAATTGAAGTACAGAGAACTGAAAATGGTATTCTGCTGTGTCAGAAACAAAAAATTGTAAAGTTGTTAGAAATGTGTCAAATGTCTGACTGCAAGCCGGTCCAAACTCCTATGGTACCAGGTTTCTTGAAAAATGTCTGTGAGGAATTATTTCCTGATATACACTTATATCAGTCTGTCATTGGGAGCCTTTTGTACTTAGCTGGCACCAGCCGGCCTGACATTGCTCTAAGTGTCAACATTTTGGGCAGAGCGTGTGCTAAGCCAACCCAGTATCATTGGCAGGGTGTGAAAAGGGTACTAAGGTACCTAAAAGGTTCCCTTGATTATTGCCTAAGCATTTTTCCTGATCAGTTGCCTAACCTCGTCTGTTCGTCAGATAGTGATTTTGCTGAGGATACTTTGGACCGTAAAAGCACATCTGGTTTTCTTATCAAATACAGTGATGTAGTAATCGACTGGAAGTCTAAAAAACAGTCATGTCTTGCTTAATCCACTGCAGAGGCAGAATTTGTGAGTCTGTCTGCACTCTGTACTGAGTTGGTTTGGTTTTTGCAGTTACTACAAGACCTGCGTGTGTTTGTACCAATGCCAATACAAATATGTTGTGATTCACAAGCCTGTATTCAAATAGCAGTGTCTGACCGGGTTTCTTCTTGATCAAAACACATTGACATCAAATTTCACAATGTGAAACAGTATGTACGAGAAGGAAAAGTGTCCCTTACCTATGTGTCTTCAGAAGAAAATGTAGCTGATGTGTTTACTAAGCCACTGCCTGCTGATGCATTCGGTGAACACGTTAGCAAGCTGGGGTTGATGGAGTCTCCAGTGCATGGTGGCTGAAAAAGTTACGCAAGGAGTAGGGGAGTGTCACAATGTAGAGGTGTGTTGTTACTTCTTGCTGCACATTTCCCGCCACCAGAGGGTGAGAAAGCAAAACCGCTTGTAGTTGTTTAGGCTAGCAGGATAGAGTGTTTCCCGTGAGAATGCTGAATGTAATCAGGCCGTCTGGAACATGCAGCTGTGTTCATATGTTATGGTTTGAAAGGTTCCTTGTTATTGAACATGTATACTTAAAACACGGCTTCTGAACAGGCTGTGCCCTTGTTCCTTTTTTGTCTGCTCTGTTAGAGATGGCTCGTTTCGCTGTGACTTAGTTGCCTTAGCTTGATTTACCGCCCACAATAAAGACTGTTAGACTGCTGCCTAGTTTCGGCTGTGAGTTTTTCTACTGATGGCAAGAATGCCTCTGGCGGGTTTTTGACAGGCATGATGTTTAAATATTTGAAGGGATGCCATGTAGAGGAAGGAGAGGGCTTGTTTTCTGCTTCTCCAGAGACCAGGACAAGGAGCAGTGGATTCAGGCTGCAGGAAAGGAGATTCCACCTGAACCTCAGGAAGAACTTCCTGACAGTCAGGGCTGTCCGGCAGTGGAATCTGCTGCCTCGGAGTGTAGTGGAGTCTCCTTCCTTGGAGGTTTTTAAGCAGAGGCTAGATGGCCATCTGTCGGGAATGCTTTGAGGGTGTTCCTGCATAGCAAGGAGTTGGACTAGATGGCCCGTGTGGTCTCTTCCAACTCTACATTTCTATGATTCTATGATTCTATAAAAGCAACAATCTGCTGTGGGTTGTTTCCCATGTCATCAGATACATTGAGTGTCTGATGGGTTCTTGATATTAGGAATTGGAGAACTGCAGATGGATTGCCTCTTAGTTAGGAAAACCAGCCACCCCTCAGAATCCAAGGGCTCCCCTGAGTTTGCTACAGCCTTGGGGCTGAAGATGAGGGGCTAAATCTAATTGTTAGGACAATTCATTCAATGAGTAAATCAACATTTATGTATAAATTCCATTGAAACAGTGGGTCTTCTGGCACTGGGACTAACAACTGGTTTTAGCCCTAGGTGTGGGTACCTCAGGCAGAGCATGGAAACATTATTTTTGTAGACAACAATGAATTATAGTCCCAGCGTAACTTTTCCAAGCTCTGGTCTCAGGGCCTACCATGACAGTGATTTGTGAGTTAAACTACTTATTCCAAAGCTAATCAGACATAGGCGTGCAGTTCTGTGTATCATAGGCAGCATTCTAAATGCCCATCTTCTTCCAAAAGGGTCAGACAGATCCATGCAAGTAATGCTAATATCGCAGTTTTACATGCAGGGAAAGCTCACTCATTGATTTCTTTTCTCTCCAAAGAGGTCATTCTTTGGAAGAAAAAAGGAATATTTTATTTTACTTCATGTCAAATAGCTTTTGTCCAGTTCCTTTGCTACATTTCTCAGCCAGGTTTCAAAATCTTTTCTTCCTCCAGTTTCTGCTTTCTCATTTCCAAGAATCATTACTTCAGGGAAACAAAACAGAGTTATTGGCAAGCCATTTAGGGTGGAGTAAATTCTTTTCAAATGTCCTCTTCTTTAAAAAAAACAAAAATCTCTCATGGATTGAAAATTGTGCCAAGAGATTATTTTTCTGGATGTCTTGCAGTGCACAAGTTACTGTTGGTAAGAGATTGCTCTTTTAAGAAGGTTGGGCCCAGAATTCGCTGATGTGGGCACTATGTATGCATTGTCTGTACTTAGAATTTTCTGAAACAACACCAGAAATAATGCAATCACTGTATCTTAATGAGAGCAAAGCATAATTAAATCTTTTACACTTTTGTCTTAATGTCAAGAGAGCCAGTGTGGTGATTTGAGCATTGGACTACAACCCTGGAGACCAGAGTTCAGTTCCCCACTTGGCCATGAAAACCCACTGAATGACCATGGGTGCATCACACACTTTTAACTTCAGAAGACTCATGATATGTTTGCCTTAGGGTTGCCATGAGTCAGAAACTACTTGAAGGCACACAACAACAACAACAATCTAATGTTCAAAATTGTGGAATGACTTACCGGAAGAAATCCAACAGCTGGATACACAGTCTGCATTTAAAATGGTATGAGAGATCAATCTCTTCTGGCAGGCCTGTCCAGATGGTTTTTAAATTGTGGGTTTTTAAATTATAGAATTAATCTGTATGTGTGCTTTTTTAACTGATGTTATGCTCTTTGAACTGATTATGTATTTTTAATTGGTGTTTGTGTTTTTAACTGTGTTATGTGTCTATTTATTGCGGTACAGTCATCCCTCCACATTCACTAGGGTTAGGGGCACAGAAACCCCATGAAAGTGGAAAAACCATGAATAACTTCCAAACCATATTCAACTCACAAAAAAAAGCATGATCACCAATATTCAACCCATTGTGGATTCCTTTGAGGCATCAGAGTTCCTTCACAAGGCAGAAGTGGGTGACTGGTGGGGCTTATGGCCACCTCCACTGCTGCCCCACACCATTTTTGATAGGGACTTACAAGCCTCATTCACAGTTTCTCAGTCTCATTAGGCTTGCAGTCCTTGTTAAAAATGGCATAGGGAAGCAGCAGAGGTGACAGCAAATAATCTGTGAATAATCAAATCCACAAAAGTGAAACCTGCTAATGTGGAGGGCTGACTGTATTTTAATCCATTGTTTTGTGCCTCAATGCATAGGGAGAGGTGGATAAGAAATATATGTTATTGTTATATACTCTCCAACTGTTCCAAGTTGGCAAGGACAATCCTGACTAATCCTCTGTCATCCCACTTTTTCAGCTGCTTTAAAAATGTCCTGGTTTCCCTCTTCCCCTCTCACTTTCTCCCTTTGTCCTTGGCTTATTTTAGTTGCTGCAGACCGAGTTCAGAGTTCAAAACTAGCTTGAACTCAAGTAAGGGGAGAGGAGAGGAAGGGGCCAGAATCTTGCCCTTCCTAGTGGATTCGTGCAAAAGCAAATTTCTGTAACCTTTGCTAGCTTGTATGTTCTTCCTCATTAATCACTTTTGCCATCTTGACCACAGTATGATGTTGCTTGGCTACATATGTCCCAGTTTTCATCTGTGAAATGTGGCAGGATTGTGAATAACAGCTCTATGTAGCCAAAATCTCAATGAAGGTGAGCAGAACATTATAGCATTTTTAAAAATGGTATACTGCCCTCCAGCCTTTGAAAGAACCACATCAGCACTGCCATTTGATCTTCAGATTCAAAGTTTCACTGCCTGGAGGGGAAATTACATAAGAGGCCTGGAGTGTCTCACAGATACTGTGGAAAGCAGCAAGTGCTTGCTTGTAGATTTATACGTGTCTTGCATTTCTATCATAAAAGACAAAAAAAAGTGGCTTTCAAAATTAAATGTAATAAAATACAGGGATAAATATATTACAAAAATATAAAAGCCAAAGAGATGGATCAGATTAAAACTGAAAACAGCCAATTTAAGGCAGGAAATTGGTGTGCAAGATTAAAAGCCATAAAATACAAATATAACATGCATTACAAGAATAGAAAAGCGGAAGATATAAAACAAGGACAGATTAAAACCCAAATAGTCAGTTTTAAAAATTCAGACATATCAAATTGGTGGGATACAATGACAAATTAAAAATAAGCTGAAACAGGAAGTCTTGACTGAGTGTCGAAAGATTAAAGTGAAGACTTTTTGATGAGGGGGTATATTCCACCATTTTGTTGCCACCTCTAAAAATGTTTGTTGCCACCTCTAAAAATGTTTTGTCTCAGATACCCAAATAGTTATTGTGTGCCTTCAAGTCATTTCTGATGTATGGCAACCCATAGGTACCATCCAAGGATGTGCAGCTGCGTGTGAAATGGTTACACTGGTAGAACTCTGCTTATGCAACTGTGAACTGAATGTGTCCTTTGTGTAACAGCCAAAAAGTTGCAGCAACTGTAAAGCAAACTTATCACAGGGTTTTCCTGGCAAAATTTGTTTGGGGGGGGGGATTGCCTTTGCCTCCCTCTGAGGCTGAGAAAGTATGACTTGCCCAGGGTCACCCAGTGGGTTTCTATGGCTGAGTGGGGATTTGAACCCTGGTTTCCAGAGTTGTAATCCGGGGCTCAAACCACTACACCACACTGGCTCTCAAGATACGCAGATGTTTGTTCTCAAATATGGGTTGAACAGAGAATAGGCCTGAAGATGCTCATGGATTATCCTTGCTTGCTGGACAGACATACATGAGAGCAGTTAATCCCGGAAGTAAACTGCCTTCTTGGGTATACTAATAGAAGTAGATATATGTATACACGATAGCCTTAAAATTAACAAGAGTGAGATTTTGGATATAAATCAAAAATATCCTATCCTATAACACATTAAGACTAGAAGCAGAGCATGGAAAAGTTGTAGTTTGGGTCTCCAGCTCCCAGAATGCCCCTCCAGCATTCTGAGAGCTACAGTCCAAAAAAGTACTTTTTTCAAGTTCTGTGCAGAAGCAATGCACATTGTAATCTAAACAAATCCCAGCACTGCACTTATGACATCAGTAAATAAATAAGTCCAGAGTCTAACATTACCTAGGCCATTTCCACATAGCGTCACAGTCCTACATTGGAGACACGATGGCAGCAGTCCGTGGGTTGTGCATTCACGTGATGCTGTCACGGCCCCGCAGCCATTTCATCCCCACACGTTACAATTGTGGGATATTCGCTTAATGGAAAAAAATCCATTAAGCTCCCACAATTGCGCAACACTCCTGTCCTTCCCGGCCTTGCGGAAGAGCAGGAAGCATGATGGAGATGCTTCCTTCCCCAGTGCAGCATGGGAAAGAGCCCAGCTGTGCTGCGGAAGACAGGTGCATGTCGCTTGCGCTCCCTTCCGCAGTGAGCCAGCTGGGTACGGAAGGGAACATTCCCTTTGTGCTCCCTTGCAGGGAAAGGGCAAAGGGACAAGGCGGGAGGGCATCGTTGTGCAGAAATGGTGCTAAACATTGCACTGCTTCATGGTGTGTTTTGCACACTGTTAAGATACGGAGCTTGTTAGATAACTGCACTTGTGAAATGAACTTGTGCATAGAGGTGTGTAATTTTTTTTTTTAAAGCATTGTTCACTGACAGATTTAAAATTTGTAATTTAGGATCTAACTTAAAAGATTCCTTTCCTCTCCGACATGGATAATCTCAGAATTATAAACCAGAGACTTGTGCAACATGATTTGCTCATGCTAATTGCTTTGACTGAAGGGGACCTAGCACCTTTCTGCTCTGACTGTGATTATTACGTGCCCTATAAATCAACCTTTCTTGTAAAAGCCAATGTCAGTGTGAATACACAAGCCTTTAGGGGAAATGAAGTCTGGCAAATCTTCTAAGAAGATATAGATTTCCCCCCCTCCTCTGTAAGGTTCCTTCTGCAGATGCAGGTGAGAGAAGAGCCAAATGCAGGCCCTTTCCGCAACTCACGCAAGCAGCCTCTTGTGCAATCACGCAAGCAGCCTCTTGTGCGAGGCTCTCGCGTCCCCATTGCTTCAGCTCCGCGGCTGCTGCCTGCTCGCATGAGAGCCCCTCCTCTTCCTTCCGCAGTGCAGCCTTGGATTTTCCCAAGCTGCACTGGGGCAGGAAGCGCAAGTGCCGTGGCTCTGGAACTTTGCATGCATGGCAAGTGCATGCAGGGCCCCGGAGTAATGTGCAATCACGCACCATTTTCAGCTCAAAGCCAAAAATGAAATAGTGTGCGATTGGCGCCTGCCAGCCTCTGGAGCATCATGCGATTGCGAGTGCTTCATGTGGACCGCTCCTTGCAATTGTGATGCTCCAGGGGCCCTTTCGCATGGCAAATGCTGTGGGAAAAGGGCCCTATTCCTGACAAACTTGTATAAGAAAGTCGTGATGTTATAGATAATGAAGGCTGAGGATATTGTTCATAACCAGAATTTAATCTCAGTAGAAATAGTTTAATAAAGGAACTGAACAGCACTGTTTTCAGGGAAAACTTGGATTCTAGAAGGAAACCACATACCCTCCAACATTTCACATGTGAAAACCAGGACAAATGTGGCCAAGCAACATCACAGTGTGATCAAAATGAGAAAAGTTTTTAATGAGGAAGAACATACAAGCTAGGAGAGGCTGCAGCAGTTTGCTTTTGTCTGAGTCTACATGGAAGGACAAGATTCTGCTCCCTCTTCTCTTCACTGCTAAGTTAGTTAATTGTGTGCGAACTGCTTTTTGCAGTTTGAACTCACTTTGAAACAACTGAAGTAAGATGAGGACAAGGGGGGGAAGTGGGAGAGACAAAGAAAAACAGGATATTTTAAATGAGCTGAAAAAGTGGGATGATAGAGGATTCGTCAGAACAGTTGAAGGATATGACACCATAAAATTCACACAGATTTAATTTAACTAAAGAACTGATAATAGGTATTTATATTTATATTCATACATTTCAGCTTCTGCTTTTCTTAGTATGTCCATTGGAATGGGAGTGATAAACAGCATCCAGTGGCCTTTATAGAATTCCCAAGCTCTAAGCATGGAATTGAAATGAAAGGCCCGGGGGTGCGAGTGGTGCTGTCTTCTAAATTATGACCATAAAATATCAAGATCACAGTATGGAGTTGCACAAGTTCTTTCTATTATCAGCCATGGTAGGGAACTGACCATGTTATTCAGGCTGTGTACTACAGAAGCAAAAGGTTTTGCAACAAGTCGTTCAGTTTATATATCTAGATATATATGAGACCAAATGGTTTCCCAACCTTTCAGTTCTAAGCAATATAGTCTTTCCCACATGGCCATACATCCTATAGAGAAAAAAATCTGTATTATCTATAGATATATATCTGTATACATGGATAGTTGTTATGTGCTTTCAAGTTGACTCCAATTTATGGCAACCCTATCCTATGAGGTTTTTTTGGGCAAGATTTATTCAGAGGAAGTTTGCCATTGTCTTCACCAAAGGCTATGAAAGTGTAGCTTGCCTGAAATCACCCAGTGAGATTCCGTGGCTGAGTGAAGATTTGTATCTGTATATCTCACTGTTAATTGTCCTGTTTTTGACTTTTTCCAGATTATAGAGGATGGCATAAAATGCTGCTGATCTGCACTGCTGACTTGTTGGAAAAATCTTCTAAATCAGTGGTTCTCAACCTGTGGGTCCCCAGATGTTCATGGACTTCAGCTCCCAGAAGCCCCAGCCACTATGGTCAATGCTCAGGGCTTCTGGGAGCTGAAGTCCATGAACATCTGGGGACCCACAGGTTGAGAACCACTGCTCTAAATGTTTGGGTATTATGGGAAAGAAATATCACCATTTTTTTAAAAAAAACCCTGAAAATAATAATGGCAGTCAGCATGTCTCATTTTCATGCATAGAAGAGATCTGAATAAGCACATGTGAACATGGTGCAAGGTTGAAACAGATGCTCTAACCTCACTATTGCTTACCTGCTGAGAGTGAGCTTGTCTGGCTTTATAGCAGAAGGTCTAATCCTATACCTAATTAGCTGGCAATAAGTGCCATTGAACACCATCTCGTCTGCATCTCTCAGCTTAAATAAAAAAAAGAAAGAGAGAGAAAGAGAGAGAGAAGTATCTCTGATGTTAGCAACTGTATATATTCCAGTGTGTTACACATATACCTCAATTAATTAGGTAGATGTGTTCCTGGGTTTTGATTTTTTAGCAGAAACGTTGATACCAGAGGCAGAAATAACATGGGAATAATAGGGCTAGGTTCCTACACTACAAATAAGAAGAGCAATTCAACATGTTCCAGCAAACTTTTTTACTCAAAATTAACATTATGCACATATGAAATAAAATAACTAACCAAGACAGGTATGCCTTTCATAAGTAAACAAATACATTTTGAACCTTATAGATACCGCTTGAAAGCTTGTTCCAAAATGCATCCCAGGATTATTATTTTTTTCCTTTCAACAGCCTCCTTTTTTTATGATTTCCTCTTTGGAGGCAAAACTTTAGATTCATGCTTTTCCAACATGCCAGAGTAGCTGGTGGTAGCTGGTGAGGCAGATAAATGTTTCCCCTTTTCCTTCTGCTTTGTTCTCCATGTATTCTCAGTAGGTGATCCTGGATGCAGTTGTTTATCTTGCCTGCTCTGTGTAAGCACACACAGTTACAGTAGTTTTCAAAGAAGTAGCCATGTTGCTACAATCCTTTCCCACCCTCCTTTGTTTTTACAGCTACAGTAGGATCAGCTAGAAGAGAACCACATTTTTTCCTAGGTCAGGCTTTATTGCATTGTTAGCTAGACATATTGCTTCAACCCAACACTGACAGTTTATCTTCCTCCAGCCCTCCTTTGTCACCATCTTCCCAATGCCAATGATACCAAAAAACTTCCAGCTAGATAGAAGACAGGAAAAGTGGAGCAGGCTTGGCTTCTGTCAAAAGACTTTGTGAAAAAAATCTTCTTTGTCAGAGGCTTTGTTAACTGGAGTATGTCTGTATCTCCTATTATCTTGAGTTATCTCTGAATTTAGCAGTTAAAAGCTATCTATAAATCGTGTTTCACTCTCCTGTAAATATGCATTTTATTTGTCTTTATAAGGGAATCCTCAAATCATTAGTTAAAACTTCTGCCTTCAAATAGCTTCCTTTCTCATATAATCTTGGTTTGCCCATCAGCATTTGGAGAACTAATTCTTCATTATTATTTGTTATTATTGTTTGCCTCCCCATTCTTGCTGATATGCAAATCTGTAAGACTGAGCTTTCATTATGGAAGTAAATCTCTGTAATCCTAACAGCTTTATGCTGGAACAGTTACGCACAATATACATAAAATCAACACAGATGGCAGAACTAATGCATGTGTTTATGGGGGAAGCATTGAGTGAAAGGAAGAATACAGTTGCAAGCTGTAGTTCATAGTCAGAGCCAGACCAATATAATTTGGAAACAGCAGTAAAAAATTAATTACTTTTCTGCAGAGCCCTGAAATATTTTTCTCACATGCCTTGGCCTCAAACTCAAATCCACCCACAGGCCTCCTGTTTCCTATTACTATTGTCAATTTCACATTTAGTTGTGGGAGTAAAAGGCAGAAGTAGTAAACATCCTTTTAAAATTTCACAGCCAGTTCCTGTAATTTCAGACTGAGGACCACTTCATTTTGTTTCGTTTCATTTTATATAATGTTCAGGCAAATGTATTGTAGATAGACCTGTAAACAATAATGAGCTGTGATAAGAGAATGCATACTCTCCAAACCTGTCACTGATGAAAACTGAGGCACATGTGGCCGAACAGTCTCAGAGTGTGGTCAAGATGGCAAAAGTTATTAATGAGGAAGAACATACAAGCTAAGAGAGACTGCAGCAGTTTGTTTTTGCTTTGGCATGGAGTCTGTGGGGAAGGGCAACATTCTGCCCCTCCTCTCCTCTCCTCCCACTGGGTTAATTGAGTTCTAACTATTTCTGTACCTTGAACTCCATTTATAGCAATTGAAGCTAGCTGAGGACAAAGAATGAGAGAGAACTGGGACATTTTAAATGCAGATGAAAAAGTAGGATGACAGAGGATTAATCAGGATACTTGGAGGGTATACTGAATGATGGTTCTGTGTTCAGAGGTGGTACAATTGTGAAAAAACTTTGTACATGTTCCTTTTTGCGTGCTGCTAGAATCTCCTCACCAACATAGCCAGCTTGGAAAAAAGAATTTTCTCAAGCTCTACCTCTATGTACCAGATGCTGGGGTCAAAAAATAAAATAAAATGGAGTAGAGCCAGTGTGGTGTAGCAGTTTGAGCTGGAGACCAGGTTTCAATTCCCTGTTTGGCCATGGAAACCTACTCAGTGACCTTGGGCATGTCACATACACTCAGCCTGGTTGCCATATGTTGGAAATGACTTGAAGACACACAACATATGCAGAGCCTAAGCACGGGATGGGGAAGGGCAGGTACACTTTATGGGTTCTGAGAGCCCAGTCCAAGCTGTGGACCTATTACAATTAGAGAGATAAGTCAAAGTTAAATTATAGATCATGCTTGAAGGTAATTATGGATGCTTATTTTCCTGTCTGTCTATCCATTGTCCATATCTTGTGAGATACAAGCCAATCAGAACTAAGCGAGCAGAAATGGCAACGTTTTGTTGCTTCCCCTAGAAGAGAGAGATTCTGCTTGTGCAGTTAAATTAGGATTTATAGCTTGAGACATGAGTGACTTGTAGCCCATTGTATGACAAGTCCTCTCAAGAATGGCTAGTCCTACAGTACCTTTGCCATAGGTGGGTGGAATGGATGACTAATTAGAGGGCCAAAGCACCATAATAACTAGGGACATTGTCCCAGGAATTGGTGTGGTGAGGTATGTGAGTGTATGCTTTCGGATATATACCCATTTTAGACTTGGTATAACTTTGGAAATGTATAAAATGTAATTTCTCCATTAAAAAAGAAAACTTATTTTTGTGGTGTATGACTTTGCATATATGGGACAGGATCATGCTGGTCACATGTGAAAGGGGAGCGCATGTTACTGGTTAGTACTGTGCTGCAGAAAAGCATGCTTTCACCCTCTATGAGCATCCTAGGGAAATCTAGCTGATTGCTACTGGAGACTGGCCTCCATAGCTGGACCTTGTTTCAACCTAGTAGGGATATTTTAATGTTCTCATGACTAGGCTGTTGTTCTTTAACAATCCGTTTTGAGTCTTTAAATACACCTGTCCAAGCACTGAGGTCTGCTTGTTAGGGTGGATAAACAAACCATACCTTCACCATATCCCCAGGTGGAACACGGAGCTGCCTTGAACCCCTAAACACAAGGTAAGCAGGTAGAAAAGAGAAGGAAAGAAGGACACACACACACACACACACACACACACACACACAACTTTGGCTAAAGGATCCCAGGAAGGATGATTTATTCTTTCAGGCTTCCTTTCTTATACCATTTTTATGTTTATATTAAAGAATGCTTACAGGAATGAAAAGATTCATGCATCAGCATTAGCAGAGTCACAGCTTGTACACATGTGACATTCTATCTGACCCTTAATTTCCCGAGTCTACATGAATCTGTTACATCCTAGGTCATTCTCAAAGATATCGCTGACGTTTCAAGAGTCCTTCACTTGTACATGCTGATTATAAACAGGAGCAGAGCAGAGTAAACCTTTTTAAAGCAAGGTTGTTTGATGAGCTTTGAGTGTCTAAAATGCCAATTAAAATCACAGTTAATTGTTATCAAGCATTAATTCTATAGCAAGTTACAAAGCCCAAAATTTCAAGCCTAACATGCTGAAGAAGCCTTCTTCTGCGTCCCAGCAGTGAGACCAATACAAGGGGCAAGTATGTGGGAAGAGATTTTCTCTGCTTTGGCACCCTGGTTACAGAATGCCCAGTTGCTGTTGAAGGCCTCACTGACGTTGGCCCTGGCTTCTTTCTAGAATCATAGAATCATAGAAATGTAGAGTTGGAAGAGACCACAGGGGCCATCCAGTCCAACCCCCTGCCATGCAGGAACACCCTCAAAGCACTCCCGACAGATGGCCATCCAGCCTCTGCTTAAAAATCTCCAAAGAAGGAGACTCCACTACACTCCAAGGCAGCATATTCCACTGCCAGACACCCTGACCATCAGGAAGTTCTTCCTGAGATTCAAGTGGAATCTCCTTTCCTGCAGCATGAATCCATTGCTCCTTGTCCTGGTCTCTGGAGCAGCAGAAAACAAGCCCACTCCCTACTCTGCATGGCATCCCTTCCAGCGCTAGCTTAAAATAAGACTTTGTATCAAAGCTTTGGATTCTTTAACAGTTTTGGCGAAATCTATGCAAGTTTTAAATGTCAGCATGTTTTAAACTATTTAAATTATTGCTCATTTATGTTAAATTTAAATTGTTCTGAATTGATTTAGATTTATTTTATCTGTGCACCACTCTGATATTATGATGATGATCGTCTTCATCACCATTCCCCTTTCTTCACATCCCATCTTTTCCCCAGCCCGGGATGCAAAGTAGCTCGCAAAAGTTAAAACAAATAAAATCTTGTTTTGAAGAAAGGGTGGAATATACCCATTTTAGTAACGTGTTACTATTTCTCTACTTCAAACACTCAGCCCATCATATCCCACATTCATAGTTTAACTGAATGCAATTTGATGATTAAAATTCAGTTTTTGTGGAGAGGAAAGTAGAAGATGCAGGAAACAGAAGTGGAAAGGAAATGTGAAGAAACAGGAAAGAGAAGACAAAAAAGAAGAGCAAAGTGGAAAAATCAGTTGTAAATCATTGACTTTACAGGGTGCTATACGTCTACTATCATGATCACAAATCTTTATTCCAAATATAATTTAAGGAATTTATTTGATCTCTCACTCATTTTTAAAAGTCTGGTACAAAGTCCCTTTTCATGAGCTGCCAGTGTCTTGAATCCAAATATGGATACTAGAGGTTTCTTGGCTTTCCAGTTTTGAAGATGGTCTATCTCCTTGGCAGTCAGTGTAGCCATAAGAAACAAATGCCACTGTCCATACTTCAGATGATATCAGTTGGGTATATTGTTCACTTACTTATTCTCTATTGTGGGAGTTTTGTTGAGGACAACATTCATTCTTGAATTGACTTCTAGACAAAAAAAGATTACAATCTGACATCACCATAACGGATTGCTAGATTAGTTTATGGAATCTATGTAACTATGTGGCAAAACTTTTCTTGGACTATACCATTGTAGGCTATTGATAGGAAGGATTTTGGGTTTCTTTAACTGTATTTTTAAAAAGAAAAAAAAACCCTTATCCACTGTATATACTACATTTTCCAGTTTGCCATGAATGCTATTATTTTTAATGGAGCAAAAATTCAAATAGGTAGCTCAGGGTTGAGCAACTTGTAGCCCCCCAGATTTTCTTTGACTGCAACTCCTTTCAGCCCTAGTCAGCATAGGTCATTATTAGGATTGATGATATTTGCAGTCTAACATGTACCCTCTAGCTGTCCGGAGTTGGCAGGGACAGTCCTGATTAATCCTCTGCCATCCCCATTTTTCATCTATTCATAAAATGTCCCAGTTTCTCTCTCTTCTTCCCACTTTCCCCCTTTCTCCTCAGCTTACTTCAGTTGCTGCAAATGGAGTTCAAACTGTATTCTATTAACTCAGCAGTGGGGAGGAGGGTGAAATCTTGCCCTTCTCAGTACGCTCAGACAAAAGCAAGCTGCTGCAGTCTTTCGTAGATTGTGTGTTCTTACTTGTTAATAAGTTTCACCATCTTGAGCATACTCTGCTGTTGTTCTTCCACATATGTCCTTGTTTTCATCTGTGAAATGTTGGAGGATGTGCCAACAACTTCCGGAATCCTATAGCTTGTTCACTCCAGTATAGCACTTGCTACCACTACCTGTAACCTGAAGTGGTGCCATCCAGGAAAAGCACTTACCATGATTTTTCAGTACATGCCCTAATAAATTTGCTAATCTTTAAGAATTTTCAGGCATCTTGTGGGGCTTACTGCAAAAGACTAGGCACACTGCTCTGTTAGAATTTAGAGCAAATCCATTGGTCACCAGAATAATTAAGATAGCAAATCATTGACTTCTGGTCATCAGTGTTTGATCTGTTGTTAATCCATAAAATCACATAACGGAATGAAAGAGCCAAGATTAAATAAAACCTCATTAGTTGTTCTTTGAATTCATTGTTCAGATCAAATTACTCACAGATTGCTTTTCACACAGACTAACAGCTTCAGATGAAGTGCTGATTGTTACCTCTTCTTTGTAAGGTCCCCCTTGTATAAATTCCAACACTTGAATTTCCTAAATACAATATCCCTTAATCACAATCTATGGGGCATACAGGCTACATTCATTTCAAAGATCAATATTTGAAATCTTTACTGTAGAGATGTTGGGTATATTTCTATGTATGGTGGCTTAAGTCAACCACAAGAAAAGTACCAGATACCAGTAGTGAATTTGCATTTACTTGGTAGTGCAAACTAAGGATACAGGCAAAATGCACCATGGAATCTGTCGGACCAGGTTTCTTCTGGATTGAAAAGGCAGCGTCTTTGTGATATTGGACTGCCTTGTCCCAATGAAATCTGTGGCTGGATGGTATGTATACTTAAAAATTTATGGAGGTATTAACATATATGCTTGTAGAAAAGATTGCATTATGAAAGAGAAAATGTTGCATGATGAAAGAGAAATCAGTGAAAGAGAAAAGCAGAGAAGGATATTTTTGTACTCACAAATTCATCTAAATGCATCATTCCTCTAAAATGTATGCTACATTAACATTTTATTTTCCACCCAAATCTGCTAGCATGGGAAAAATTCCCCAGGATTAGGCAGTCTACAAATTAAAATGAATATAATATAGCTAAAAACATACAAAAGGTCAGCATTAAAAGAGAATTAAACTGTTAACAATATTTATACTTAAAGTCTACATTTAAAAAGAATTAAAAACAGTTTAAAATAGTACAGTTTGAACAATACAGCACACTCGTAAAAGCCTTTTCCTTAAAACCTTCAGTTCTAAAAGCATGTCAAAATGAACAAAAAATATTTGCCCTGTGACAGAAGGACAGCAAGATGGTAGCTATTTTAACTTCCCTGGAGAGGAAGTTCCACAGCCCGGCAGAGGCACACCTAGGGTGAGGCAACTGAGGTGCATGCCCTCGGCGCCAAAGCCAAGGAAGCGCAAAAAAGTCGAACCCCTCCACCCTCCCACCCTGGCAGGTCTGCTACTGCCCCTGCTGCCCCACCTTGGTGCTCTCGGCCCGGTGTGGTGGTGGTGGTGGCGGCGGCGGCGGCGGTGGCCTCTCCACGTAGGCCTGGCTTGCCGCCACCCCTGCTGGGGTTGTTCTTGGCCCTATGCGGCAGTGGTGGCGGCAGCCCTTCCACCCACGCCTGACTCAGTGCTGCCCCCACCAGGGTCATTCTTGGCCCAGTGTGGTGGCAGTGGCAGCCCTTCCACCCAGGCTTGGCTTGTTGCCATCCCCACTGCCCCCACCGGGGTCATTCTTGGCCCGATGTGGCAACAACAGCAGTAGCAGCAGCTCTCCCACCTGGGCCTGGCCCACCCCCACCCCGCTGCCCCCACTGGGGTCATTTTAGGCCCGATGCTGCAGCGATGGGAGAAGCAGCACCTAGGGATGCAGCTTCCATGCTTGCCCTAGGTGCTGTTGAACCTAGATATGCCACTGGAGCCCAGGTACAACTACTGGGATGGCCCTGTCTTGTGTCCCCACCAACTATACCTGTGAAGGTAGTGGGACTGAAGAAGGGCCTCTGCTGAGGATCTCAGGGTCTGGGCATGCTCACACGGGAGATACTAATTGGTCAGATATTTTGCACCTCAGTTTCAGGATTTCCCAGGGGAACATAACCAGTAGTAAGGAAAGGGATTCTGAGAACTGAAGTTCAAAACACCAAGACAGTGTTACCCTGATTTCTGGGGTCCCGTGAGGGACACCTAAGTGCGCTCCAAATTACAAAGTTGGGAATTAGACAAGAGAGCACAAGCTAGCAATATGAGAGGCAGGGCAACGTAGCGAGATCTTTTACCCAATATCTACGGGGTCAGGCCGAGTCAAGGAGCAAACAGAAGTGAAATAATAATAGTTGTTTTTATTGATATACAGTCAAACACGTGTATGCAACACACTCACACAGAGAACTATAGAAATAAAGGTTAGAATGGGATAGAGGGATTTTAAGAGGAAATTTACTGCACCTGTCCTGAAGCCCAGGAAGTCAGAGGAAAAAGGTCTGTTGAAGTAGAGTTCTCAGCACGGGGAGCTGAGAGGAAGGCTCGTCAAACAAAGTGACAACAAGGCGGGATGGAAGCCAAGAGTGATCCGAAGAAGCACTCAAAGTCAGGGGGTCTTATAGGGGTAAATGCAGCCACAGGCTAGTCTGTTCTCGGGGATAACAATGAGTTTTGGGCTGGAGACAAAGCCTCTGAAAGGTCAGTGATTTACATGAGTAAGACTGAATTGTCAATAGAGTAGCCAGTATGCAAACGCAGAGTGCTTGACAGTTGAGTATTCAGATCGTCAAGCTGCCTGCTCGGGGCAGGGAGTCCTTTGTAAGTAGCATGCATACATAATGTGGTACTTGCCTTGAGGTCTCCAGCGGCAGTCTGGCTATTTCTGGCCTGCCTGTATTAGTTTGGAATATTTCAGCGATTTGCGGCCGAGCCTGTATGCGTGCTTGGCCGGGGGCCTCGCAAGCACGTGGAGAGGAATGGGTAAAGAAGGCCAAATTATTGATATCAAATGATATCTAATATCCCACGAGCTCGAGCTAGGAAACTGTGGTAACAATAGCCAGATATGGAAAATGTCTGGCACATGAGGGCAAGTGAATCCAGCACCCAGTTTGGTGAGATGAAATTCAAGATGAAGAGATCCAAGCAAAAAGGTAGAGTCAACATTTAAAGGAGGAGTAGGCAGTCCTCACTTCGGCCGCGCATGTACTAAGCCAAAGGAAAAGTGTAACCTCCCAAACCTCCTTTTGTGTTCTTCAACCACCCTCCAAACCATTTTTTTTTCAGAAGGAAGAATTGTTTCTCCTGGAAGGCTAAAGGAATAGCAATTTACCTTTAAATTAGGTTTCAGGATCCCTGGCACTGCTTAACATCCAACTTCCCCTTCCCATTTTTTGAAATCAGAATTGGATTTCATTTGGTTTTGTGCTTTTTATTTTTTGGAAAATTTCTGCAGTCCATGGGGCTCTCAGTTGGCCCAGGGTCAGAGAGCTAGCCCCTGAATCCACTGAAGGTCTTTCGCAAGTGTCACAATTTGCATCTTTCTATATGTCATCAAACTTCTATCCACACTTTTGTCCTGTTTTGTCAGAGATTAGTCCCTCCTGTCATCTGATTTCTTCAACTGCTTTTAGCATGTCCCAGCTTCTCTTTCCTCTTTGTCTTCAGCTTGTTTCAGTGGCTGCAAACTGAGTTCAAAGTGCAAAAGTAGTTTGCAGTCAATTAATTTAGTCAAGAGGAGAGAAGAGGGTAGAATCTTATCTTTCCTGACAGGCTCAGTGAAAAGCAGCCTCTCCTAGCTTGTCTGGTCTTCTTCAATAATAACTTGTTGGGCCACATGTGTCTCATTTTTCATCTTTAACGTGTTGGAGGATATGTTTTATTCCCCCCCCCCATGTAAACTACAAAATGGTGCTCGGTGGTTTCAGAGAAATTGAAGTTCAGTCCTGCAGATACTTTTCCTTGTAGGTTTCTTTTGGCAAGGGATATAGCTGTGAAAATGTCACTTAAGCCACCATGCCACAAATCTGTGCTCAGAACTCTCACATCTAATGCAGATTTATGGGCTCACGTTTTGAGACTTTGTTCTCACTCAGATGGGCCTAAGTCTACTCCTAGCAGCTTAGACGTCTGCTGGGGAATAACTAACAAAGAGGCTTACTTAAAGCCTCCCTTTCCCGTTCCTCCCTCTCCAGCTCAACACACAAAGGCACTCAAGAGTGTTTGGGAGTTATTTAGATAATAGATAGCTCAGAGTCTCATTACAAAAAAGAACACTGTGTTCAGACAGCAGATTCTTGGGAACAACACTGGAGTACTGAGATGAGAGAAGAAAAGTGCATGAACATATACAAATAGGGGAGGAGGCCCAAATCATTGATAAGTGATCAGTATTGATTACATTATAAACACCAACTTGGCACTAGGAAAGGGACAGATAAGGCATAGGCTACTTTATAAATAGATGGTGTCTGGCCATTTGAAGCGTGCACAAAAGGTAGATGTGGGCCTTTTCACACTACCCAAATATAGTTCTATGATTCCACTTTAACAGCCATGGAATCCTGAGGTTTGTAGTTTGGTGGTAAGGCACTAGAGTTCTTTGGCTAAGAATTTCTCAACCGTAAATCCCAGGGATGCAGCTGTAAATTCTAAGGAATACAGGCATAAAAGTGACCCCCAGACCTGGCTCAGTTGCCTGCTCTTGGCTTAAAGCAAGGGTAGGAAACTACCCAAGTGTTGTGAATTTTAGCACATCTAGCCACTGTAGCCGGGGGTGCAGAATTGCATCATTTGGTAGACGGTTACCATTCATAGGGTCAGTGTGGGCACAGACAGGAAGAAAATGTAACCTTTTCTATAATCCTGAACAAAATGACTCTTCTCTGGGAGGAAGTACCCCATTGGTGCAAGAGAGGGAAAGAAAGAGGGAGTGGGAGAAAGTGAAGGAGAAGGAATAGATGAAGCAGGCAAGCAGCAAGAGATCTAAATATAACTGAACAATTGCACTTTCCTTCTTCTTCATAGTTCCTTCCCTCTCTGGAAAATGTTCCCACCTTTAAGAGGCATACTAGAATTCAACCACGGTTAAGGATAACCTGTGTTCTCTTTTAGATTCATGTGATCCTCCTTGCTTTATATGACATTATTCCTACACATATAGCCCTGCCACATGCAACTGCAGCTGTGAAAGTGGCCACCATTCTGAAGGATCTCAGGCTCCCCCTTTAACCACTTGGGAGCCGGTTAACAAACCCTGCTTAAGAAGGAAACTGTATTAGCCTTAACTCAATTATTATTATCAATGCATCTCTTAACCACAGGTAGGGGAAGGAAGGAGGAGTACTAATTCAGGGGATGAAAATGTCTCATTTTCCTGTCTCACAACTGCGTTTAAGATACTACCAGCCCTGTTTATAAGCACACTAACCACTCATAGATTTTCTTTGTGATCCTGAGCACACAGAGTTTGGACAAGTTACTTTTTAATATTACATTTCTTAGACTCCTCCAACCTGCATGCGGTTCAAACAAGTAATCTTTCTAAGTCCTCTGAACATGTAAACAAGTCCAGGGCTCATTACACCACAGCAGCCTGCAGTGTATATAGGATATTCAAGAGTTAGAAATGTTAGGTTTCCAAAAAGGGTGCTGTTTTTCATCATTTCCTGAAAGGAAGCAATTAAAAGCATAAGACAGTCATTTATGATGCTTTATTGCTGGATGAGAAAGGGTATTTTAAAGATAAAGTGCACTGAGATTGTGCCTTTAGAAATTATCCTGACAAAGCAAACAATTGTCAGTCTAACCTTTGTTTGTTATTGAAGAGGATACAAATGTCTTGAGTACGGAAGTATCAATTATTATGACGAAGGGTGATCTTGGCCAGTTTAATATTAGCAACCCACAGCCAAACTTCATGTGAGTCAACTGTAACAAACTTCTATTTTGAAATAGTTCTTAGTGTCCTTTCCGGGTACAAGTAATCTTGGAGATTTCCAAAGTGCATAGGTTGATCAAAGTGCATGGGTTGTGGAATTGGATATAAGTAAAGTACCCTGAGATCTATTTCATATGTGTGGGTTTTATGGGGCCATGAATCTAACTCGGCAGGAGGACATAACGGAAAAAGTTCAAGGTCTCTGATGTGTCATAAGTGCTTCCTATACAGCAGAGCCTGTGCAGCCATAGGAAGAAGCTTACTGGGCATGCTTGGGTCATGTAGGAAGTCAGCAATCAGGTTGCTCTTTGAAATGACCTCTGGCTGTTGATGCTGAGGAGGAACTGCTGCCATCAACTCTTCTACTTTGTTATGTGGCTTCAAAGCAACTCCAGCTTATGACTATGAAAGTCTTTCTTGGCAAGATTTATTCAGAAGTTTTGCCATTGCCTTCTTCTGAGACCAAGAGAGTGGGATTTGCCCAAGGTTAGATTCTGTAGAGTTGGAAGACGCCACAAGGATCATTGAGTCCAACTCCTTGCCATGCAGGAATATACCATCAAAGTATTCCTGGCAGAATCACCTAGTGGGTTTCCATGGCTCAGCAGGGATTCAAACCCTAGTTTCCCAGAGTCTTAGGCCCTTTCCACACGGGGTAAAAAAAACGGCTTAGGGCGACCTCACCCGGAGGTCGTCCACACCATGGACGCGCTAGGGCGGTTTGAAAAGTGGAGGTTCCACACATCAAACCGCCCTCACGTGGCCGCAAGGGGTGGCGCGGCGTGTTTTAAAAACCACATTTCATGTGGTTTTTAAAAAACGCGAGTGTGCTAACCCATTGCAGCGCCCCGTTTGAAACTGCAGGGACGCACTAGCGCGTCCCTGCAGAGCTGCCCAGGGGCGGGCTTCTGGCTGGCGTGCTGCCTCGATTGGCGGAGCGCTGCCGGAAGTCGCCAGCCGCCATTTTGGGCGCTGCCGAACGCCACCGAAATTCGCCAGCGTGTGGAGTGGTGAACGTGTGCTCCCCACGGGAATGGAGCAACCCGCTTCCAGGTAAGCTCCGCCCTTGTGTGCGCCGCCCCGTTTCCCCGTCCCCCATGTGGAAAGGGCCTTAGTCTAAAATTTAAACCATAACACCATGCTAGCTCTCTGCTCCTCTACTACATAAGGAAATTGCTACCACAGCACCTGCTGTGGCTGCTGCTAAACAATACTGCCTGTTTGGTAACTATTTGGCAGCCATTTGCTGAACCTGTAGACAAGATTGGATTGCCAATGGTGCAACTGGTGCAAATGTTCCAGGGTCTTCGGTGGCTAAGGGTTCCATGCTGCTTCTGGCATCATACACACACACACACACACACACATTCATACCCAAGCCTCTTGTACTTTGATGCTGTCAAAAGAGGGACTGTCTCTGTCCATCCGTGTGCTGAAATTATTTATTGCCTTGCCACAGCCCCATTTCTTGAGTAAAGGCTGGTACTGCAGGGTGCTACTTCCTCCGAGATTTTGGCTTAGGTCATGCCAGCTGGAACAGGCAAGGGGGCACACAGTGCTGGCTCCAGGGTGGGGCTCTTCTTGGCCTGGCAACACCAGGAAGTCTGATCCACTACAGGGCAAAGTCAGCTCCCCAATGGGAGATGTCAACGTGCACAAAGGGGATCGTGTTTCCGGAATGACTCCAGACCCCAACTGCCTGAGTTTGGGCTGCTAGTGGAGAGGATAAAGTGTCCCTGTCAGGCAACAGATGCTTTGGGAGGTGGGGTCAGCAGCAGCAGTTCCTCCCACAGCTACTCTTCATGGCTGCCCATACACTCCATCCTGCACCTTTGTCATGGAGAGATTGCTGTGAAAGAGATTGTCTTATTGCCAGTATTGATGATAAGGTTATCAGTCTAGTCCATTCTTGTGCACGAAATGAAGGCAGGCACGATCTTAGCATTTTCTTGGGCAGCAAAATGTCTTGGGCTGCCTCTGGAGATCACAATTCATAGAGCTGGAAAGGAACAACGCAGGAATATACAATAAAGCACTCCCCAAAGAAGATTAACCTACCTCTTTTTAACAGCCACCAAAAAGGAGAGTCCACCACACTCTGGACTAGTCTGTTTGACAGTTGAATAGCTCTTACTGTCAAGAAGTTCTTCTTAATGTTTAGGTGTAATATTTTTCTTGTAATTTTGATTCCATTGCTTCGTGTCCTAGTCTCTGAGCAGCAGAGAAAACTCACTCAATCTTCTAGATGACATCCCTTCAAATTTTTAAAGATGATCTATCATATCACATCTCAATCTTCTCTTCTCCAAGCTAAACATACCCAACTCCTTAAGCTGTACCTCATAGACTTGCTTTCCAAGCCTGTTTCTCCAGGTACCTGAAGTAACGATACAGTGGAAAGAAGAGACGGGGCTGAAATCAATACCTCCCACCCCAAAGAGGCTGCTGATAATTTTCACTTAGTACCTGCCTTAGCTCATTTTTAGCCTCAGGAGGAAGCAAGTTCTCTGGAGTATTTGGAAAGGATATTTTAAAATCTGTGTTCTGTGTTTGGATGTAGGAATTCCATAATCAAATTCCAGCTCAGTTTTGCATTACACAGAGTGGCTCCTACCTCAGTCTTGACTTGTCTTGTTGCCCCCCGGGATGATAATTCTGAGAATGAGAATTGTGAAGCCATTTGTATACAGATAAGATTATATGGTTCGTTTCACTAATTGCATTTGCATTGCAAAGTATCCCGAGGCCAAGTGAAGTTGTCACTGTTCATACTTTGAGGAATATTCTTCAGCGTGAGAATAACAATGATGAATTACAAAAAAGGCAAGGCCTTTTTTAAATTCTATAAGTAAACATATAAACAAGTAGACAATATTAGAGGGTGGTAGCAGAAAAGGAATGGGAAACATCTGATGTTTCATATGTCAGATTGCAACAGATTGCATAACCAATGATGGGGGCCACAGTGCAGCAACATCTAGAGGGCCACGTGTTCCCCATCCCTGATATAGGTGGCGGAATCAATCTGATAATATAAAGGAAAAGTGTTGTTTTGAACCTTGTCTCTAAGGTTTATCTTTTTAAAAAAATCACAAGAACTGGGTGTTCTGGTGTGTTTCATGCAACATATATAGTTCTGTCTCTCCACACTAGATGTCACTCTACCAGCATCCACTACTAGGTGCTGCATAGTAGCTTTAGATTCTAGATTCTTCTTCCATCCAGTGGGTTCTTTTCCTTAATATCTGAATGGAGCCTCTGAACAGAGCGAAGGTCAAACTTGAGTCTTTAATTTGGATCTCGTCAGTGAATGCTGTCAGACGCTGTTGCACATTTATTTCCTGGCTAACCGCAATAAACACTTCATTTTGTGGTTTATGCTCGAAGGATCTGTTTTGCTGGATCAACATTCTGTATGCACTAAGCTAAAACAGCAGTGGATCTCTCAGTTTGAAATGTCTCTGGTGCTAGATCAGCATTCCCTCTTTCTTTCTACTTGCAAACCCTCTCAGTTCTAAGGCCATGTCTGTTTCCTTTTGTGGGCGATGTGTATCTGACACAAAAACCACAACATCTCTTTCTTGTTCTTCATAAATATAGCTGAAACTGCCATTCTGTAAGCACAAATCCACATTCCAGGGTCAATCTGGATTAAACAGCTATTACGACTCCTCAGTGGAAATTACAGTCGTATGAATAGGATCTGGGGAATCAGACTACAGCTCCCACAATCCTTGGAGGGGCACATGACAATTAAAGCAGTCTAAAACTCATAAAAATGTGAAGGCTGAAGGGTGGGCAGTTGTTCAGAGCAGAGCAAAGAGTGGCAACTGGTAAATTCCATGTCAGTTGGAGTGGTGAATCCTTTGCAGGCTTTAATCCAGATTTTGAAGGAGCTATCCAAGATTCTGAACAGTATCCCCATAATTGGTTCAGAACCCTGGACGGTGCCTTTGAAGTTCAGACTATAACTCTCAGCAAATTCACCACTTCACTGACATCTAAGTCACCAGCCACCACTGGGAACAGAGAAGTTGAAACAGGAAGTTGGAGCCAAGAGACATCATTGTTGCTCAGGAGAGACCCTGTACCAATGTGGGAAGCCCATTACCTCTCTTCCTGTCCAGGAGGTAGGTCAGAGCCTGAGGCTATGTCACTCTCAGGGACAAAGCTGGGAAATGTTAATGTTTTGAATTATTCCCTGAATCCTCCAGCCAGCAGACCAGTGACCATTAATAATCTTCTTTAATAATCTAGTCTAATAGTCCAGCATTCTAGTTTCCAACTTGACCATATGGTCTCCTCTCTCCTGAAGTTAGAAAGCTGACCCTGAAGGGAGGAAATGGTTATGCAACATGATACAAGTATGTTGAAGGTGAGAACCAGTTGGAATGGAGTTTCCATTCAAGGCCTCACTTCATCTTTGCTGGATCATCTTCCCTGAACATGTTAAAAAAGTGAGGACGACAGGGTCAACCCAGCGACATCACTCATCCCATTTGTCAAACAGTGAAATATTATCCCTTGCTGTCATATGTTTACTTGGAGAAACAGTGATGAAAACAGAATCAGTCAGTCCCTAAAGGCGCCAGTCTATGTGCTCCAAGCTACTTTTTTGTTTGTTTTTCTCAGGGCTGGATTGCACGAATATTTCATTTTTCATGCAACCAGCTACCCTTGGGCACAGAGTAGCATGGACAAAATTAACATGTGAGCTGAACAATTCATGAATACCATATGCAGAAATTTGTGTGACCATAGTGACCAGGCAAGGTAGAGGATTCTGGGAGCTGTAGTCCCCAAAACTTTCCTTTTCTAGGCTCTAGATCACAGAGGCATATTTTTTTCCATACTGAAGCCTGTACACAAAGTACAAAATCAAACTACAAGAAAAGAGATTTCACCTAAACATCAGGAAGAACTTCCTGACAGTCAGAGCCATTCAACAGTGGAATACACTGCCCCGGAGTGCGGTGGAGTCTCCTTCTTTGGAGGTTTTTAAGCAGAGACTCGATGGCCATTTGCTGGGGGTGCTTTGAGTATTTGTTCCTGCATGGGAGGGAATTGGACTCAGTGGCCATTGTGGTCTCTTCCAACTCTATGTTTCTATGATTTCTATGATTCTACCATGCTACATATGATAAGAGTTATCACAAGACTCCTGTCTCTGCAGGATTACTTACAGATGTGACCATAGTTTTTTGGAGGATTGCTTGTCATTTTGTCACTGTTTTTCACCATTTGGTTTATGGCTGTTCTGCTTCTTTTTCTGCACAATTAGAAGTTATTATCACTGTTTCTTTGATAGTCAAGGCACTGGTGACTGAACTCACCCCCTTATTCAGTTGTACTGTCTATCATCTGTTCAAATTGTAACATTTTATTTATACAGTGCACCCTCTGCTGGTGTGACCTCTGCACACACAAATGCAGGGTCACATGAAGCTGTGTGTCCAATTATTGTCAATGGATGCGCCAAACACATACCTGCACCAGCACCAGTGCATGTGTGTTGCATCCCTTATGCATTCCATGATAATGGAATAGTGGTTTTTTGTTTTTAGCAAAGTTTCTTGGAAGAGAACCCCACATATATGGAAGGTGCACTCTATTTGATATATGTGGCTTTGGTACAATTTCATTGACATACCAGCCCAGCAAGATTGATGCATCAAAGCAGTAGACTTGAAAAATTTACAAAGTGCAAGTAAATTCTTGAGGTGAGGTATGTTTCTGAGGATTTTAAAAACCATACAGCCTAATGAATTCCCCCCTCCTGCTCAGACTAAGGGCCCCATGCACATTGCAGAAAAACTTATGTTCAGGAGTAGTCATGTTGGCTGTGCAGCAAAATACAACAAATCCAAAATCTACAAGCAGTGGTACCTTTTTTGGGCCAGCTCCAAAACATAAAATACATTATGCAAGCTTTCAAAGCTTCACTGGCTTCATCAGGCAAAGAAGTTAAAAATCATACAAGAAAAAAATGGTGATGATGTTAAGAGGCACAAGGCCTCCGTTCTGTCTCAGATGTTGTCAGTTAAGATGGTACTGAGGAATTATAGTAGGCTGATGCCATTTTAGCGACTATGGCTGTATTCTATGTAATTCTGGGATTTGCAGTTTGGTGAGACATGATGAAACAGGCATGGTTACGAATCCCTATCTCTTACACTGAGAGATTGAGGGTGCTTGCCACTTGTCAGCTAATTCTGAACTCTGTTTGGGATTACCATTACCAGCTTCTGGTTACCTAAGTGCCTGAGTCATTGTGATGGTTAAAGCAGACAGACCAAGTTAACATTAACATTCCACTTAAACATCCTTAAATATGAGACTCTCAGGATATTTACGCTGGAAATGAGCATGCTCTTTAGTACTCTTTTAGGCTATTTATTGTAAGCGTTCATACATATAAACATGCACATTTCTCTTAGAGAAACACAAACACAGCAATGTGTGGGTACTTAAGCTTCGTTCCATTCCATTCCTTTCGATACCATTCCATGTGAGGCATCATACCTTACATACATTACATCACATGGTTTTCTAGATGTTTGCTTTCATAAGGACACTTCATAGGGATTTTATCTCTCTAAGAGTCTCTTTTATCCATCATAATCATCAGGATCTCCACAGTTTCCTTAGTTTTTCATAGTGACTGCTAAGGCATTCTACAGACATTTTATATAGGCTTCTGCATGTACAGAATTCTGTCTCTTGTATTACTCGTAACCATCTTAATAGTATAACTTAGCTTATAATCCATTCAGGTATATATTTTCATCTGTTGAGGAATTACCCATCTCTAAAGAACTATTTGTGACAACATAGGCATTCAAGGATTAATCTCCTTATTAAATCTTAACAGCATTCATTACTGTATAAGTAGATCTATTATTTGTATTGCTTTAGCAGTATCAGCATAAATCGGTATTTTAGGGTAGAGTCTCTGGGCTATCAGGAATGGTTGACATTGTTTATTAAATAGTGTCTTGGTGCAGTGGAGACTCTCCATGAGACAGTATGTTAAGAGCTATTTCTTGGCTTCTTTTTATTATTTCTTTATTCCCACTCAGCTAATCAGCTGACCAATCAAAATAAACCATACCAGAGGGGCTCACTGCCTTTGTTTGTCCAATTAAAACTCATCTCTTATATAGAACTCCACCTAGGGTTCAGTAGAGGTTTACCTTGACTGGTGTACCTGTGAAGAAGTTCATTCCAGGTTGTGCTAGTGTATGTGATCCTTTTGGGTTGACAATTGTGCAAGGGTTTCTTATCTTATTTACATTCCAGAGCATCTAATATTTATACCAGATGGGAGCTAACATCAGTCTTAATGATTCTGAAAGATATAACACACCCCCTCATGGATTTAACTGCCTGAATAAAATCTTATGTTATGTCTTGCGCTCTATAAGTATTGCTAGGGTAAATTCCACCTTTTAAAGTTATATGAGTAGGTCAAGAAGTAGGCAACAGAATATATCTTGCCTGTAACAAGGAGGGCTCTCTGGCAGAAAATTCTAAACACTTCATCAAACTACAAATCCCAGGATTCCATAAGCTGAAGCCATGACAGTTAAAGTGATACTGAAGTGCTATAGTTGTGTGGTGTGAAAGGGGGCTTTCACAAGCAAAACTCAGCAACACCTGCAGTTTGAAGCCCAGCAGAAAATGTAAATCATCACATTTCCCTCTGGAGGAATGTTTTCCAAGGTTGTGGGGTTAGCAATCATACAAAGTGGAATGTCTGACCTAGAGCTTGGTAACATAATGATTTGGGACTACAGCTCTCAGAATCCCTGATCCAATGTGGCCATAATGTTTGATAGTTTGG
This sequence comes from Iguana delicatissima, assembly GCA_948472985.1. NCBI lineage: Eukaryota > Metazoa > Chordata > Lepidosauria > Squamata > Iguanidae > Iguana > Iguana delicatissima. Next base: position 215,975 of record CAOKZL010000665.1, read on the forward strand.
ATATCTGGAAATTGTCATTTAAAAATTATCTTTTCCATGCTCTAGGCCCTGATAGATAGAAGTTTTCACAGCAAGAATGATTGGATGTGAATGTTGAACTCTCTCCCTCTCAGTGTTTGCATTTTTAAAAGGGAATGCTGGCAAATAAAAAAGAATGGATCAGTATTTCACAGACAAAGGCCTGAAGCCTCTGTCCTAAGAGTTCCTAAATACATCTTAAAGTGTTGCTCACGATGATAACAGACTCACTGATTTGGCAGGAACAATCACAATGAATCCCCTGATGTCACACTTTTTAAGCTGCTTTTAAAATATTCCAGTTTCTCTTTCCTCTTTTGGCTTTCCCCCACTGTTCTTAGCTTACTTCAGTTGCTATGAAGAAGACTGCAAAAGTAATTAGTTAACACAGCAAGGGGGAGAGGAGAAGATGGGATTGAATCTTACTCTCTCCCTATGCTCAGGCAAAAGCAAACTGCTGCAGGCTGTCCTAGCTTGGGTGTTCCTTTGCCATCTTGACCACACATGTCTGTTTTCATCTGTGAAATACTGGAGTGAGAGTATGGGATAACAGATTCCAACATGGCAGCAGAAAGCTTCCAGGGCAAATGTGCTTGTTTTTCTCTTTCCTAAGCCAAGTAGCCTTTGTAGGCTTGGCTTCCTCTGTAGATGAAAACAATGAAAGCTTGCAGTGCCTTTGTGTTGCATCTAATTACAAATATGCTTCCTGAACTCTTATTATGAAGGTCCAGTACTAGACACAGTAGGAAATGTCAACCCTGCAGCAAAAGGGGCTCTGAATATATAAAAAACCTTCAAACTTGTTTCCTCTAATGTGGATTCCTGGTGCATTCTGAATAGGTCACCATCTAAACCATCCAAGTGCAGAATTCCTGTCAGTTCCAGATTGTACTGCCAGTTGGGCAACACAAATAAATGAAACAAATAAAACAAAATACAAAATAAAGAGGTTAGAAAGAAAAACTAAAACCAACACACACACACACACACACACACAAGGATTTCTGCTGTTATTGTTCCATAATGTGGAGTACATAATAAAAAAATGTATTGAGTATCTCAACAGATCATTCAAAAATAAAGAAATTATGTTTTAAAAATTACCAAGTACATACAAACTGTTTTACATTTGAAAGAAAAGGAAAGAAACCTTTTATAGTACCACTTTCATCATGCATGATGTCCCTTCGTCTGGCTTTAACTGCAGAAAGAGCAACCTTCTGTGTCACTAATTGGTTAGAGCCCTGCAGAAGAAAATTCAGTTTGCCTTCAACTCTCTAATTTCCCATATGTCTTTTTAAAAAAGGAGATAGTATTATCTTGGACTGCAATAAAACTGAGACTCCAATAAGAAGCTGCTCAGATCTTCCACTTCACTAGCACCATGTATACAATATCTGTTTGGTCCTAGAATGCCCTGGAATTTTCCTTGTTGCATTGCTGTGTCCTTCAGTTCAAATCGAAGGCAAGTAAAGCCTATATGTTGTTCAAGTTTCATTGAGAGGTACAAATATTTTCCTTTTTTAGATTCACCTTTTTTGCTTTTGCTATCCATGTAGTGTGGAGAGAATGCCTCATCTTTGGGGCTCTAGAAAGAAAGCAACCTCTCCATTTTTTGTGATCTCAGAAAACCACATTTGGTACTTTCACAATGCACCATTCTCTGTTTTTGCAAAATTTTTACACCCACACAGAGGTGTAGCATATGAATTCAGTACTATATTTCTGTGCTGTAATGTAACTACTCTTTTTCGCTCCCTATCTAGCACTTAAGTAAAGTCTTTCAGAAGGGAAAGGGTAACATGCTCCATTTAATTTTCATGGGCTACAATGGAAGAAGACTCCAGCTGTTTGGCTAACCTGTAGGATTATCTCTGGATTTTCTGTTTTTTATTTTTGTACAGATGACAGGGTGGGAGAGATGTGATAGTTTCCAGAGAGTCTGTTGAACTCTTTCAAGGACAGAGCACTCAAGCACCTGCCAATTTTCTCTGCCTACCTTCTCTGGACTTTGTTTTGTTGTTGTTTTTTTCCAAAATCCCAAAACATTAGCAGTCCATAGCAATCACCTTATCTAGGTTTTCCATTATCTGTGGGCTCTGGAATGGCTGGAATCCATCACTGGATTCTGTAAGCACATCACTGCCACTGTTGGCCTTACTTGCTTCTTAGAACTGGTTAACTTACAGTTGTGTTTTGTTACCCTGGGGATGCATGTATGTGAGAGGGAATGTAGAAATACTATTAATACTAGTGTAAGGTGAGTTGCTAATTCCTCATACTTTCCAACTGTCCCCATTTGGCAGAGACAGTTCCAATTAATATTCTTCTTCAGTTGCTTTTAAGATGTCTCAGTTTCTCTCTCTTTCTCCCACTTTCCACCTTTTACTTATTTCTTACTTCAGTTGCTGCAAACTGAGTTCAAAGTGCAAAAGTAGTTTGTACTCAAGCAGAGAGAGAGGGCAGAGTGGGATCTAGCCTTTCCCAGTAGGCTCAGGCAAAAAAGCAAACTGCTGTCGCCTCTCCTGACTTGTGTGTTCTTCGCCATGAATTACTTTTGCCATCTTGACCACACTCTGATGTTGCTTGACCACTTGCGTCCCAAGCAGTAGAATGTCTTGGATCCATCCCACAACTAGGGCTGAAATATAAGGATGATATGCTTCCAGATGCTTATTGTGCATTAACAATCAGTGCTTGGTAATACTAATATTAGCACTACTGAAGAGAATTGATCCTTAACATTAAAAATGTGTCTAATTATTTCATTAGTCAGTTTGTTAAATTACTAAAATTTTAAAACAACTTTAAGTTGAAATAATGAATGTCAAAAAAATCACTGTTGAAAATTTCAAGGAATTAGGAAACTTTTTTTTTAACAAATTCTTTTCAAAGTCAAAATATGTTTCTGGATCCAAGCTTATCTGCCTGTAAAACACTAATAGGCAGGGCAACGTGTACGTGTGTGTCTTTTCCCTGCAAGGATGTATTCTCCTTCATCTCTTCCTGGAACATCTTTTTTTATGTAATTGCCTGGCACTTTCCAGTCCAAGGACCAATAATTCTTGGCAAAGTGATGTCTTCAGAGTACTTAACAAGTTTTAAACCTAAGAATCTGAACGCTTAGAAGATCCCAGGGGCCCTCACTCTTGACAGTCTGATAGGTGCCCCAAACTAACCTCATGGAGCCATAAAGGAAAGCAGACGTTCACATAAAAGAGTCAGAATGGAAAACTCATTTCATCTTGACAGTTTTTGCCAGAGGAAGATCTTCATCTTGCCAGTGTGATGCTAACTCCTCCTTCCAGTGATATACCTTGGCAGTCCAGAGTAAAACTGAAATTGCACCAAACTGAAACTACAGCAGTAAGAGATTTCCCAGGCCCTTTCTGCACCGGGCTTTTTAAACGGTGCAGAGCGACCTCCGATGGAGGTCTTCTGCACCATAGAGTGGTCTGGGGCGGACTACTTTTTGCAGTTCCACACCTCAGTCTGCTCCGGAGCGACCGGAACTGGTCACATGGCATGTTTTTTAAAAACCTCTTTTTAGAGGTTTTTAAAAAGTACGGCGTGCGCGACTCCGTGTTGCTCCATTGCCGCGGTCCGCTGCAGATTTGCAGGCGCGCACAAGTGCGTGCCTGCAGATCTGCCGGGGCCGGCTTTAGGATGGCGAGCTTCTCCGGTTGGTAGAGAGCTTCCACCAACCGGAAGCCGCCGTTTTGGACGCCAGAGCAGTGCAAAGCGACAAGCTCGCGCTGCTCCTCGTCCTGACAGACTCAACCGGATGCCAAAGAAATCCGCTGAGTCTCATTTTCGTGCGGTTCCTTTCCCACATGCAGAAAAGGCCCCATAGAATTCTCTTCAGAAGGCTCTGATTCCCCCCCCCCCCACCAGCCATTTTTGTCTACTAGTCATGGGAGGTCAGATAAATACAGAAAATTATTTCAGGGAAAGACATCTGCTTTGGCATACCCCCCAATATTTCACAGATGAAAACCAGGCTGTGTGTGTCCAAACAACACGAAACTGTGGTCAAGATGACAAACGTTATTAATCAGGAAGAACACACAAACTAGTAGAGCCTGCAGAAGTTTGCTTTTGCTTGAGCCTACTGGGGAGGGAAAGATTCCACCTCCCACTCTTTTTTGTACTTTAAACTCATCTTGTACCAACAGAAGTACACCAACAACAAAGTTGGGGATAGTGGGAGGAGGAAAGAGAAACTGGGATATTTTAAAAGGAGCTTAAAATAAAGGATGGCAGTAGATTAATCAGGACGGTCCTTTTCAAATTAGGACAGTGAGAGACTATGAATTGGCTTCAGTTAAAGGATGTCTGTACATCCCCAAATAAATCACCTTAATTGTGGAAATGAATGAATACCCCCTTCTCACATGGGAGCGCCTGGCATCCACTGTAGCCCAGCTCAGTCTTTAAGGCAGAGTGTGGCAACTGCCTTCAGTGGCAGATGCAGAGGGGATAGTACTGGCGAGCCTTCAACCATTCCCCTTGGCCACTTTTCCTCTGCCTGAGGACAGTGCTGCCTGTCCTAGGATGCTTGTCTTGCACCTGCTCGGCACACCTGGTGTTCTTTTAGCAGGGACACGGCAGAGGAAACTGTCCCATTCCAAGTACTGAAGTGAGATGCAGCGGTCAGCTCAGGTGGCTCCTGCATTCTAGAAGGGAATATTTGTCATCTTGCCCTTTGCCTCAGACAGTGGCAGCTTCTAGCTTCCATGTATATTTTTAGCTGTACTTTAATTTGTTGTAAGCCATCTTGGGTCCCTGCCTAGGAAAAAGGTGCAATAGAAATTTTATAAATAAAATGACAATGGGATGGTGAATCTGCTCTGGGATTTAATCTAAATTTTACAGGAGCTATTCAAGGTGCTGGAGAGAGAGAGAGAGAGAGAGGTTGTTGTTGTTGCTATCTGCCTTCCCACCAATTCTGACTTACGCCAACCCCATAATAGAATTCACTTGACAAGCTTCATTCACCTTCTCCTGTGTGTGTGTCTGTCTGTGTGTGTGTAAAAAGCTGAAAGAGAGAAAAAGAGTTGATGCCTTGGATATGTTCTGTACTCATATATTTAGGTGGTGTTATGCTATATTAGCTTGCCCTTCTGCTGAATACTGGTCTTGTGCAATCAATTGCATATCTGCCAATGCGCTTGTTTATTGTCCCGTTGTGCAATGGAGAATGGATAGTTGCTGTCGCTGCAATTCCAGTGAGCTAAATGGCAAATTAAAAGCACTAATACTTAGTGAAGCACCATCCAAGAATATGCAGCTACATGTGAAATGGTTGCACTGGTACAGCTCTGCTTATGCAACTATGGACTGAGTATGTTCATCATGTAACAGCCCAAAAAAATTGTTGTTGGGTGCCTTCAAGTCATTTCCAACTTATGGCAGCCCTAAGGCAAACCTGTCACAGGGTTTTCTTGTCAAGATTTGTTGCGGGGGGGGCGTGTTCTCGTAACTTCCTATGAGGCTGAGAGAGTGTGACTTATCCAAGGTCACCCACTGGGTTTCCATGGCCAAATGGGAATTTGAACTCTAGTCTCCAGAGCCGTAGTCCAGCACTCAGAACACTACACCACAGTGAACAAAAAGTTCCAACTGCATATGTAAAGAAATTTACCTCTCTATATGACAATAACAAGATTCCAGCCAATGTTTTCATAGTGATTGTGTATACTCGTAGACGAAAAGGTAACACGAAGATGCAATGGCTTTGAAACTGCTGTAAATTTTTTGAAGAAAGATGGTAGAGGGGGATACAATTAATTAATCGCACATTCCTTACACTATAAACAGATCATGGGGATAGGAAATTAAACCAGGCATTTTAAAGTTTTTCTCTGTGGCCTTGAGGACTTGAAACTTGCTTGGTTTTAACTCAAAGGGAAGCTGCTATTCTAAAGCTACCAAATTCTGTTGATTCCAGGCTTGTGTGCCCATTCCATCAGTGCAAAGGACACTTGCTGCTTTGATTAAAGCACTCTACTGTGCAAGAGCTCATTCTGTGCACGAGTTTATTGTTATTTTTAAGGAGGCGGGGATCAGTTGGCTGCATTTTGCCAGGTACTCCTGCTGCTGCCTGGCTTTGTCTTTTTCCCTTTCCCGTCTAGCACACACACACTGCCGTTGTGTTGTCCACGGTTTTGACTCAGTAATTAGTAGAAGCATACTGTGCACTTTTTAGCAGGATTCAAAGCTTGTTCCTTCAAACGCTGTGAGAGCCAAAGTAACCTTTGATTCGACCAGTCATCTCAAGTGGATGTCACATCACAGAAGTTGCAGAAAGAAGAAGAGAACTGGAAAAAGGGCAACCAAGATAAAAAGGTTGAAGCATCTTCCTTAGAAGGAAATGCCAAGGTTTTCAGGGCCTTTTAGTTTAGGAAATATGCAGCTAAGAGGAGAAGGAACAACACATGGGATAGGAGCTTATTTTAAAATAATATATGGATGGTGTGGTAAAAGTGGTTAGAAATAACTTTTCTGCCTTCACTCGAAAGCAGCATTTGGTCCACCCGATAAAGAATAATTGATTGTACATTCAGGTTAAACAAAGAACTCTTACTGGAAGCCAAGATAACTAAACTGAGGCTGTCATACTTAGCGCGTATCAAGAAAAAATGTGGTTAATTGAAAAAGAGGATAATGCTCAGTAAAGTGGAAGGTTGTAGAAAAGGAGGACTACGCTACAGGCAGATTGATTCAGCCAAAAAAATCTACAGTCCTGAGTTTGCTAGATCTGAGCAGAGCAGTTGATTAGCAGGGCTCTTGGACATCCACCATTCACAGGCTAAGTTCAAGTGGACTTGATGGCAAATAATAACAAACTATCAGTGGCAGATATTGGAAACCAGAAAGCATTTTAAAACTGCCCTTTAGCTTGCATTTAACAAAATAGTGTACAACAATAAAAACACCTGACCATGTTAACATGTAATTGAAATAAAGAAAAGCAACCATAACAATGAAAATAAGCAAAGTCAATTAATGAAAAGGCCTTGAGCTGATGCCCAAGGCATTCCCATGCTGGTTCCATGAGGATTCCATAGCTGGTACACCAGATCCAAGAAGGCCCAGTATTTCTTGTTGGCAGACAGCTAAGATCTTTGGAGAAAAGGCTGCCATACCCCTGCATATCAGCATCTGGGTTGTGTGAGAGAAGGGTGATGTTGCACTTACATCTGCTTGTGTGCTTCCCATTGGGGCATCAGGTTGGCCATGGAGAAACTGTATGTTGCACTGGATCCAGGAAGTCTGTATTTAGGAGGGATGAACATAGCCTACAGATTCAGGGGAAGCTATTAAGGATCTGACTATCATTTGCAACGAGAGGTCAGTCGTGTAAGTAGAGCTTGGAAAGTTACTTTTAAAAGTAATTAGTCACTGTTATAGCTCCAAGTCCTTCAAAGTGTAGTCAGTTCCTTCTGTAGCTCCTGTCTTTAATAAGTTACACTTTATTTTTCCATTTCTCTGAGGTAAAGGAAATAATTGGGCCTTTCTGAACCACATTGTTATAGTGCTATCATTCCACTTTCAACATTCTGTGGAATCCTGGGGTTTGCAGTTCAGGGAGGGTCATTTAGGATTCTCAGCCCGAAAGCTTTTTGGCCTCAATAAACTACAAATCCCAGGATTCCACAGGATGTTGAAAGTAGAATAATAGCGCTATAACAGTGTAGTGCAGAAAGGCCCATTCGTTTTAGTTACTTTTAAAAACACTTCTTTTTTTAAAAAAAAATTATCTTTATTGGAAAAGAAAAAGAAGTAAAAAATAAAAAATAGAAAAGATAAATATGTAGACAAGTATGATAGGAATGAATTGATATGAAGCAAATATAAACCAATTCTTACAAATCTCTTTGCAAATCGTATATTGTTTGTAGCGAGTGTACTATATGATAAAAGTTACTAATCTAAACCATGTTACAAACACTTCTGATGTACAAAACACACTCTCCTCCTGTCCACTTCTTTCTCTCCTCAACAGGCACAGCAGAAATGCGGAAATGGCCTTAGTTACACCTTCATTATGGAAAAGGGAAATAGTTATTTATATCTAAATAATGTCTGAGTTTTAAGTGGTTGGCAGGTATTATTTCTTGTCCTGCTGATGGACTCCTGTAAACATTTGGCTGACTACTGTAAGGAATAATATGTTGGAATAGATGATCTCTTAATCTGATCCAGCAGCATTCTCCAGATGTCCTTAAAGTATCCTTGGAAAGTAAAGCGTGGAATGTAGGAGGTTCTCTCCCTTTCCCTACATTCATCTTAAACCTCCTCATTTTTCATAACGTGTGTGTGTGTGTGTGTGTGTGTGTGTGTGTGTGTGAAAAGATCACAGTACATGCAAAAAACCCCCCAGTGCTTACCTTGAATCAATTAAAACATACATACGTGTGGCATTTTTCAAAATGCTCTCTAGGCATTAAATCATCTTCCACTTCTGGTGCTTTAATTTCATTTTTTTTTTACAGCTGCTTAAAAGAAAAGGAAGAAAGTAGTAGCTATTAATATTTAATTGGATCAGTTCCTGCCAACTCCCTGCTGTAATCACGTGAGCTGCCTTTGTCTGGATGCAAAAGAGTGTTTCTTCTTTGTAACCATGTACATATTTGATTTCTTTGTGCAAGTAGCTAGATCTAAGCCCTGCAAGGTTGCCTTACTTAAGCTACAGATGATTAAATGAGGAACTGTAGACACCCCTGAGATAGAGTGGTTTGTGCATGTCAGGAATTCACTTCCTGGAATCGGAAATGTCTTTCAATTAATGCTGCAAGAAGAAAGCATTAGCAAATTCTAGCATCTTTTCCGTATGATTGGATCTTTTTACACATTTCATAGGTAAGGTTCTGTCGGCTGAAGCAGTTGAGGGAGACATATATTATTTATAGATTTTGATTGTCTCAGGGAGGGGAGAATGCAGACATGCATTAATCAAGATTATAGATGTTAAAAAAAACTGTATGAGATGCCTGTATATCCAGCATTTGCTTATGGTTCATCCAGCATTTGCTCATAGAATCATAGAGTTGGAAGAGACCACAAGGGCCATCGAGCCCAACCCCCTGCCATGCAGGAATACACCATCAAAGCACTCCTGACAGATGATCATCCACCCTCTGCTTAAAAACCTCCAGAGAAAGACCCTCTTGCTTATAGTTGCAAGAACTTAAATGTGCTGGGAGAACCCCAGCACTCAAGAGAACATAAGACTCTGAACCACAACAAAAGCCTGTCTTAGACCAGTGCCATGATGCTGGCCTATGGAAATTCCACAAGCAGGATGTGAAGGCTTTGATTTATGGCAGCCCTATGACCCCCCCACCCCGCAAGAACCCTGGTCACCAACTGCCCTGCTCAGGTCTTACAAACTCAGGGTCCAGCTTCCATTATCGAATCAATCCACCTGTAGCACGATCTCACTCTTTTCCTACTGCTTTCAACTTTACCATGCATTACTGTCGTTTCCACTGAGTCATGGGCTCATGGCTTATGTCCAAAGTCCAACAGCCTCAGTTTAGTCATCTTGACTTCTAGTGAGAGTTCAGGCTTGATTTTCTCTAAGAGCCGTTTGTCTTTTTAGCAGTCCTAGGTTTCCATCGAACTCTTTTCCAGCACAACATTTCACATGAACCATCATGAACAGAGATGTAGCATTTCTTGGATTTTTTTGGGGGGGAGAATTATTTTTCCTGTTTTTTATAGGGGGAAGAGGCAATGAATATTCAGAAAAACTGGAAAAATGCGATATTAATATTCTTTACAGACTGAAAGTCACTTTGTTACTTTAGAAGAATAAAAAGTATTCTGTATACTTTGCTTTGGCATAAAATTATCATGTTTGGTAATTAGAAGCAGTTTATTCATGCAATATTTATAAATTGTTTTACTTTCTTAAATTTTTGATACAAGTGGAACTACACGGTTCTGACCTGTAGCATTCAAGCGCTCTTTAGTTTTGCCAGTTTATTGGGAGCAGACAAAAATGATAAGAACAGGAGGAACTATCAATGTTAGTAAAAGAAAGAAAATTATTTTGTCTCTTTTAGTTCTCCATAGTGTCAAGCAGACATAAAGAACTCGTCTTCATAAAGAGAAAAGAGACAAAAAGATTAAGACCATAAATTGCAGTGATCTAACACTGTACTTAGGCTTACTTAAAAATCTTCTTTTTAAAAATTGTACTGGAGGATAAATATATGGCTATCAAACATTTTACTCATCATTATGAGTTCCCAATTTTTCCAGAAAAAAAAAAGCTTTGGGGAAAAAAATGATATAACCAGGTTTTCCCTAATTCTTCATTGTGGAAGAAAGGAGATAGATAGATAGATAGATAGATAGATAGATAGATAGATAGATAGATAGATAGATAGATAGATAGATAGATAGATAGCCTCCTGGAACTTCACATTTTTAGTCATGACCAATAACCATTGATAGCTCAATGTGGGGGGGGGTTGACTTTTTTGCAGGGATACAACTCTACAAATTTTTCTGTAGGGCTGATTTGGCCTCCTAGCTTTCTATAATCACCCACCCTGATCAAGAAACAGAAATTTTGTAGGATAAGGCAGGATGAGAGTACATTCCCTTCAGGCTTAGAGGAGGGCCAGAACTTGCCCACAGACCTCTATAGACCAGGAGAGAAAGCTTTGTGGGCCAGATTACAGTTACAACCTGGAAGCTACCTTCCTGTACCTTCGTGTTGGCCCTCAAGGAAACATACCACTGATGATCTACCCATCCTATGGGTGAAAAACAGATCTAGCTCTCTAGTAATGCATGAATCAGACCCTTCTCTAGTATAGAACCTCCTGTTCCCTGAGATGGACACAAAAAGTTTATGGGGGAGTGTATGTGTACATGGGTGTGTGTGTCATGTAAGTGGGACAGTGAATCTATTCCAGACTATTTTAAACCAGGCTATAAAGTACTCCTCATGGTGCTGATCCCTGTTTCTTAATAGGTTTAGTACAGGAGCTATACAGAATAGCTCCTGTAAAACTAGTGAAAACCTAGAACTCTATACTTCTCTGCCCCTGCCACTGATATGGGAGCCACTACTGTGGGTATGTGCACATACATGTCACCTTATGCAGTGCGTCATTACCCTACAAAGTATGTCCAGTTCATACCACCTTAAACTGCTGTGGATCCATCCTACATCATAAAGCTAGGTTCCATAATTTTGTACTGAAGAACTTTAATGTCTTCCCCTGAACTATAGGTCTAGAGCAGACCTGGGCATTGATGGCCCCCGGGCCACATACGGCCCTTTGATTGGCTCTGACTGGCCCGTGTAAGGCTAATTGGAAATTACAAAATAAACATACTTTCTAACTTTACCTCATGCATGGTCTAAAGCTGCATTGCTTTTATTTTGAAGTTTTTTTTTATTCACGCGCATAATGACAGACGTGCACATGATTGGATCCTTGTCACAAGAGGACTTTAGCCCTCAAAATGTCCGCTAAAAAAGAAGGGTAGATGCTGAATGCAGGGTTTTCAAAAGAATTGGACTGCTAAGTATTTATTTACCGAAGTCAGAGGTAAAGCCGGGTGTTTAGTTTGCGAGGAGCAGATCGCCGTGTTTAAGGACTACAATTTGAGTCAGCATTACGAGACGAAACACGTTGAGAAATATAAAAACTTGACTGACGCTGAAAGGGCGCGGACTTCGGAAGCTTTGCTAGCTAAGCTGCAAAAGCAGCAAGGCTGTTTTACCAAACTTCACACAGCCAGGGATGCAGCAACCCAGAGCAGCTTTGTGATATCCCACAAAATCGCTAAATACAGTAAGCCGTTCTCGGAGGGGGAGTTTGTCAAAGAGTGCTTGGTGGACTCTGCAGCACTAATATGCCCTGAAAAAAAAGCGGCATTTGAGCAAGTCCCGCTGTCCAGGAGAACCGTGATTAGAAGGATCAAGGACATTGCGGGGAATCTGGAGCTTCAGCTGCAACGTGAAGTGGCACGTTTTGACTTTTTCTCCTTGGCTTTGGATGAGAGCTGTGATGTCCGCGACACAGCCCAGTTACTCGTATTCGTCCGCGGGATAACACCGGACTTCAAGATTACGGAGGAGCTGGCAGCAGTGCGGTTGATGAAAGGAACGATGACAGGGAGCGATCTGTTCATGGAGGTAAACGAGTGCATGGACACGCTGGGACTGAAATGGGACAGACTGACAAGTGTCACAACGGACGGTTGTCCAAATCTTACCGGAAAAAATGTCGGACTTTTGAAATGTATGCAAGATAAAGTGACTGAAATCGACGTGGATCAGAAACTGGTATTTTTGCATTGTATTATACACCAACATGTGTTATGCAAATCAGTGCTAAAAACTGACCATGTCATTGATGTTGTTACTAAAATAGTAAACTTCATCAGGGCAAGAGCATTGAACCACAGACAGTTTGTTGCACTTTTGGAGGAGCATGAGACCGAGCATCGTGACATCGGCTACCACACAGCTATCAGATGGCTCAGCCTGGGCAAAGTGCTAAAAAGAGTCTGGGACCTGAAAGCAGAGATTCGAGAGTTTTGTGAGAAGAAAGGCAAAGACTTCCCAGAGCTCTCAGATGAGGGCTGGATGGCAGAGTTTGCATTTTCTGTTGATGTGACTGCACTGATGAATGAACTGAACACCAAACTGCAAGGCAAGGGCCTTTTTGTTCATGAAATGCACAGCCTGGTGAAGGCTTTCATGACGAAGATACAGTTTCTTTCAAGCCAACTGGAGAGCAACACTCTCACTCACATGCAAACCCTGAAAGAAGTCACACCACCAGCTGATCACCTCCGCAGGTACTCATCCATGTTGGGAGCATTGCATGGTGAGTTTTCAAGGCGATTTGAAGATCTCAGAAAAATCGAAGATGAAATGCACCTGATTTCCTCTCCCTTTACCTGCAGTGTGGATAATGTACCCAGTGATGTTCAGCTGGAACTCATCGACCTGCAGTCTGATGCAGTACTAGCAGATCTCTGCTAGATTTCTACTCTTCTCTCAAGGAGGAGAACTTTCCAAACATGAGGAGACATGCTCAGAAGATGTTGGTTCTCTTTGGCTCTACATACATATGTGAACAAACATTTTCAGTGATGAAGTTCACGAAATCCAGGTATAGATCCTCTCTCACTGATGATCATCTGTCAGCTGTGCTTCGCATCTCCACCTCAGACATTCAACCTGACTTCAATGCATTTGTTAAAGCCCTGCAGAGACTAGATTTCTCTCACTGAACAAGAAAAGAGAACTTAAAAACACCAAATGAGGTGATTAGACTACAAATGTTGGCATGTAAAGGCACCAACTAGCAGTGAACTGGGACACTTTCTTTTTCTCAGCCTTTTTCTCAGAATCACAGTTCAGTGATGTTTAGTGACAGTTCAATATGATGTATCTTGCTTAATATTTGGAGTACAAAGACAATATTGTGATGTCTTGAGAATGCTAAGAACCTCTTTCCAACAGTAAATGAAACTCAAAATGTGTTTGAGTGAATGTGACTGGAAATTTTCACTAATATGAGTCACAAATAGTGAAAAATGTTCATTTTGTTTACCATTGTTTTGGGAAATTTTATTTAATAAATTACATTTTTTTGTAAGGCAACCTCACTTTTTCATTGTTTAACTATAACATATACTCGTACCAGCTTGTCAAAACAATGCTATTTACTGCTTTTTATAAAGAAATACAATTAATATTATGTAGAATTGAGTTCAGCCTTTTGGCCCGGCCCTCCACAATATTTTTAGTTTCTCATGTGGCCCCATGGAAAAAATAATTGCCCACCCCTGGTCTAGAGTGTTCTAGCAGAGAATTCTAAGTACCTGCAAACAAGAGATCCCAGGATGCCTTAGGATCGAGCCATGACAGTTTAAATGGTGTAAATTTGAAACAGCTGTAAACATGCAGTGGACATCAATGCACTTTCTAAACTGGTGCCCCCATAGACATTAGCTCAGAAACCTTTCTACACGGGTGAGCTTCATATGTATTTGGGGGACTCTTGCAGTATCAATAAAGCAGTGCAGGATGTTGGAGTATGTAGACATAAAGTGAGCAGAGTATCTCCAAACTAAGACATAATTCCCAGTGTCCTCTCTCCAGTGTGCATGCGTATACTCTCTCTCTTTTTCTTTCTTTCTTTCTCAGTCTCCTTCCCACCCCATCTTGTGTACAAGAGCAATAATTCATATTGCACTCAAAATGGAGTGAGGCTCATTTTCTTTCAGCCTGAAGAAGCAATGTTACATAAATAAAAGGCTATTCCCCCCACAAGAGGACAAAGGAAAACGATGTCATTGGAGCAGAACCATTTGTGCCATAATAGCAAGGGATCTGTCAGCACACACTTCTATAAACTCTTACTTTTCAGGAGTTTACAGCTAAGGGCTGGACTGTAACTTCCTGTGCTGAGTTTGTAGCCAGAATAGATTTCTTTTTGAAAAATTCATCAGAATCATTTTTAATCTCATTTTTTGTCTTTACTGCCTTTCATACAGAGAACCAAAAGAGGAAGGAAAAAATGGATGTATGGATGGAAAAATTATCTTTGGTCGTATGGAAAATGTAAAGGAAGAAGTCCTTGTCTACTGTGGAGTTAGGGCCCCTTCCTAAACTGCAAACCCCAGGAGTCCATAGGATGTTGAAAGTGGAATCATAGCACTGTAACAGTCTAGTGTGGAAATGGCCTTAGATGAGGTACTTGAAATGGAGCGCTAATGTTTCCAGCGCACTGGGACAAAACAGCAATATCCACGCATGCCAATGCTAAATCAGGGTGGCAACATGCAGCCCAAGGGCTGCATGCAGGATCCCCTCGTATTTATGTTTCCATATAAGCAAAGGTTAACAACAACAAAAATGGCTTTTTCAATAAATCCCTCTGCCTGGTTTTGAAGCTGAAATCACATTCCTAGAAGTCTCCTAGAAGCAAAATTCAGTTTTGAAACAAGGCACTCATTTCTTTCCAAAACTCTTAGAATTTTTAAAGAAAAAAAAATCTTAAGTGAAAACGGATGTTTTACATTGGCTTTTTATAGTGGGGTGGGTACTCCCTTTTCCTCTGGCAGATGCGCACCTCTGAGAGGAGTGATGATGAATGAGATGCTTGCTGAGATGCTCTGAACTTTGAACCTTGCTTCCTATCCGTATATCCCACCTTCCTCCTCCCTTAACATTCGTACTACAGAACTCAGGTTAATAGTAATTTTTATTTTGACTGATGGTATACTCATGCGAAGGCAGCCCAGCATGGTGCGGTGGTTTGAATCTAGAAACCAAACCAAGTCCTATGAAGAACAGCTTAGGGTTCTGGTATGCTTAGCTTGGAGAACAGAAGGCTGGAGAAGAGGTGATGATAGCCATTTTAGACACCTGCAGGTACGCCAGGTAGAAGATGAATGAGCTTGTTTTGTGTTGCTCCACAAATTAGGACATCAGCCAATGGATTCATGTTATAATAAAAGAGATTCCTAAATATTAGGAAGAACTTTTGACTAAAAGAACTGTTCAAGAGGGGAGTAGTACTTTAGTGGTGTATTCCTGTATGGCAGGGGTTTGGACTCAATGGTTCTTGTAGTCACTTCCAACTCTTATTATTCTATGATTCTGTGAGTGTTGGACTGGGATCCTGGGACACTAGAGTTTGAATTCCTGGTCATCCATGGAAACCTGCAGGTGACCTTGGGCAAGTCACACTCTCTTAGCCTAAGAGGAAAGCAATGGCAAACATCCCCTGAATAAATTTGCCAAGAAAATCCAAGGAAAGGTAACCATAAGTCAGAATTGACTTAAACAATAAATACTCACATGAAAAATTGTTCAAAAATCCTATTTACATAGATGAAACCAAAAGACACAAGTTTTGAAAAGTTCTGGAGTGCATTTTGAATCTGTCTTCTTCTTCTTCCTCTACATTAAAAATACCAGCTTTTATTCCAGTTTCTTAGGAGTCCACAAAGATATCACACTGCAGTGTGTTTACATCTTTCCTGGCTCTTAAAAAGGGTCCAGATTCAGGAAATGGATGTTTAAATTTCAAATATAAACTTAAATCATAAAATTACTTAAAAGCTTTCATCTCAACATATTCATTTGTAAGAAACAGAGCTCATTACAGAGGGCTTTGCATAATTTCTGGCCTGTTCATCCTTGACATAGGAGTTAATATTGTGTATTAAACTTGTCCTGTAGAATTAACTTGCCCTGAAAATAGCTAGTACTAAGTACCAGAGAACGCAAACAGACAATGCCAAAATATTCAAGTTATGCAACAGGAAATGTCTTTCCCAGTTCTTTTTCACATCACGCAATTGTAACATTTCAATAGTACTTTAATTCCATGGCGCTATCCTATGAAACCCTGGAATTTGTAGTTTCATGAGGTGCTTAGAATTCTTTGTCAGAGAGCTCTAGTTCCTCAGAGAACAAGTCCCAGGATTCCACAGGAAATACCCCTGCCAGTCAAAGTGGTATAAAAGTAGTATAACGGTGCAGTGTGAAACCTTAACAGTTAATTAAAATGCCATCAGTAACATCTTCTGGGTATACCCTAACTCAAGAACAGGCAGAAAATATAAATATGTTGATTATCAGCATTTTGATGCTCAGTTATTTAATACTCGGAGCAGCAAAATTAGATGCCTTCTGTCCCACTTGTCATTACACTGCTGAAATAAAGTTTGGAATAACTAGCAATTCCAGAAGTACACTATTCAGTTCTGGTATTTGAAATATATTCTTGGATTCAGAATTCTTTAATTCTAATGATATACCTTTTGCACCAAGCTTTCATTGGTGGATTTTGAGGTCTGACTAAAAATTCAGTTGCAGTCTGAATTCAAAGTGTTTGTGATGTTCAAAAGCCCTAAATGCCTTGGGACCTTGAAACTTGAAGGAATGCATCTCCCTATATCTGCCTGCCTGAAGACTGAGATCTGTTGGAGGGGCCTTCCTCTGTGTCCCATTAGAGGGAAGAATATGATAGGAGGAAGGGCACAGGAGGGGTCTTCTTAGTTGTGGCACCCCACTTGTGGCTTGCTTTCCTCTTGGAGGCCCGACAGGTGCCACTGGTGGGCCATTTCCACGCTACACTGTTATAATGCTCTTGTTCCAGTTTCAACCTCCAATGGAATCCTGGGGTTTGCAGTTTAGGGAGGGACATTTGGAATTCTCAGCTAGAGAGCTCTTTGGCCTCAGTAAACTACAAGCCCCAGAATTCCACAGGATGTTGAAAGTAGAATAATAGCAGCATAACAGTATAGTGCGGAAATGGCCATGGTTTCTTTTCAGTGCCAGGTCAACACATGTCTTTTAATTAAAGCTTTTGTGACCTAATTTACTTTTAAGCATATGCATGGTTTTAAAAATCTTTTAGCCTTTTAAAACTGTTTTTAACTGGTGGGGTTTTTAAATATGCTTTTGTCTTGTTTAAATTATTCCTTGCTTTTAATCTGGAATTGTTGAAATTGTTCATATTGTTTTATATGTTTTTCACCTTTGTTGTTGTTGTTGTTGTTGTGTGCCTTCAAATGGTTTCTGACTTATGATGAACCTACAATGGGGTTTTCTTGGTAAGATTTTTTCGGGGGGGGGGTTTGCCTTTGCCTTTGCTGAGAGAGTGTGACTTGCCCAAGGTCAACCAGCAGGTTTCCACAGCTGAGCGGGAATTCAAACCCTGGTCTCCAGGGTCCTAGTCCAATGCTCAAAATCACTACACCACAGTGGCTCCTTCAATCTCACAATAAAAGAACGGGATAAAAATATTTAAATCTAATATATAAAAGTCAAAGTTTGTAGTTTGTCTGTATCAGGTGAAGACCTGACCTCATATGATTGGCTGTGTCAGGCAAAGACCTCATATGATTGGCTGCCTGAGAAGATTCTATGGAATCTTGGGATTTGCAGTTTAGGGAAGGGCCCTTACAATTCTCAGTCAAAGAGCTCTTGGCCCTGGACCATTGCTGTGGAGACAAGGCCTAGCAGCAAGAAAGAGGAGGGCAGTGTATTCCCTCAGGAACCCAGTTTCTGTATGTTAATAACTCTGAATACAAATTGGATTGGCAAATATGGGGAAAAGTTACAGATACTGGACAAGACAGTTTGGGGAATTAGAGACACAGGATCTCAAATCTTTCTAACAAGTATTACCTATGAGAAAATAAAATTCCAGGCAATGCCGAGTATATATGCTACTATTTAAATAAATAAATAGCACAAAGTGAAAAGCCAGCAGAGTGGATCCTATACCTGTCCTAACCGTTTGCAGTTATAAAGGGTGTTTAAGTCTTGCCAACAAGAGGAAGAAGTCATCCAAAAAAGAAGGGGAAATGCAATGCAAGTCTTCCTAAAGTATACATATATTGTTTTATATGTATAGATTCAAATTATATGTGATGCATATAGAAATTTATTGTTGATGCTGTCTCAGAGACCCTTGCTCTCCTTTGGGAGATTCTTTTTCTTTAAACTAGACTTGGCTGGGCAGACTTTCAAATGCTAGATGCCTTGAAACAGAGGATCACTGTCTTGATGGTCCGCAACGGAAAACTGTCTAGAAAGAAGGACACATGACTACTCTAGGAAGGACAATAATAAGATCCAGGTTCCACATTACTTTGCGCAGAGTGGCTCCCCTTCTACCTCCATGGTTGCTCCCAAAGAGTTTGAGGTAATAGTGTACACAAGTTATCTTGCACCCAACTGGTTATGGATGGTTGTGTGGTTACATGACCTACGAGTGACATCCACCAGCATGGATTACAGCCATGCAATTTGTTTTCTGGGTGAATGGTGTACATCTAGGAAAACACGGTGTCAACACCACTGAGCAATGCCAGATTTTTGGACTACAATTCTCAGGATCCCACAACCAGCATGGCTATTGACCGTGTAGGGTGGGGAATTCCCATGGCTGTGGATCTAAGTGAAGTTTCCAGGCTCTGGGGCAGAAGCATATCTAGGGTAGGGCAAGAAAGGTGCATGCCTGAGGTGCCAATGCCAGAGGGTGCAAAAAAGGGTCATGCAGAGGTCAGGGGTGAGGGTAGGGATAAGGGAAAGAAGGTGGGGTGCAACTTCCATACTTGCCCTAGCCACTGTTTATGCTAGATATGCCATTGCTCTGAGGATCAATCATGGAACATGGAACAATGATGTTGTAATTTAGACCTAAGAAGAAAACCTCTTAGGAACGAAAATTTTGTTCAGGTGGTTTGTAACAAATATATTCATTCAAACTTATTTTATCAATATTTGTTGAAATGTCAGATGATGCCCTGCATGTTTTAGCCATGGACTAGTGTGTGTCTTGAGTCAGCCATGAATTACTCTGTGTTTGAGTCAACTCTAAACCCTAGCCATAGTAGTGGACCTGAAAATTATTTGACATATTGTGACTCTGTCAATGAGAGACTTCCAAGAGCCCCATCATCAACAGACCTGCTGAGGTCTTGCAATCTCAGGGCATCCATAGTTTCCTTGATTGAGTCTGTCCACCGGTGATAACAGTTCCTATTTCCTTCCACTTTATCAAGCATTTTAATCTTTTTCCAGTTACTCATGTTGAGTCATGACGTGTCCAAAGTAAGACTGTCTCGGGTTAGTCATTTTGGCTTCTAGTGAGAGCTTAGAGTTGATTTATGCTAGGACTTACTCATTTGTCTTTTTGGCACTCCATGATATCTGCAGAATTCTCCTCCAGCACCTCATTAAAGATGAGTTGCAACTTCTCTTATCAGCTTTCTTTACTGTCCAGCTTTCACAACCATACAAAGATATCAGAAATACTATGATATGGATGATTCTGACATTCTGTGTTTAATGACATATCTTTACATTTGAGGATTTTATCTGGTTCCTTCATGTCTGCCTTTCCAAGTCTTAATGTTCTCCTGATTTCTTGACCACAGTCTCTGTTTTGACTTATGACGGAGCCAACAGATAGAAAAGCTCAAATTATTTTTATGTCTTCATCATCGACTTTAAAGTTTGATAAATCATCTGTGGCCATTATTTTTGATTTTCTAATATTCAACTTTAACCTGCTTATGCATGTTTTATCTTTAACTTTCCTTGATAGTCATTCCCAGTCTTTTCTTGGTAGTCATTCCAAGTCTTCTCTTTTCCATCGGGCTAGAAATTTGTGTCCTCCCTTAAGTGCTGTACAACCAGGTCATAAAATCCACAGGAAAATGTCTAGTGGCCCACATTTGATCTGTCAGACTCATAACATCTTCTGCAGTTTCCCAGAGCTTTATTTATTTATATACTGAATAAATCATGAAGGGATGTTAGCATTATATAAGAGATATCACATTGGTTCCTTTGTTCACTGAGCAGGAGGCTACAGCTCCTCCTTGCTAGAATCTCAGAGCAGGTTACCTCCCAGGAATGGGAGAAACACCACACCATGTTTTGAGGGTTTTGTGTATTTAGAGGCATTACCCCCACTTCACCTCAAGCACTTTATTTTATTCTTTCAGCAGAGTCAGTTAACACCTTTTCACATTGCCCAATTATAGCTGTTTGATGCCCTTTTAACTGCCTTGGCGGCATCCCTGGCATTTGTCGTTTGGTGAAGTACTAGAATTCTCTGACAGAGAATTCTAAATAGCTCACAAAACTATAGATCGCAGCATTCCACAGAATGGAATCGTGATAGTTAAACTGGCATCCAACTGCTACATTTAATGTAAAAACAGTCTGGTCTACATGTTGTCCCTGTTTGAGCAGTCGCCTTGTGGCAAGCTCCCTGTCCTACAGTGTAACATCTATAAAGTTTAAGGCAGATCCATTCCTTGATAGGCACGGTTTGTCAGAATTTACTGCAATAGATGTAGATAGTCTACAGGTTTTCCACTGTGTGTGACCTTTTACAGTTAAGCCTGTGGCCTTGGATTGGGAAGGAGCTACAGAACAATAAAGCCAGCATCTTTTAAGTATCTGAGAAGCCTACATTCTTATTCCCAAAAACTCCTGGCCTCTAAGCACAAGAACATTCACTAATCTAAACCTTGATATGAGTGCTATGAGGTTAAACCTTGAAGTGAATAGGACCTCCTGGCCATGCCCTCAAGCAGAATCTAAAAATGCAGGCAGTTATGTTGATCTGTAACAGCAAACAGATTCTAACCATTTTCATCCTTAACGGGAACAGACCTTTAGTGGAATTAATGGGTCTTAATTGCCCATGCAAGACTATGCAATGCCAAAGCATTTTCCATTTCAACAGGGGTAACTCAAAACAATGTTCCTATGCTCTAAAATTTGTTTTCCTTCCCTTCACCCCCACCCCCATCCCAAGCTAATATGAGGATTGCAGTTCATCTCAGAGGGAGTCAGAAAAAAGTAACCAATGATAGCTACAGGCTGCAATTCTGAATCCATTTACCTAGAAGAAACCCCAGTGAAATCAACAGTACTTCCTTTCCAGTCGGCATGTATAGAACTGCATGTTAATCCCTCTGTTTTGTTTAAAAACAGCCACTCACAAATGAGGTTTATATAAATTTATGGTGCAACAAGCCCTTCTAAGTTTATCAATGTGGTAATGACGTACAGCTATAGAAAGTTATTAAAAAATAGATGGTGTCTGAACCATGTGTGATGCATGAATGATATTGTGATTTTCAGCTCAGTGGCCCTGATCTGATAGTTGCCACAAAGCACTAATCAAAGCAACAAAAGTAATGGAATGGGTAAGAGTTTTTTAAAAGATATTGGCTGAGATCCTACACTGTGCTTCCATAAAGTAAATCCACACTCACATATGGTGGTCATGCCACATTACCTTTCTGCTGAATACTGATAGTTTGCAACCAATTGTGTATTTGCCAGCATGCCCGCTTATTGTCCCATTGTGCAATGGGGAATGCACCATGGTTGTAGCCACAGTCCAAGAGAATCAAATGGTACATTGAAGGCACTGGTGAATAGTTATGCACCACACAAGAACATGCTACTGCTTGTGAAATAGTTACATTTGTCCAATTCTCTTTATGCAACTGAATGTCTCCGCTGCATAATGACAAAAAAATCCAACCATATGTATAAGGAAATGTGTGCATATGACCCCAACCAGGTGTTATTTAGAATCAACCAACCCTGATATGCCCTAAACTATTAAAAAAAAAACACCATCATCCAAGGACCGACCAAGTTACAATGAATTATTAGAACCTGCTCGTGGCTGGTGTGTTCTATGAGAAGTGAGATGCTGGATCTGCCTCAGGTTTTAGTCTGAAGTTTAAAGTAACTATCTAGAGTGCTTAACCTTGGCCCACAAAATGGATTCAGCTTCTTGGAGAGTTCCTTTAAAGTTCACACTATAACCTGGAATAGATTCACCACCCACTTATGTGGAAGGCTACATCCATCTTTTTGCTCTGCATCTGTATTAACACACAACAAAGAAATATTTTATTTCTGTAAATGCTGGTTACAGAGCTTGAGGCAATATCTTTGTTTGTGCTGATAATATAATCATATAAAATTAATGGAGGATGTTTTTCTCCCAGTGAAATATGTTCTGTCCCAATTTGTATTATCACTTCTTATTGGAAAGGCTATATTTTTAATGGAGTATGGATTAATTGGAAGTGTCTCCTTTTATTTACATGTACCACTGCTAGCAGGGTAGACAGGGAGCCTGAATTTTCCTGCAGGGATTCCTAAAATAATAGTTGACAGAAGCTGTAAAATACAAGTTTTTCCATGGGGAGTTTTTTTTCTGTCTTAGGGCTACACTCTTGCAAAGTTATAAACACATAATTTCCGCTGAAACCTGCAGGAGGACTTGGCTTCTTGTAACCACAGGCATGATTACAACCTGAGCCTGGGTCATTATTTGACAAATGCTGTTTGATGTATTTAATTTAAATGGTAAATCACATACTGCAGCATTTGGTCTAAAACATTTGCAAAGGAACATGGCATTCAACAGAATAATTGCAGTAAATAGAAAGTATTCCCCTTTCCCAACTCAAATTATTTTGTATTTTTGGCTTCTCAGTGTCCATTTTGGTAGGCCTTTGGCCAAATGCACATTTTACATCAAGAACAGCAACTGTGGGAGGCTTGGGGGTCTACTTCAGCTCCCCAGAAGACTTTAGAGGACAGCCCCCCCCAGTGCACACCATGGAAAAAGTAGTTTTGTCCACAAATACCTGCAAATACCCTCTATAGAATGTGAGGCACATTTTCACCAAGTTTTGAGGCTCCCCTGAAATATTTCCTAAGGTCTTTAGCTGGCCAGAAAGCAACTGGTCAAGGAAGAGAAGGACCAGAGGCAGGTCTTTAAAGGGCTGCGTGGACTGATCAGAGCCACCCAGAGGGAGGTTCTTCCAGAAAAGGAGCATTTCAAGTGGGTGGAGCAGGGCAGGCATTGGAGAAACTTACAAATAATCAAATCTGTGAAAGTCAAACCTGCAAATCGGGAGGGCCAACTGCAGTTGGTGCACTAGCCAAAGCTGATAATAGAAACAAACATAGTACACTAGCTAGCTCTTATAGAATTCCTGCCACAGAGCTTTACAAATGGACAAGAGCTCTCCAGCAGAGAATTCTAAGTACCTTACCAAACTACAGATCCCAGGATTCCACAGGATGGAGTCATGGCAGCTTAGGTGGCATCAAATGACCATTGCTGTGTAATCCAGAGGAACAGTGAAAAGTCTGGACTTGGGTAATCTGGAGGTGAGAAGATTCAGAGAAGACATGAAAACAGTCTTCCAACATCTCAGGGGCAAGGAGTAGCTTTGTTCTGTGTTGCTTCAGAAGTTGGGCTGCCTCACGAAGCTGGTGGGCTTCCTTTCACTGGAGGTATTTCAAAAGCAGCTAGATACTCATTTGTCAGGGAGGCTATAGATGCATCTTACATTTCAGGTGCTTCACTGAATAGGTGGTTTAACTAGATATTTTGCAAGGAAGCTTCAAATAGTGTGATTCTATGATTTTGGAACATAACAACCAGAGCGTAGAAAATTACTGTTTAAAATAAATGGACATTGTTACCATTGCATTTTAAAAGTTAGTTGTTTGTGTTACTTATCCACCCTTGTTAAATTTCCCATAACTTTATTTTCTAAAAAAGAAATAATCTAAAAATGTAAAAAAAGACCTACTTTAAAAAAAACTCAGAATGCTTCTAAAGCATTTTAGCTCTCCAAAAGTAAAAAGAAAAAGTATTAAGTAAACATGATTCATCATACATAAAAATAATCAACATTACACGATTTGGCAAAGGAAGTGTCATTACATTCCCATTATAATTTTTTTTAAAGGAAATGTAACGTGTTCTCTCTTGCCCTAGAAAATAGAATTAGGTCGAATAGTTTTAAGTTACAGGAAGGTAGATTTTGATTGAACATTAGAAGGAACTCCTTGATGGTAAGACCTGTTTGGCAATGAAACCAATTAATTAGGGCATTTCCACACTACACTGTTATAGTGCTATTATTTCACTTTCAACATCCTATGGAATCCTGGGTTTGCAGTTTAGGGAGGGGCATGTAGAATTCTCAGCCAGAGAGCTCTTGGGCCTCAGTAAACTACAAACCCCAGAAGTCCACAAGATGTTGAAAGTGGAATAATAGCACTATAACAGTGGCCCTTTTCGCAGCAGCGGCGCTGGCTCGAGGGGGAAGGGCAGCTCGCGCGACAAGCCTCTCCCGAAATGCTGCCGCTCCCCCGCGCTTCCTTACCGCACCTGCCGTCTTCCAGCGTGACCGGCGCTCTTCAGCCCTGCCCCCAGCTTCCGCAGCGCACTGTGGGAGTTGTAGGCGGCGCTGGGGAGGAAGTGCGACCCAGCCGGCGCGCCAACACACCGCTTGGAAGGTAAGTGCGCGGTGGCGCTGGGAGCCTTGCGCGAGTGCAGGTTATTTTCGGCTGAAAGCCGAAAATAAAAAAATCCGCACGAGCGCCGCTTGAGCCCCGTAAGCAACGTGGAAGTGGAAGTGCGTCATGCAGAGCGACGCTCCCACTCCCGTGAGGCTCACGGGGCTCTTTCGCGAGAGAAAGCCTGTGCGGAAAGGGCCAGTGTAATGCAGAAAGGCCCTTAGAGAGGCAGTGGGAATCTGTTTCTCTGGATGTCTTCAGAAAGAGGCTGGATAGTTATCTCCTGGGGATACTGTAGCTGGAATTCCTGCATTGTGCAGAGAGGGAGAGGAGTTAGACTTAGCCAGTGGGGTTCCTTCCAATTCTATGATTCTATGTTACAAGTAACACCATTATTTGTAACATATTGCTGCCACGACTTGATTAGATAACAAGAGTCATGCTGGACGAAGCCAAATTTTTCTCTAGAACAATACTCTCTCCCAACACCAACCAATCAGATGCTTATGGGAAGTCTACAGGTTAGCAATGAGTGCAACAACACCTTCCTGTTTGTCCTCTCCCGCAACTGCTTAAGTCATCCTACATTCCATGGGACATACACATGCAAGCAGTTGTATCAGGGGTCCCAGTTGGATAAATGGAGTGCTAATAAGTGTAACCATTCCACATGAACTTATATCCTATTGTTAGTCCTGACTTGAGCAGAGATATCAAAGCAGCTAGATTTACCTATGTGCTGATTGGGCATCCAGCAACTAATTTAATGGTTCTGCTCTAGTTGAGACTGACAAACAAGATTCCAGCCATGTAGCTGTGCATCCTTGAATGGTGGATAAGTATTCATCAGTGCTCGTAAAGTGCCATTTTCTTCACTGGGGTTGCACAAAGAACCACTGTGCATTCTTCATTGTCTCATGGGACTACAAGCAGGTACACTGAAAGATACACAATCAGTTGTACAATATCAGTATTCAGCAGAATGGTAGAGTAATGCAACCATTGTGTTATAACGCAAGTACAGATTTAAACCTCTCAAGCATGATGTAGAATCTCAGCCCATCCTACCCTAGAGTCTGTTTCCTGACTTTTTAATCTGTAGGTCATTTCACTGGTGTGATTGGTTATTTGTACTTTTAACTTACAGCATTCACATCCAGAATGAATGGGTGCAAGAGGTACAGATTGGAAATTTAACTAAATAAATAATTTTCCATCATGGAATTTCAGTTGCAATGTAGAAAACTTGTGGTCCATTTAAGAAAAACACAACTCAGCTTGTGTACATGCACATGTGCCTTCAAGTTGCCAGCTGATTTATGATGACCCCCGGAATTTTGTAGGGTTTTTACAGGCAAGGAATACTCAGAGGTGGCTTTACCGTTGCCTTCCACTGAAGTTTAGTCTACAGCATCTGGTATTCATTGGCAGTCTCCCACCGAAGTACTAACCAGAGCTGACCTTGCTTAGTATCTAAGATCAGATGGGATCTGGTGCCTTTAGGATATGCAGGCTAAACTCAACTCAGCTTAGCCACAGATTTCAGTAACTGATGAAAGATAACAGCCCTGCAATAAGCATAGTCCCTTACATATGACAAAAACTTTTAAATACACCCCCTCCATTTTCCTGCTCTTGACAATGTTAATCAATCATTTTTTTCAATGGCATTGAACTCTTTTCCTTTCTTCCTGCATTTCTCTTGTGCTGCGGCATATCATCATAACACTGGAATGCTCTTTCTCTTCCTTTGTCACGGACTCAGGAAAAGTCTGTGTGTGTGTATGTGTAATATCTGCTCCTTGTCATCCTCTTCATCACAGTGCTTATCCCCAAAACCAGGATTCAAAGCTGCTATAAATTCCATTTCCTTTTATTTCAGTTTGTTTTTAACAAGAGTCTGCTGAGTTTTGCAAATTTTGTCATATTCAAGATGGACAGACCTTGAGATTTAAAGGTGTGGAAGAAACCAAACTTGACAAGGTTGTCCGTCTCGCCCCAGGCTTTGAGTGCTTAACTCCTAAAAGTGCAGCTTTTGCCCCTGCTTTAACGATGAGGTTACAGATGATTTCTCCTCTTTTTTTATCCCAGGAGGTTCCTTGTTTTTAATACTTGCATGGCAGGCAGGTACAACACAGCCCTGTTCATTTTGGGAATAGCTGCTCCTGGTTAATTTAGTCAGTGCACAGCAGGGAGATTTTTTTTTTGTAAAGAATTTACCAAAATTGGGAAATTTCTTCATATTAAGAATGGGGAAGGGCTTGTTTAGTACACAAATGGGAGAAAATAAAATGAACATATTTCCTTTTAACAACAATGTTTATTTATAACACCCTCTTCACCAAGGGGGCAGAACATCAACATCAACATAGACAGTAAGGGACAAAGATAATATCTGAAATATACTACCCTGAAGATGCCCAGCCTTATTGTAGAAGCTAAGCAGATTTGGCTCTGGTTAGTACATGGTTGGGAAACCACCATGAAATACCAGGGATCCCCAGTATCAAGAAAGAGTCCTACCTGACATACTGGAAAGCAGCTGCCAGTTAGAGTTGATAATACTGGGCTAGATGGACCAATATTCTGAGTCAGAAAAAAACACCTTCCTATGTCTGTGAATATATGGCTAGGTCTGGAATGGGCAATGGGGAAAACTCAGGGACCAGCTTCCGCTCCAAACTCCATGGGCTGCATTGTGGGCCCAAATATCTAAATTTTGCTCTGTGGTCCTTTTCAAAATGGTGATAGGAAGTGGGTGGGAAACAGGAAGTGATATTATACTACTTCCTGTCACCATTTTGAGAGGGACTGTAGAGGGAAACAGAGGTAATTGGGAGTGCTTTGATGTGGGTTCCTGCATGGCAAGTGGTTGGACTGGATGGCCCCAGTGGTCTCTTCCAACTCTATGATTCTAGGAAGTAGGGGGTACTGGGATATTTTCAAATGTTTTCACATGTTTGGCGGCATTCTGCAGTGTTTGGGGGCAAAAATTCCACCCAAATCATGCTGACTTCATTTTAAAATGGGGAGGGTCTGGGAGGTTCTACAGGGGCCACTAAACTGTGGTGTAAGGCCACAAACAGCCTGTGGCTTGCACTATGCCCAGCCCAGTATAGATATATAAATGTATACACCCACAGGCATGTTGATTCTTCTAAGAGACATCTAGCACCCTAAAATAGCTTCTAGTTCCCAAGATTTATTTCTTGAACTATTGTCTCTAGTCTTTCAAGTCTCCCTCAAACTGTATTTTTTTTCTTTTCTGTACAGATATCTGTAGTTTTCTCATTTCCAGGCAGATACCTTGTTTACATCCTTAATTAAAGAGGGATTATAAGATACCTCTCTTTCCAGATTGTTGATGCATGCCTTCCAAGTCATTTGCAACCCTAAAGTGACCTTATCACTGGGTTTTCTTGGCAGAAATTGTTCAGAAGGGGTTTGCCCTTACCGTCCTCTACAGAAGAGAGAATGTGACTTGCCCAAGGTCACCCAGTGGATTTCCGTGGCTGAGCAGGGATTATGAACCTGATCTCCCAGTGTCCTAGTCCAACATTCAAACCACTATTCCATTCTGGCTCTCAGGCCATTTCTGCACTACAGTGTTATAGTACTGTTACTCCACTGTCAACATCCTATGGAATCCTGGGGTTTGCAGTTTGGAGGGGGCACTGAGAATTCTCAGCCAAAGAGACCTTTGGCCTCAGCAAACTACAAACTCCAGAATTCCACAAGA
This sequence comes from Iguana delicatissima, assembly GCA_948472985.1. Lineage (NCBI taxonomy): Eukaryota > Metazoa > Chordata > Lepidosauria > Squamata > Iguanidae > Iguana > Iguana delicatissima. Next base: position 244,603 of record CAOKZL010000665.1, read on the forward strand.
TGTTGAAAGTGGAATAATAGCACTATAACTGTGTAGTGTGAAAATGGCCTCAGTCTCTTTCAGATACATACCAGGAATTCAGGAGGCCAATTTTTAAGAGCACTAAGCCAGTTATTTAATTCCCATGGCAACATATCACTAGGCTGGCTAACAGAGGAATAGTCCTAGCTAGGCTGGGCCAATCTGTTTCCTGACTTTAGCTATATTTCTCTTGTCCAGGAGCTAATCTAGGGGTGGGGAAAGTGAGGCCCACGAGCCATTTTTTCACTCTTCTTGCCCCATATTTTCATTCAAAACATCCACAGCCTTGAGAGCATGGAGAGGCGCAAATTTTGCTACCCACATCAACAACTGTTTTAAGGCCAGGAGAGGACTTTAATTAATCAGGAGATGAATAGGCAGTAGAGGTTTTGCCTATCCCCAACTATCCAAGTCTGTTTCTGGCACTCAGTAACACTTCATGGAAGCCACTGATAACCCTGGCCATTTCTGCACTACACTGTTATAGTGCTATTATACCACTTTCAACCTCCTATGAAATCCTGGGCTTTGCAGTTTAGGGAGCATTATTTAGCATTCTCAGCCAGAGAGCTCTTTGGCCTCAGTAAACTACAAACCCCAGAATTCCACAGGATGTTATAAGTGGAATAATAGCACTACAACAGTGTAGTACAGAAATGCCCATGTATGCTCCTAAGAGTATAAAATCATTCCTTTACCTATCTTTCTCCATTCTGGGTTTGTTTCATTGTGCATAATTGACAGGTTAAACATCCCCTCCAAATGTTTTAGACCTCATCTCCCAGAATCACTGTTGACTGGCTATGCTGGTTGTGATTTCTAGGAGCTGAAATCAAAAACAACCAGAGGGCCAAAGGTTAGAAAACACTGCACTAGACTGGAGTCAGTGATCAGGAATTATAATGGTGCAGTGTCCCAATCAGGAAAGCAAGTGGTGCATTGAGGGGTGTCCCCATCTCAGGGGTTGAGGTTTACAGAAGGGAAGGACTTTTCCAGGCCTTCTGTGGCCCAGTGGAAGAAACTCTACAGGCTGGATTATTGGGCAAGGAGGGGAGTAAATGCTCCCCTCTCTACACTAGAGTTGTGTGATACTGGAGTGTGACAAAAAGTCCCAAGTCCCTGCCCATCTAAACCAAATCATCTTGTGATGTACCATTAGATCTTCTTCTGTACCTTTTCTGTACTGCTTTGCAGCAATGTTTTATTTGCTCTGATTAAGAGCCTCTGAGCTTCAGCCAGTGTTCCATCATGGGTTTCTTGGTCTTTTACAAATGAGAGGCATGCGAACCTTCACACCAGCCTAGCTGTTTTTAGCCAAATGGGTGCATGTGGTTTCCATGGCAGCAGAGGCAGGCAGAATTTGACTTTAAGAGCATCCGCAGATGGATGCATTCTGCTTCAACAGGCAAGACTCCCCCATCAAGGAGCAACTTTTGTCAATTCCTTTCAGACCATGATTTTCTTAACATGACATGAACTGCCCAAAGAGGGGGTAGGATTGCTAGAAGTTACAGCTCATCTTGGAAATCTTAAGCAAGGGCCAAGATTGTGGTGGGGGGAGGATATAAAGGGAAGGACAAATACCTTGGGTACAGAATGAGCAACCAACCCGTCTGTTTTTAGTTGCTATAATACAGGAACATTTTTGTGACAGATGCCATTGTCTTCAACATCCCTGCAATGTACTGATTGGTTGTGAGTTAAAACACGCACACACAAAAACCGGGGTGCCTTATCAAATTTATCATAGCTGTTCCATGCCATTTGGAGAAAGCTTATTTGAACTATAAACAGAGAGAAGGCCATAATTGAGTGACAAAGCATATGCTTAGCATGGAGAAGGTTCCAGCTCATTTCTTGACATCTGCTGGGCAGGCTAGGAAAGAATTCTGCCTGAAACCCTAGAGAGATGCTGCCGTTCAGTATCAGTAACACTAGGTTAGGTAAACCAAAGGATCTGATTTAGCTTAAGTCAGTTCCCTATGTTCTTATGCCAGGATCAGCTTGGTATCACAGCTAGTTGAGATATTCTCAGGAAAATAAGAACGAGGACCTCTCTGGCAGCTGCAGCTTAAAATAGCTGAGATTGGCAAAGTGGAACTGTCTCAGTATTCTTGGGCCATGGTTCATGCCATCCCTACCCAGCCCAAGGTGAGAGATGTTTGGGTTTGCCATCCAATAATATCTGTAAAGGTTGCTCTTTCCCACAGATGTGGGCAGAATGTGACACCAGTGGCTCCACACCTCCAGTTTTGCAGTCCCTGAAGCCACCATCAGTCCCCTCCAACACTCAATCCCCCTTAAATATTTTTAAAAATTTGACATAATTTGAAGAGAATTCATAGAATCATAGAATCATAGAATTGGAAGAGACCCCAGGGGCCATTGAGTCCAACCCCCTGCTATTCAGGAACACCCATCAAAGCATTCTCAACAGATGGCCATCCAGCCTCTGCTTAAAAACCTCCAAAGAAGGAGACTCCACCACACTCTGAGGCAGCATATTCCGCTGCCAGACAGCTCTGACCATCTGGAAGTGCTTCCTGAGGTTCAAGTGGAATCTCCTTTTCTGCAGCTTTAATGCATTGCTCCTTGTCCTAGTCTCTGGAGCAGCAGAAAACAAGCCCGCTCCCTCCTCAACATGACATTCCTTCAAATATTTAAACATGGCTATCATGTCCCCTCTTAACCTTCTCTTCTGCAGACAAAACATACCCAGCTCCCTAAGCCGTTCCTCATCGGGCATGGCTTCCAGACTCTTCACCATTTTGGTCACCCTCTTCTGGACATGCTCCAGCTTGTTGATATCTTTCTTAAATTGAGGCACCCAGAACTGGACACAGTATTCCAAATGAGGCCTAACCAATGCAGAATAGAGTGGTACCATTACCTCCCTCGATCTAGACACCATACCCCTATTGATGCAATCAAGAATTGCGTTGGCTTTCTTGGCTGCCTCATCACACTACTGACTCATGTTCAGCTTGTGATCTACCAAAACTCCTAGATCCTTTTCACATGTACTGCTATCCAGCCATGCGCCCCCCATCCTATATTTCTGCATTCCGTCTTTTCTGCCTAAGTGTAGGGCTTTACATTTCTCTCTGTTGAAATTCATTTAGTTAGCTTTGGCCCAGCTCTCTAATCTGTCAAGGTCATTTTGAAATTTGATCCTGTCCTCTGGGGTATTAGCAACCCCTCCCAATTTGGTGTCATCTGCAAATTTGATCAGCATACCCTCCGCTCCTTCATCCAAGTCACTGATGAAGATGTTGAATAGCACCGGGCCCAGGACAGAACTCTGTGGTACTCCACTAGTTACTTCTCTCCAGGATGAAAAGCAGCTATCGGTGAGCACCCTTTGTTCAGGAACTGAATTCACACATGCAGATAGCACAGTGCATAAACACTATTTATTTGGAGTGCGATACATCATACAAGACTTCAGTGAGAGGACTAAAGAGTAATTGGCAAGGGAAGTACATAAAATCCCAAAACGTTTCCCTCCGTCTTGCAAGAGAGCCTGGCAGGGCTTATCAGTGCATTCCTAGCTTTTGTTTATCTAACGGTCTGTGGTTCCCATACTTTTATTTTAAGCAAGCAGCTGTGTTAAATCCTACTACATATCCCATTGCTATAATATGGAGGGCATCCTGACACTTTGGGTTCGGTCAGTCAACCAATTACCAATCCACCTAACAGCAGCCCTTTACAGCCCACATTTTACTAGCTTTTTTGCAAAAATGTCATGGGGAACTTTGTCTAAGGCCTTACTGAAGTCATTTTTGAAAATCACACAGAAAATCCCTCCAAAACATGAAAACACATAAAAATACTAATACTTGGCATACCCCACAGCCTCTCTAATTCCCTATTACTCCCAAATATCTTTGGGACCCATGCTCATCACTCCCAAATACCTTTGTTTTCCTCTGTACAGTGGGCCCTTGGTATTTGCTAGGGTGTGGTTCCAGGACCACATGTTGCTGTGGATACCAAAATTCATGGATGCTCAAGTCCCATTAGGTACAGTGGTGTAGTAAAATGGCATCTCTTATATAAAATGGCAGAATCAAAGTTTGCTTTTTGGATTTTTAAAAAATATTTTTAAACCGCAGTTGGTTGAGTCCATGGATACAGAATCCACAGATATGGAGGACCAACTGTAGTCCCTTTCATAGAATCATACAAATATAGAGTTGGAAGAGACCACACGGGCCATCCAGTCCAACCCCCTGCCATGCAAGAATACCCTCAAAGCACTCCCAACAGATGACCATCTGGCCTCTGCTTAAAAACCTCCAAGGAAGGAGGCTCCACTACACTCCGAGGCAGCAGATTCCACTGCTGGACAGCCCTGACTGTCACGAAGTTCTTCCTGAGGTTCAGATGGAATCTCCTTTTCTGCAGCTTGAAGCCATTACTCCTTGTCCTGGTCTCAGGAGCAGCAGAAAACAAGCCCTCTCTCTCCTCTACATGGCATCCCTTCAAATATTTAAACATGGCTATCATGTCCCTTCTTAACCACCTCTTCTGCAGACTAAACATACCCAGCTCTCTAAGTCTAAGTCTTTCAAAAGAGCAACAGGAAGTGGCAGCAAGGATTATCTTAGCTCAAAAATGGAAAGAAAACTCCCTACAATAAATGAATGGGTGCCAAAACTAACAGGTATGACCCAGAGGGACAAATTGACTTTTTTACCAGTAATTAAAGTGGGTAGACTGGATACTTATGTGACTAGATGGGGCAAAGTATTTGAGTATATTTGGGATATTTCGAGAGATGAGGTGATAGCTAGCTTCAAGGACAGAAGATAGAAGACATATAATATTTTTTTCTTGTTATTTGTTCTATATATGTATCTATACATGTTTGGATTAGAGCATAATTTGACTAAATTTATTATATTAAATTATTTTCATGTTGGTTAAGTTAGAGTTTATTGACAATAGATTACAGAAGAGATACAATGATTAAAAGAAAGTTATACTAGGAATTGCCAGTAGGAAGAGGAATGTTTGAATGAGAGTTGGATAAGTATGTTGACTTCGTTTTTGTTTGTTTTTTTATATTTGTTAAAGTTAAATAAAAATATTGGGGGGGGGAAGGAGCAAGAGAAAGTGAACTCAACATCACCTTCATCATCATTTTAAGGGTAGGCGATTACAGAGGAAAACAGACTTACTGTGAGGATCAGCCTGTACAGGATTTGGAGGGAAATTGCCCTTCCATAGTTATCCACCCCTATTATACAGGAATGAAGGCAAGCTGACTCTGGTAAAAGCCTCTGTTATCCCACCCTGGAAGACATAGGAGGAAGCAAGGATGGCTGTGCACTCAAAATCAGGACTCCATTGGTGCTTTCGGAAGAAATGAGGCAGAAGAGTAACTATAAAACCACTTGGTTGTCACTGGGTTGGTGCTGATGCTACAGCTCCTTCAGCCTTGCTCCTTGTGTTACAGACCACTGTCCCACTGATATAGTACACATTGCCTTGGACAATCAAAATAGATTGTCTTGCCCTTTTCTTGCCTCAAAACATGGTTTGTGCTTAGTGATTTAACTAAAGTTTGCACAAGTGCTTTTGGATGTGGTCTGTGTAGTTGATCAGAGCAGCCGTCACCAATCTATATCTTGGGGAAAAAATGCTAATAAGAGAACTCTACAGTCAAGAAATTACAAACTGAACATATACTGATCTTAGGTATCCAAGTAATGAAAGCAAAGAGGGATTACTGTGTGTGCATCTGTGTGTGTGAGAGTAGCTTATGGCATGAAATATTATATCATAATGTTTTCATTAAAATTCTTTTAGCAGAATTCTAATATTGCCTAACATTTAAGTGCTTGTTGTTCAGTTTAGTAGCACGTTTTTAAATCATGTTGGCTTTCTGGTACTTGAGAGTTCATGACCCTTCTAGTTCAGATCACAATAAATTATTTATTTTTTCCCCTGGTTTTGGTTTCATTAATTCATAACAGTCCATTACATAAAATACACACTGGTTTCAGCCCAGCTCTGCTAAAATCAGTGGGAAATTTGCCACTGGTTTTAATAAGATACAGATTGCACACCATCATGGAGCTGCATGATTGTGAAGTTGCCTAGCATCAGATGCTCTGACTACCAGTAGCATTGCAGAGTCTCAGACAGAAGTCTTTATAGCCTTGGAGTCTTAAATCTTTTAATTGCAGATTGAACTTGAAAGCTTAGACATGCAAAATCTCTATTCTGCTACGGAGCAATGGGCTCTCCCTCTGAATGAAATCCACTATTAAAGCATAGTTGCTTATTATAGCTATAGTTTTTGCATTAAGTGGCTGTTAAGTGCTGGATTAAGTTACTGTCTTAAGATGTTGGTGGAGACCTTTAAGTGGAGGCTGGTGGCTGAAGCATCATTGGGGCAGGGAAACCATTCCAGGTTCTAATCTGAATTTTAAAGGAACTATTCCAAGTACTGGATCCTGTCACAGTAAGTTCAGCACCATGGATAGCTTCTTTATACAGTAGCTTCTCCACATTCATGAGAGTTCGAGGCAAAAAACCATGAATAATTCCTCCCACCCACGATTCCCCTCCTCTTCCCCTCTAGACCTTTCCCCCTCCCATTTCTTTGCCTCTGGCCCTGGCTTTGCAGCAGGTGGGGGAAGAGAAAAGACAAAATGTTTACCAGTACTTTCCCCTCAGACAGAAAAGAGGGGAGTTTTGGAGTTCTAATTATTTCTAGCGCTCGTCTTGAGAAAGGAGGAGGATGAGCAAAGAGCACCTGACCAATCAGCAGCCAATACACAGAGACTGTGCAACCACATGGCAGAAAGGCCATGCCTTCAGCAGTGGGAGGAGACTTTGCTCACCCAAAAGGGAAAAAACATTAATTTTAAACACAAGCCTTGCAAACCTGGGGTGAAGAATGCAAGGGACGAGAAGAGAAAAATGGGGAGATGTTCCTGGCCCGCGCTTGAGGTGACATTAGATATCATTTTGATATCAACAATTTAGTCTACTATACCCCTCTGTTCTCCACGTGCTTGTGAGGCGCCCAGACAAGCATGCAAACAGGCTCGGTCACTAATTGCTGGAATATTCAAAACAAATACAGGCTGGCCAGAAATAGCCAAACTGCCACTTCAGGACCTCAAGGCAAGTACCCTCATTACGTATGCACACCACGTACAAAGAACTCCCTGCCCCAAGCAGGCAGCTTGATTAGAAGAATCCTCACCTGTCAAGCACTCTGCGTTTGCATACTGCCTATTCCATTGTCAATTCGGAACTAACTCAATCATGCTAAATTCTGGCCTTTAGGAGGCTTTTGTCTCCAGCCTGAAACTCATTGTTTTCCTCAAGTGTGGACTAGCCTGTGGCTACATTTCCCTCTTTAAAAACCCCTGACTTGGTGAGCTTCTTTGGATCGCTCCCGATTTCCATCCCACCTTGCTGCCGCTGTGCCTGGCGAGCCTTCCTCTCAGTCCCATGCAGTGAGACTACGCACTTTCGAACTTTCGCAGTGATCTAACCGGGCTTCAGGACAGGTGTAGTATCACCCAAATCAACAATCCCTCTTAAAAATCCCTCTGTCCCACTCCAACCTTTATTTCTTTAGTTCTCTGTGTGAATGTGTTGCATACACTGTTCGATTGTATTTTAATAAAAACCACAATTATTATTTCAATTCTTGTGCTCCTTGACTTGGCCTGACCCCGTAGACATTGGGTAAAAGATTCCGCTCCATTGTCCTGCCTCTTGTTTGCTAGCTTGTGTTCTTGGCTAATTTCCCCAACTTGCATAGTTGAGAGCGCATTTAAGTGTCCCTCCTGGGACCCCCAGAAAACAGGATAACAGAGGAGGCAAGTACATGACTCATGAATAATCAAATTCATGATGGTCAAACCTAATGGGGAGGGAGGACTTAAACCCAGAGCAGATTCACCAGTTCCTTGAATCAGAACCACTGGTCTCTACTGAGTGCAAGCATCCTGAAGCTTGATTTGTGCATGAACCAGTATGGAGTTATGACTAGACAGGCTCTCAAACATGGTTATCTCCAGATGTGTTGAACTGCTACTGCCTTCATTCCCAGACATCGTTGGTCATAGTTACTGGGATAATGTATGGTGTAATATATTTGGAAAATACCAGGTTTGGAGAGGCTAAGTCAGAATATGACTGAATACAAGTGTAGGCAATAGGGTTGAAATCTAAATTTAGTTATGAAGTATATTGGGTGCCTTGGGGAAACTGAAGGAATACAAGGACAATTTATCTTAAACATCTTGGAGAAAGACCCTGGAAGAGCAGGACAGTGTAATTTGTCTGTGATAGATCCAGTTCTTCAGCCTGGCCAGTCTTTGAAAATGCTGCAGATTAATTACAGGGTAGACTATCCCAGAACTTACACTGCACTTGGAAGGAGGAGCATGAATCAGAAAGGAACAGCAGGAACCTGCTTGAGGTTGTATGAAAAGAAGGAGTCAGAAATTAAATTCTGTCAACCTCAGGGTCCTTCAGACTGATAGCAATTGTCCTGTACTCATAATTCATGATATTTTATGGGCAGAGGGTTCCAGCTGTGGCTAACTTCCACTTGCAATTCTTCTCTGTTTTCACACTATCTGTCTCTTTTTGTTCAACAAAAAATAAAAATAAAAAACTGAAGGGGAAGCACATGGGATAGCTGCCTGCAATGGCTAGAATCTTCTTTGTGATTATAATCCCTGATTATACCAGCATATGTACTTTGGTGGGGGGAGGAATTGCAGAAGGAATTATCTAGTCCCTCCTTCCATAGGCCCCTCACAGCAGCTGAGATCTTCCGTAAGCAGATCCATCCCCCCACCCGCCAGTTACTTCCTACCAGGATGAAAGGAGCAGCCTTATGTTGGAGGCAGAAGCTGCTCTTTCTTCCCTGATGTGTAAAGGCATCTGGAATGCACTTGGACCCACAGCTGATTGATGGGCAGAGGATGAAGCTGTACCCTGGAACCAGTTGCCTGTTGTTGTACGCTTGGGGAAGAAGCAAAGAAACGAAAACCAGTCTCCAACCAGCCCATAAAACCACTATAAATACACTGGCAGAGATTTACACTCTGCCAACAAGATGCTTGGGTCTTAGTCAGTGTCTTTAGACTGATAGGACTTGGAAGCACCCTAAGCCTGCATCTAGATTGTTACTCACTGTATGGCCCTCTGAGTACAACAGACATAAGGCTGGAGCTTGGTTTGAAGTGCAAAGGAGCCTTTTAAACATACAAAGTATTGCAACAGGATAAATATTATGCAAACCTTGAAAAAGCTCCTTTTTCCTACACCAGAACAGAGCATAACTTTATGTTCACAGAGTTAGGCAGGAGTTCTGTGGTGCTACTTCATTACTTCACTGTGATGTTGTGCAACCAACTTTACATACAATTTGCATACTCAATAAGCAACACATATATGCACCCACATGCAGTGTGCAACCACATACAGTGGATGAACATATGTGATGCACTATTCTGCTTCCACAACCTTGGAGTGAATACAGCTATTGTCCAACTGCTTCCGTAGGGGAACTTACATGTGCAAGACACCAACAGGATTCCAGCCATGATAGCTGGTGAATTCTCAGTGTCACAGTCTTGAAGTCTGACTCTGTGCCTAATGTAATATCCAACTTACCTGCCCTTATTTTCTCCCTACAGGAAGGCGTGGCTGGCCAACGTTGGAAGTCCTAGCTCCAAAATTGAGAGAGCAAATTTTTCTAATGAAAGGGAGATCCCGAAACTTGACTTCACTGCATTCATCACAAGATATTAACTGAAAAGGACAACTCTAGGTGTGGAATTCTCATCCTGCTGCTGTTGAATAATTGTTTCCACACATCCTCAACATGTCAGAATTGCTGCATACTAGGAAAATGGAACAATTTTCTCATTTGTGTTCAGTAGAAATTGTAAAACAATTGCAAGTAGAACAGTATAGGGGTGGGCGAATAGTACTTCTTGTTCTAAAAAGTAATTTTAAGGTACATAGTTCCCCTAAATTGGGACTATCTCTGGTTTTTTTTTTAAACTGATACTGAATTGAATTTAACATGTTTAATTTTTCTAAATTAACAGCCATGGCGGGATGGAGAGATCAGGTTGCAGTGGGAGCTTCTTTTCCAGGATTAATAGCAGCTTATGGGAGCAATTTTCATTGGGAACATAGCAGCTGGAGAAGATCTAAGCCACCTCTTCCTTCTGATCCTCCTATTGATCAGGTTAGCTATGGGTTTAGAGAAAACTAACAAAGACTAGGTCTTTTAAATATGGTCATGGTTTCAATGTCCCATCTAGTTTGGTCCATGTCCAGCACACGATAAAGTGAGCATAAGCACGTGGGTTTTTATAGAGCACATAACTACATCAGATTATGGGCTTAGGGAGTTATTCCCATGTCTTATTTGTATTTTTACAGATCAGTTCTATGTACGTTGACTTGGAAATAAGTCCCATTGCATCTGATGGAATTTACTCCTGAATGGTTGTGTATAGGACTGTACCCTTATTGATTTACACCAAGAAAAATGCTTGGAATGAATTACATCTTAAAACTTAGACACCAGCAGCACCTTACAGTGTTTCTCATTGGGTTTAATCAACCTTAACTTTTCTGTGAATTCTTCCCCCACCTCCATACTGATGGTGTTGTACTAAAATAATAATAAAGACAAATCTTGCCTTTTTGACTTGATTAGTGTACATATGCTAGAATAAATATTGATTGCCATACAAAATGTGTATTGGTCTACTTTGATAGAAAAATATTCATGAACCAATCTTGGTAGTGTTACCTCAAAATGCAGATGCCACAAGGGCCACCCCGCAATGCCAAATACCTCCTTGCAAAAGTGGGGAATGAATTAGCTCAAAATCAGGAGGCTAATGGGGGGGCAACTTAGTGAGACCTTTTCTACCAATGTTTATGGTCTCATGCAGGAAAAGAACCAGCTAGAGATTCAAAAATAAACTAAAACTGTGTTTTATTGAGGGGAATTTACTCATGCATGCACACAAGATACAAACAGTCAAACTTTCACACATGAGCTGACTAAAGGATAAAAGGGAGGAAAAATTATGTATAGAGAGGCTGAGGGTTGGGGTTATAATTACCAGTCCAGAAGAGTAGTGCAGAGCTGAAATGTGGCTTGGCTTAGGTAGGACCTAAGGACAGTTCTCGTTCAGGAGCCAGATGGACAGAGTGATGGGTAGACCTTCGAGAGACTGCTCTGGGCATCCTGAAATCAGCAGTATTTATTCCCAAAACTTAGCCTGTGGCGGTGGAAGATATGTGCAGTTCCAGGTGTGGAACAATGGGAGTTGCAGCACAGACAATGGACTATCAACCCACTAATGTTCGCAGTGTTTGAATGACAAAGACATAATGTGTGTTGTAATAGCTGTCTATTGTGGGTGCTATGAGGAAAGAGGAAGGAGTCCAGGTGCACAGAGGATGACTATCTGTCAATCAGTGTCCTGGTGGGCTTGTTACAATTGCATTCTCTGGTAAACTCCAGCTTCTACTTAAGCCTATTATCCACAGGAACATCTATTTGCCTGACAAATGGCTCAGTTGTACCTGGAGGGTGTCTTAGGCTGACCAGCCTTTCTTTCTCACTCACAGTCAGAGTTCTCCCTTGGATGGTTTGACCTCTCCATCACCTTTCAGGTTTGATTTTGATATCAGAGCCAATTAAAGCATATTGCCAATTAAATGTGATGCCAATTAGATATGCCCATCCAAACCACACCATTACTGGTTGTCAGACACGAATCCTAATAGTAGCACCTTGAAAAGTATGGGATAATGGACTACCTTTTTCTGTTTGAAGAGCTCACAGAGTTTATTCCAGCAAGTTTCTGCCCCCAAATGTTAAATTCCTCAGTCCACCTAGAAGTTGTGTATTCAAAGTTTTATTTCAACAGCAGGATATCTTTGACCTTTTCTCTTGGGACCTGGGATGGGATGCTGTGTCCTATAAAGACATAACAAATATTGCCATTTCCCACTAGAAACCATGGCCTAGATAGTGGACAAGTACCTGCAAAACAAATCAGACAGCAATGCCCATTCAGGTAAAATGCAGGAAATTGGAGCAAGGCATATATTCCTTGGGAAATGTGATTGCACTTATATCTTGCTTTTAGCCAAATGTGGCATGTGGTTGGCCATTTTCTTAATAGAATGCTGGACTCAGTAGGCCTTTGCTCCCACCCATTATAGGTCATCCTATGTTATTTATAACAGTGGAAACCATTACATGTTCAATTGAAAGTTCAACTCTAATGTGTCTAGAAGAACTTGACAGCTGGAATCTCTACAACCATTTAGATAGCATAGCTGTCAAGTTGACAATAATGCAAAAGAACTAGCAGTGACAAGTATTATCTATGCAGGCCTTTTATACCACTTTTGATGGGATGTCATTCTCAAAGCATGGCTTCATTTTTGAACTAAGAAATGGGCACTGGAATCAACCTGCCATGGTAGAACGGCATGTACACGAAGAAGTATTTCTTCCAACAATTAAATTCATTTTCACTGGGTCTTTATACATGTCTGGCCCTGGATATTTCATTCAAGTTCTTGCCTGGGTTGCTAATAAGTAGCTATAATTCCAAAGACACACAGCTTTTGTGATCGCTCACAAGCATCCTTTGTTAAACTCTTTGAGGGTGACCCTTGTTAAATTGAAATGCAAAATGGCAAAGATCAAATGTAGGTCTTGTTCAATAGTTGGAATATCCTTCCCCCAAAGACTATGGTTCTGTCTTTTCTCCTGGGCCAAAAAATTATCCACACAACTTTTGCTTTAGGGAAAACACAAAACTCCTTAACGTGTTCCTTTCTGCTGTTCCTTATTGCACTTCTGTGGTGTGGGAAATAACGTGATGTGAGAGCTTGTCAAAAGTTTGAGTCTGTGATAATGAAGATGGAACAGATAATGTATACAAAAGTTTGAATCCAAATTCAGGCTAATGCAACTGGGCTGCTGGAAATGTACTTCTCTGCCCCACCATCCTCAAGGCAAACCTCCCAGCCTCCTGAAAACACAGCACAGTGGCTCTAAAGCCACTGTGGACCCCAACCCAGAAGAAAGGCAGGGTATAAATTCAGTAAGTAAGTGAGTAAGTTGGGTGAGCAGGTGCAGGCAAAGGCATCTTCCACCTTGTGGCACGCACACTTATATCCCTTTTATTCCATACAAATATGTTTGTCTTCTTGCCAGAAAACCTCACCAACTACACCTGCAAACTGGAAGTTCTTGTAAAAGAAAAGCTGAGTGCCCTACAGCTACATGTTGATTCCCTTCAGTGCATCAGAGAACACAAGGAGAACTGATCCTACAGAACCAAGGGATTCAGGACCTCTCCGACTATGCAATCACTTCCTACATCTTCATAAGGATAGCAGCAGTGAAGATGCCCAGACAAAAAACCAGCAGCAAGGGATACCACATGCCAGGGAAAGAGTCAAGATAACCACCAACTGCAACAAGAAGAAAAGAAAGGTGCTGGTAGTTCGGGACTCATTGCTCAGGTGTATAAAGGCACTAGCCTGACAAGATGAAAATGGAAGTGTGCTGTCTTCCTGGCACATGTGTCCAGGATGCCACTGACAACTTGACAAGACTCCTCAAGGACACAGATCAGTACCCCTTTCTCCTTATTCACGTGGGCACCAATGATACTGATAAGAACATGTTTGAGCAAATCATCTTGGTGGCTGAGAAACTCTGAGCAGGAAGCTGAAGGAGTTTGAGGCACAGGTGGTATTCACATCAATTCTGCCAGTGAAGGACAGAGGATTACACAGTGACAGGAAGATACTAAAAGTGAGTGATTGGCTATGCAGATAGTGTAGATGGGAGAAGTTTGGCTTCTGGATCATGGCCTTCACTTCCTAGACAGAAGACTACTCGCTGTTGATGGGTTGTACCTCTCAAAGATGGAAGAATGTCTTTAGTAGTAGCATGGCAAGTCTGATCAAGAGGACTTTAAACTAAATCCTTGGCTGGGTGGGAGGTGGAGATAGCTCAAACATCAGCCCAAAGGCAAGCTCTAAACACTAGGATGTGAATTCTAGAGGATAAAGCTGAGGGAGAGAATGTGCTGCACAGAAAAACTGACAGTAAATTAATAGGTGAGGACATACAGCCTCAAATGTTTATACATCAATGCACAGAGTTTGGGAAAACAAGCAAGATGAGCTTGAAATCCTAGTGCAAGATGATAAATATGACTTTATAGACATAATGGATACCTGATGGGATGGTTATCATGATTGGAATATTAGAACTGAAGGCTTTAACCTGTTCAAAAAGAATAGATATGGCAGAAAAGGAAGAGGAGCAACATAATACGTCAAAGACAAATTCAGTTATACAGAAATCCATGACATTTATCAGAATGGACCAGTTGAGAGCATTTGGATAAAAAAATAAATGGAGAAAGAAATAAATGCAGCATTGTAGTAGGAGTTTACTACAGGCCACTGAATCAAGTAGAAGTGGTAGATGATGCTTTTCAGAAGCAAATCTCAGGAATGTCAAAGATTCAGCAATTGTAGTTATGGGGGACTTCAATTACCTTGACATCTACTGGGAGACTCTCTCTGCTAAGCATCAAACTCCCACTGTGCCTTGTGATAATAAAGTGCTACTTTAGCCTGCATTAATAGAAGTATACAGTAGCTCTTCCACATTTGGCAAGGGTTCAGGCACAGAACTTTCATGAAAGTGGTGTTACCCTGTTTACTGGGGGTCCTGGGAGGGACACCTAAATAACCAAACAACAACACACAATATTTGGGGAAATTAGCTGGAGCACTCACTTAAGCTAGCGAGAAGCAGGGTAACTTAGCAGGATCTTGCAACCCAATGTCTACGGGGTCAGGTCAGCCAAGCAGCCACACAGATGTACAGTAATAAAAATGATGCTTTATTGCAGACAGACAAACATTAATGACACCACAGCTAGCTAAGAAAATAGAGCTTGAGTTAAGGATAGAGATTTCGGGGGGAAATGGGTGATACGACATCTGTCTCGTCATCCTGGACTTTGCGGAGAATCCGGAGGTGCAGAGAAGAAACTCAGCTCGATTAGCTGAGGGAGCTTGCCAAATGATGCAGCAGCAAGGTGGGATAGAACTCTGGAGTGGGACGAGCGATCCGAGCTTGCTGCGGTCTCAGCTACTGGAGCTGAGGGGAAGGCTCGCCGGATAAAGCGGCAGCAAGGCTTGATGGAAGTTCGGAGCGATCCGAGGAAGGTCTTGGAATCAGGGGTTTTTATAGGGTGAATTGTGACTGTAGGCTGTGCCTTACTCAGGGACAACAATGAGTTTTGAGTGCGAGACAATGTCTCAGAAAGGTCACAATTTAGCATGATTGAGTTAAGTCTGAATTGACAAAGAGGTAGACTGTATGCAAATGCTCAGTGCTTGGCCTTTAAGCTTCTAGCTTGCCAAGTTACCTGCTTGGGGCAGGGAGTCCTTTGTAAACAGTGTGCCTACATAACGAGGGTGTTTGCAGAGAGGTCTCCTAAAGCGGTGATCTGGCTATTTCTGGCCTGCCCGTATTGTCTTGGGATATTGCAGCATTTGATGGCCGAGCCTAGTTCTGGGCTTGTCCAGGGGCCTCACAAACACATGGAGAGGGGTGGCAGGGGAAAGCCAAATGGTTTGATATCAAAAACGATATCGGGTGCTATCTCCGGGTAGGCCTAGGCTGCAGTAACAGTGGAAAAAATGTGAATACCCCCTCCCATGATTGCCCTCCCATTCCCCTCTGGAGCTTCCCCTCCCATTCCTTTGCCTCTGGCCCCAGCATTGGAGTGGGGGAGAAAAAAAAGCTACCTAAAAGGCTTATCAGACAGAGAAGAGAGGAGTTTTAGAGTTCTAATTACTTCCAGAGGCCATCTTGAGAAAGGAGCACCTGACCAATCAGCAGCCAGCGGACAGCAGAATGTGCAACCACATGGCAAAGAGGCCATATCTTCAGCAGTGGGAGGGAGCTTTGCTCACCCAAAAGGAAAAAAAAATCCATTTTAAACACAAGCCTGGCAAGCCTGAGGTGATGAATGCAAGGGATTGGAGGAGGAAAATTGGGAGGAGGGAAGGCAAGCACATGCCTTGCAAATAATCAGATTCATGAAGATCAAACCCGCAAATGTGAAGGGAGGACTATAGTTTCCAAAACAAAAGAAGTAATAGTCCCACTATATCCTGCACTGGTCAGGCCTCATCTGGAGTGCTGCATTCAGTTCTGGGTGCCTTATTTTGAGAACAATATAGACAAGTCGGAGCAAGTTCAGAGACAGGCAACAAAGATGATAAGAGGCATGGGAAACAAAACACATGAGGAAATATTGAAGGAGCTGGGCATGGTCAGCTCAGTGAACAGAAGACTGAGAGATGACATGATTGCAATCTTTAAATACTTCAAGGTCTGTCACAAAGAGGAGGATGCAGGCTGTGCTGCCTCAGAAGGGAGAATGAAGTCTAACAGTTGGAAGTTACAGAAGAGTAGATTTTGAATGAATATTAGAAAGACCTTTTTGACAGTAAGAGCAGTTGGACAATGGAATCAATTGCTTCAAGGGATGGTCTCCTTCTGTGGACATCTTTAAAAAGAGTCTGGACAGCTACCTGATGTGAATGATTTAGCTGAAGATCCTGCAGTGAGCAGAGGGTTGGACTCACTAGCCCATGAGGCTCCTTCCAACACTATGATTCTATGAACAGAATCTTTTTGCTTATGAAAAACAGACTGTGAATTTAATCTAACAAGAAAAAGAGTTCTTGCAAAATCATACCAGGGCTTAGAAAAGTTTTTAGACAGCAGTTCCCAGATGCCTCCAAGCAGCATGGCCAGTAACTTTGGCCAAGATTCTAGATCAGCTACTGATATATGTAACTAAGTAACATTTCCTGGCCTGACTCACCCCAACAATCCTGCTTTACTGGGCAGCAACTGCTGTGAGTGACAGAGATTTCTTCTCCTGTTGATCAATTCACAGCAGACTGATGTTTCCATCTACTTCCTGACAGCAGTCTCTCATGTAACAATCAGAAGCAGGATCCCTATCACATTTCCTTCTTGTCCTTTGCTGGTGGGAGGGGAGTGGAAACTTCAATCTCCTGTGTCCCAATTGACAGGAGAACAGACCTCCATCACTCACAGTGGCTGCTGGCCAGTAAGGCTGAACTGGGGACTTTTACAATCCCTACACATTTCCTATTCTATTGCCATGATTGTGAATATGTAGGCACCATGAATATGAATCAGTTACAGGTGCATAGCTCAAGGTTATGCATTCATAACTGCAGTCTTGAATTCCAGCTGTAATTTCTCCAAGGTCTCAATCCCACTTACATTTGTATCAAGCAGGTGGAATCTCTAGGGAACTTTTCAAGTGCACAAACAGGGAGAAAGACTTAGAATTTGCCCATCAACAGTTAGCTTATGGAAAGGCATACAAGGCACCTGGTTACAGACTTTCCCACTAGTAAGAGGTGTTGCATTTCCATGAATTACAATCAATGGCCTACATCAGGGTTGCACTGCATAAATCTCCACAAGCGGAGTTATGCACTGAATCGCAATATTGTGTAACCGAATGCCTTTCCTACTTGAATTTGCAACCAAATACACAAATGAATATGCATTTCATGTGCACGTGCATCTTGTGCACATATGCATCTCATGTGCATCTGTATGCTCAATGGCATTGCACGTGCTGTTCCACTTCTGCAGTCTGAATGTGGATGGTCTGCATTGGTCAAAAATGTCCAACCACTTTGCTAAAAACAAAAACAAAAAAACCCAACCATCCATCCATTGACATTCTACCATATTCAAACTGCCATGAAACAATGACAAAGTCTGGCAGCCATGTTATCCAACAGCGCATGACAAGATTTGGTACCATATTTTCCCTTATATGGCCCCAATCTGTCAGGTTTCATTTCCCTGAAGTCCTTTGGAGTTGCCTTTCTTGGCACTCCCTTTATTCTTAGAAATCTCTGCGCATGTTTGCTACCAGAATCCTCTTACTGGGAGTGAATGAGAGAGAGAGAGAATGAGAGAGAGAGAGAGAGAGAGAGAGAGAGAAGGATTAGTCATGAGGACTTACTGATTAGTATGGGGTTTCTGTTTACTATAGTGTGAGAAGTGTCCATAAATTTTAGGACAGGGGAAAAAAATGTCATGAGCTAAAACTGGTATTTCATATTGCAGTTATGGATTTGTAACCTAGAGTTACAGATCCAAAACTGTACATGGTAAGATGATGTAGTCTTACTGTAAGCCTATATCAATGCCACTCCAGCCCATCTTAACAGACAGCAACCAGATTGGGTGAAGGAGGTTTGTTCAACTTCTAGTTAGGGGGCAAGGAAGATGACTTTCCATCCTCCCTTCTACCTCCGAGCAAAGCTGTGACAATCAAAAGCAGGACTCCTGTCAAAAATCCCTGTTGCAGTCCCATTCACTGGTAGGAGAGGGGTTGGGAACATCCTCCTCCTGCATTCCTGCATCAGCTGAATATACCTCCTTCCCTTGATCCAGCTGCTGGCTCTTAAGGTGGGCTGGAGGGGATCAGGCCAGAAGAGGTCACTAAGGCCCTTTCTGCACAAGGTGCCATGAATGGATCTTTTCCGTAGTTAAGGTGGATTCTCTTGAAATGCAGTAGAGATGCCGCATTCCGCACCTTTCAGCATTAATGCGAATTGAAGCAGAATGTCTCTTCCCCATTTTGCTCCACCTCACCAGCCCTGATTGGCCTCCTGCCAGTGCTGCCATTTTCTTAATGCACAGTAAAGCACATTTAATGTTTCCACATTGAGGCGACATACAAGATATGTGCAGATGAGGCAGCACAAAACGGATTTTTTCCATAGTTCAAATAATGTGTGCTAGCTGCCGCTTTTAGATGGGATGGCTATGGTGTTGTGCAGAACCACAGCACCTGAAACAAATATAACCAGTAGCTACTACATTTTAATGACACTGTGCGGAAATGGCCTTAGTTACACAGGTATAACTAGGTAGCTGATTGAGGATAACAACATGTGTCTTTGGAGAGCTATAGGTCATCTAATTCACTGAAGTTCTTATGAGCAAATCCCCTTATACTAGGACGTTTATTAGAACTATAGTAATTTGAGGGACAGATGGGACAAAACAAACCTAAGCAGCTAGCAGAGTTAAAGGAAGCCCCTGAAGAAAAATCTCAAGAAATCTCATGTACATTTCATTTTGCTGTGGCAGCAGCTGTATAAATACACCAGCTGGAGAATTCTAGAGGTGAGTTAAAGAATTAAATGTTAGTTAACTTGTTAATTAAAAGGTTTGATTTCAATATGGATTTTGAAATTTATTTTATGGTCAACACAGATAGCCCTAAAATCTTAAGGATTTGTAGGTTCTACTGGTTTGATGGTGGTTTCATTCAGGTCACAAGCAAAATCATAATACAATTATGGACAAAAGAGACACCAGTATAGAATCTTAGCACTCATTTATTTTCTGGAATTGTCTCATCATGAAAGTCAAAGAGCCACATCAGGTTCAGGACAAATGCCTTTTGATACATTTCCATCAAACTGAAGAACATACAGTGATGGCATTAACCCATTGAAATCTGATATAGTACCACCACATTTTGTTCTGTGAGCTCTTGACCATTCCTCTTTTTTCAAATTTTATTTTACTGTTCTAAGTCATTACCTTGTCTGAACTATAATGTTGATAGGGGGAAAAAAATCAAATTTATATGATTTTTTAAATAAATTGTAAGTGAAATAATTGACATCAACTCAGGCAATATCAGGTAGAATACTACTACTACTACTACTACTACTACTACTACTACTACTACTAATAATAATAATAATAATACCAACAGCTTAAATGGTTCAAGGAATGGACCCTTAATTAAAAGATCAGGAAGTTCACCGGCCAGTTTCCCTGGACAAGATAAGTTCCTCATAATGACTTCTTTCTCTTATTCCTCAGGATTGTAAATTTCAAAAGGACAACGGGCTCTGTGATAGACTTTTCCCCTCTGACAGTGTGACTTCTATGTCATAATCTAAAAATCCGGCATCAAAGATGCTTTTAGAAAGAAAAATACCATGGATTATGTATTAGGGCAATCCTTTTACATAGCTAAGTCAGTGCACTGATGGTATACACTTTAGCCCAGAAAGTAAAAAACAGCGGAGGAGTTTCCTGGTGTTCTCTTGGAGAGAGATGAGTGCATTTAAATTTCGTTTGTTCATTATTTTTTCATTGGCCTGCTTCCCACGAGGGCACTTGTTGCCTTTGAATAGTAAATATTGCAAGTGGTCCTGTTGCATGCTGGGATATTCGAACAAATATTTCATACATTACAGTCTTCTGAGGTAACTACTTCTTTGTAGTGAGACACTACACAAGTCTTTGCCCGCCTGATGATTTACTGACATACTGGACTACAATTCCCACTGCCCAACCCCAACTATGGCTGTGTTGGCTGAGGGTGACAGGTAATATGGTCCAACACATGAAGCAAAAATAAAGTTTGTTGCATCTCCCCTTCTATTTGTAGGAAGGCTTTAAACATCTTTTATGGACCGATGAGCCTTTATTTATACTGTCCCGAGCAGTACACTTCTAAGCAAGTTTTCTCTCAAAGAATTCCCACTGAAAACAAAGAGATGTACCTGAGAAAAACAGGTCTCTAACTACATCAATAATGGCTTAGACCCAACATCAAGGAGATGGAGCAGAAGCTAATACTCATGGAGTTTTGTGGCGGTTGCACAGCACTGCCTTATTGGTAGTGATGTAGACTCAAGTCAACTGAGTTGGACTCAAGTCACTTCAGTGACTCAACTTGGACACGACTCAGCAATAAATGATGCACTGAAGACTTGTATATTTTTAGTGACTGACTTGCTGCCCTTGGTTCAGTAACATAACGCATTCATCCAGAAACCTTATGACTTTCAACAATGCTTCCATCTCTTTTTGCCTACTGGTCACATGACAATCTGTCTCAAGCCCAAAGTGTAGGCACATTTCTCAGAGGAGAACAGCAAACAGGTTAGGCAATGGGCTTGAGGTGGGTTTGAGGTTTGCTCAGCAGCCTTGTTACCCTGTTTACTGGGGGTCCCGCGAGGGGCTCCAAACGTGCTCAACTATTGGTGGGGAAAATTAGCTCAGAGCACAAGTTAGCAAAACAGGAGGCAGGGGCAACACAGCAGAATCTTCAAACCCAACGTCTACGGGGTCAGGCCAAGCCAAGAAGCACACCTGTGATTTTATTAAATACAAGCAGGCAGTGTATGCAACACACTCACACAAGTAACTATAGAAAATAAAGGTGGTAGTGGTATAGAGGAATTTTGAGAGGGATTGTTGAATTGGGTGATACCACACCTGTCCGAAGCCCGGGGTAGATCACTGCAGAGGCCCGTAGATGCGCAGTCTCGGAACGAGACTGAGGGGAAAGCTCGCCAGATATAGTGGCAGCAAGGCTGGATAGAAGTTCAGAGCGATCCAAGGAAGGTCTCGGAATCGGGGGGTTTTGTAGGGGAAATATGACTGTAGGCTAGTCTGTACTTGGGATAGAACAATGAGGTTTGGGCACGAGACAATGTCTCCGAAAGGTCAGAATTTAGCATGACTGAGTTAGGTCCGAATCGACAATAGAATGGCCAGTATGCAGATGCAGAGTACTTGACCGTTAAGCATCTCACTTGTCAAGTTGCCTGCCCGGAGCAGGGAGTTCTTTGTAGTAGTGTGCATCCTTAATGAGGTGTTTGTCTGGGAGGTCTCCTGAAGCGGCGATCTGGCTGAGTCTGACCTGTCTGGATGGAGAATGGAATGTTCAGCACTCAATGGCCATGCCTAGTTCTGTGCTTGTCCGGGGGCCTCACAAACACTTGGCCGAGGGTGGCAAAATGGGCCCGAATTATGATACCAAAATTATAACTAATATCTTCCAAAGTCTGGCTAGCAAACAGTGATAACAGCCTGTTCCTGCTGCAAACTGGAGGAGCCTCCTAAAACTTTTCCTAAGAGAAGAAGAAAAGACTCACCCCTAGAGTGCAGGGCACGTTTCTCAGAGAGGAATAGCAAATGTGTTAGGCAATTGGCTTGAGGAGGAAGGATCCTTCCTTTTAAAGCTTTTGGAGCTTCCATAATGAGGAGTAAGAAGGATCCTATTCCTCAGTTTTGAAGCTGCAGACTCTTTTATGCCCATTGACACAAAAACCTCCAGCTTTGGAAAGTGGGAGTAAGAAGGTTCCTATTTCTCACTTCCGAAGCTACAGATGGCAAAATTGCAAATGTGGTAGGCCAGCTCTACTTAAATTGTTAAAACTGACTTTATGTGACTCTGTCCAGAAATTCTGGAATATAAGTTGGGGTACAAAGTCTGGCTCCCAGACTTGAGACTCAACTTGAAAGTGTCTTCAAGGACTTGAGACTTGACTGGAACCTTGGAGTAAAAGACTTAAATACATCACTGCTTATTGGAGAATTGCAGCGCCACACAATCAAAGGCATGTGTATATCTGTGCATACACATCCATCCACAATGCATATACATGTACAATGGCACCAGATGCACAAGTCCACTCCTTCAACTGAATACCATCATTATGCATTGGACAAAATGTCCAAATATTTCTGCGGGGGAACTGGCATATGTGCAACCAACAGGATTTCAGGCAATGCCTTAAAGTCATGGCAAAGGATTTATACACATTTCTCTATTTCTGGATATCACAGTTAGTTGAAAATATTACTATATGAATAAGTATCATATTAAGAACACAACAGAATTTAAAGCTGATATAGCCTGAAGATTCAGGGCCTTTCTACACTACACTGTTATAGTGCTATTATTCCACTTTCAACATCCTATGGAATCCTGGGATTTGCAGTTTAGGGAGGGGCCTTTAGAATTCTCAGCCAAGGAGCTCTTTGGCCTCAGTAAACTACAAACCCCAGAATTCCATAGGATGTTGAAAGTGGAATAATAGCACTATAACAATGTAGGGAGGAAAGACCCTCAGTTTTAGGTGGGGTTACACTCCCCCTGAAATTGCAGACTCACAGTTTGGGTACACTCCTGGACTCGGCTTTAAATGTGCTTTTGCACAATTGGCAAGAGTGGTACGTGCTTTATCTACATCCTGTTTGGACTACTGTAACACACTTTATATGGCGTTGCTGTTAAAGAGTATTCAGAAACTTCAACTACTACAAAAAGCTCCAGACAGAATCTTAACCAGGTAAGGTTAGAGGGACCATACTACTCTTCTTGTAGCCAGCTTGTTTCTGGTCTTAATTATTATTCTAATAAACACCACCTGGGATGTGTTTTAGAATAAATCAGGCAGCTTAGGCATTGCTAGAGTTAGTTAGAGCGCTACAAAGTATCAATTGCCAAATGTTGATTGAAACTATGTATCCATTTGAAGCTTGTTTGTATATTCCAATGCATCAAATGGTTAATTGCTTTATTGCTCATTGCTACAATGTGTCTGGTCAAGGAGGAGAAGATCAGAAGGGTGAAAATGGAAGTATGGAAAGGTGTTGTGAGAACTGGAAATGCTCAAAGGTAAGGAGGCAGAAACATATCCCAGCCTCAAGGATGACAGGTGTGTAAACAACTGTGAGTCTGGGAAAATGTCTAGAATGGTGAGATGATGTGGTGCTGCAAATTTGTGCACCTAAATTTGCTAAGGTGCTCTTTACACAGTGTCCACCCTCCCAGAGGCAGTTGTTAATCCAAGAGGCATTGCCATGGCCATTACTGGTGGGGAGGGCAACTGGGCAGCATCCATCCTAGCTGCACAAGCAGCAGATCTGGGCAGCATCACATGCCTTGATGCAGGATCTTGACTGACCTATCTATCTGTCCATCCATCCATCCATCTATTTACACAGACATACATAAAATATATGGGCTGAGATCATACATTCCGCCTGCATGACATAAATCTCCACATGCAGAGTTACGTACTGATTGTGCTGCGCAACTCTTGTGCTGAATTGCAATATTGTACAACTGAGGACTTTATCACGTGAGGCAGGTAGATCACAACTGCAGCAGGAGAATACCATCTTTGCCAGAGACTTATTACATGATGCATGATGTTGTTCCACTTTTATTGTTCTCCCCAGTGGGAGACCATTTGGAAAGCATTTCTTCTACAAACACAAAAAAATCCATTAATGACCTCCTTTGCAAACGAAACACTTTCTGAACAATCTCCCACAGGGAGCACAACAAAAGAGGAACAAGGTAATGTGATCAGTCACAGCCAAAGATGCTACTATCCTGCTGTAAGTGCAAATTACCTATCTTGTGTGATAAAACAGTTAGAATTTGCACCCAGAGCTCTAGAGCCTCATCAAACTACAAACCTCAAGATTCCATAGGAAATTGCCATTAGGATCTCAGGGTCTGGATTAATCCGTTAATGATCTCCTTTGTAAAAGAAATACTTTCCAAATGATCTCCCACTGGGAGAACAACAGAAGAGGCACAAGATAATGTGATCAGTCCCAGCCAAAGATGCCATTATCCTGCTGTAAGTGCAGTTTACCTGCCCTATGTGATAAAGCCCTTAAGGTGCATGCGCACTCATTTGTACATGCATTTCCATGCATGAACATGCACAGGACGGATGGCACTCTCCCACCCTGCCTTCCAATGAGACTCGGTAGAAAAAGTGAATTCCTTTTCATCAGCCTGCTAGGGGGGCTGTTAGATTATGCTGCCTAAATAATGAATTTAGGTCATCAGCAATGCTTTATTGAGACTATGGCTTAACTCTGACAAATAGTGCCGAATGGCCTATTCTTCTCATTGTGCCTCCTATTGTTGGGAGCACCCTGTCATCATTTTGCTTTTGAAGCATCAGCAAACTTAGATAACCATGTTGGAATTCCATCCCTTCTATCCCACCCCCAGCCTCCTTCTCCTGTCTCTAGGTTACATGTTAGTTTCGTTTGTTTTTTTTTAATGTTACATACACAGTATTGTTTTCAGATTTCTTAGCAAAGAACCTCAAGTGTGCATTTAGGAAATATTAATTTCACACCAAGGAATGGGGAAAATAAAGTGTTTGGAAACTGATGTGCTATTCAAAGTGGTGGTATAGAAACCACTGTTGGTCTGTAAGCCACTGGCCTCTGGTGAGTTTCTAAGAGCTAATAGGCACAAATATTCTTCCAGTCCCTGGCACTTGGGCGGGGGACTGGTGGCCTACACTGAATAGCTTGCAAAGCACTAGTATATAGACATAATTGACTATAGATCCCTACAGATTCCACATGTTGTTGCAAAAACTGGTGTATGAAATGGCTTGAACAGGACCAGAATATTCAAGTAAGTCCTTCCTCCTCCTAAGTATTTTGCTTTGTTTTCATACAGCCAGATATGCAGACCTGTTCCAGAAATCATTTAAAACCTGTCACTTCCCAATATTAAGATATTTATGAGTTTTGGTAAAGTCTTACAAAAAAATTGAAACAAAATTCTAACCCATCCCAAGTTTAAGCACATTAAACAGTTTGATTGGCAGATATGAATGTACAAGACCGGGGCCCTAAATGATTTGTTAATCTTTTAGCTGTTATAGTTTTGAAACATTCCTCAGTTAGTGGACTTTCCAAGAAAACACTGCAGTGTGGAAGAAAGCTTGGAAAAATTACTTGTTTGGACTAATGCTCTCTGAACCTGCCAGTCAGCCTGGCAAAAGCTGACAGTTGTAGTTCATTTCCAGCCACTGGTGTGGGCTAGTCCTGTTCAAGATGTCATCCGTCTGTCTGTCTGTCTGTCTGCCAGTCAGCCAGCCAGCCAGCCAGCTCTGCCCTTTCCCTGTGGCCAGGATCCATTCTGTCCTCTGCTCTCCTAGTTTTCCATCCTCCTTCCAACAATGTTCCATGGCCATAGAACATATTCCCACCTCATTCAGTTCTTTTGGAGTTCCCTTCCTCTTTGAGGATTTCTCCCTAAAGTTTTCTGCCCTGGTGGTGCAGTGATTAAATGCTGATACTGCAGTCACAACGTTGTGAGTTCAATCCTGCCAGGCTTCATGTTGACTCAGCCTTCCATCCTTCTGCAGGTTGGTAAAATAAGTGCCCATCTTGTTGGGGGCAATTAGAGAGCACTTAGCTGATAACTGGTATAGAAATACACATGGTATTGCTATTGCTATTGCTGTTCTGTTCTTCAGTTAATCTTAGAGTTTTCCCACCTTTGCTTATACTGATCTCTTGTAACCAAATGACACTTTTTTTGTTTAAATAAGGAACCATGTGAAGATTACTTATTCTCTACTGAAGTATAGGATAAAATGGGGTGGGCAATATTTGGCTTTCTGGATGTTTTGCACCTCGGTGCCCAGAATCCCCACTGGCATGGTAAGGGATAGTGGGTGTTAGTTCTAAATTTCTGGAGGGCCAGAGGCAGAATCTAGGAACAGTACTTTCTAAAGGCTATAACTCCCAGAATTACCCAATCACAATGTCCACCCAATGGCTGCATTGCCTGGGGGATTCTGAGGATTAAAATCATTCCCAAGATCGTACCCACCAACATTTCACAGATGAAAACCAGGACATGTGTGGCCAAGCAACATCAGAGCTTAATTAAGATGGCAAAAGTTATTAAAAGTTATTAGGAGTGGCTGCAACGGTTTGCTTTTGCCTGAGTCGGCAGGGAAGGGCAAGATTCTCACCCCCTTGCTGAGTTAACTAAGTGCAAACTTGCCATTTGAACTCAGGCCATTTCCGCACTAGATTGTTATAGTGCTATTCTTCCACTTTCAACATTCCACCTCAAAGGCCCTTCCCTAAACTGCAAACCCCAGGATTCCATAGGATGTTGAAAGTGGAATAATAGTACTATAGCAGTTTAGTACAGAAATGGCCTCAGTTTGCAACAACTGAAGTAAGCCAAAGATGAAAGGCGAAAGTGTAAGGAGCAGAGAAAAACAGAGACATTTTAAAAAGCCGTGAAAAAAGTGGGATGATGGAAGATTAATCAGGACTGTCCTTGCCAAATGGGGATATTTGGAGCGCATGCAAGATTTGGTAAAGTTTTGCCTCATCTTGAGTTAACACAAATTCATTGTAACTCAATATATCATGTATAGTGGTGATGAACACATAATGAAAATGGCAATTGCTCTCATAACAAAATTGAAAACTTCAGTTGTTTTGCAACCATCGCCAAACAATATGAATTAAGATATCCACATACACAGTCTTGTTTTAACCCAAGTATGACATCCATCTTCCCCAAAGGCTCACGAGGCCTCTCTCTTGAGTGTAAGGTCAGTGAGCATTCTATAGCTTGAAAACTCCCAGAAACCTTTGCTGAGCTTCAACTGCCCTCTGGGAGCTGCCTGAATTTTACATGAATTTTTTGCAGGCAGAGCAAAGATCTACATTCTTCCACTGTATGGCAGCTCAGACAGAACACTTTCCTATTATTATTTTTTTTTTTATTATTATTATTATTATTATTATTATTATTATTATTATTATTATTATTATTATTTTGGTCTTTCAATCTCTCTCTTTTTTGCTGGCCAGGGTGCTATTTATAGTGGGTGTTTCAAGAATCACAGCTAATAGCCCCCACACCTCTGCTGCGTGTAGAGAAAGAGCTGCTCTGTGGATTTCCTGTATTTTGTGAGCACACACTCCACTGGGTATATTGTAAAGATGTTCCCTGACAGCATAATACCACAGGGAATCCCCATAACCAGACATGCAGAAACGGGAAAGAGGCTAGCTAGCCAAGAAAAATAAACAGCCGCTTAGTGGGAAACAGAGCTGAGGCTGAACAGGGAAACAAGGTTTTGAGCTTGTTTGTCAAGTTGTCCTTTTGAGTGTG
Source organism: Iguana delicatissima (assembly GCA_948472985.1). Classification (NCBI taxonomy): domain Eukaryota; kingdom Metazoa; phylum Chordata; class Lepidosauria; order Squamata; family Iguanidae; genus Iguana; species Iguana delicatissima. Next base: position 272,553 of record CAOKZL010000665.1, read on the forward strand.
ATGCTCTCCCAATAAATATATACAGATGTGTTCATTAAAATTATGCACCATTCTGCATGTTTTTTTTTTAAAAAGGGAAATATTATTTTGAAGCCCTAGACCACATGTGTTAAACTTAAGGCCCATGGGCTGAATCCAGCCCTCCAGGCCATTTCATGTGCCCTCACACCTCTCCTGCAGCTGCAACACTCCCAACACTTGGCGAGCCTGATCCCCAGATTGTGTGCCCCTGGCTGCCAGTATTCTGAAGAGGGGCCCAGCAGCCAGCACTTGCAATCTACTTCTACTTCTGACTGCTCCTCTGTCCAACTTTTGTGAGCTCTAGCTCTAAAGAAGCACAGAGGAAGCAGGGGAGCAGAAAGAGGCACAGAGAGGGGCTGGGGGGCAGAAAAAGGCACAGTTCAGGGCACAATTATTTGTCCTGCCTGTCTCAACCAGGACCAAAAAGTTAAACAAAGTTAATGTAATAAACAGTGCTTGGTAATATTTGTCTGATGATTAAAAAAAAATAACTTTTTGTTTTCAAATCTCATTTTTTAATAAATTGTTCAATAGTTGTGTATTTGATTATCTGCTTGCCATTATTTTTCCTAGACTTCTAGTCTCAGAGCTACCTGTTACTAAAACCAGTAATAATCAAATGCAGAGGCAATTATTTAATATGATAAGAGAGCAGATACATTTATATAGTCTTACAGATATAACTGGCCCTTTGAGGGAAACCAAAATGCTGATGCGGCCCAAGATGAAATAGAGTTTGACACCCTGCCCTAGATGATAGATGTGCTTGTTGGGCCCGAGGTCCTCTGGGTAGGCCCTGTACTGCACACTCACACATTTCAGGTCAGCCTGGTTTTGCACTAACATATTTGGGAGGTTAGCTCATGCTGTTGCATTGCTAGGTAAGGCTAGGTATGTTGCAGTCCTGCGAGAATAGCCAAGGAATGTTAACGATGGGTGCTTTGCTCCCCGTGCCGTCCAGTACGGTGAGAGGAGAGCAAAGCCTGATTAGAGACCGTCTGCTGCTGTTTTGGGCAGGTAATAAGATTTGGCCATGAGCCTATCATGCACCTGGCCCATGGGTGCCTCAGTAATTGGTGTCTGAGGTAGGATAGCCCCCCTCCTGCCCATTTCGGCACAGTGGGTTGATGGATTGGCAGCCTGTTTTGCACTTGCATACAAAAAGCCTATATAATCTGTTGGAACAAAGAGAACCCTGCTCCGTCGTCTGCTTTGCCTTTCTGATGGAGTCAGAGTGTATGTGTGCTTGTGTGCCTTTCATTTTTCTTTTTGCTTCTTCACTTAATAAACTGTGTCCTCAAAGACCAGAACTGGCTTGGTTCTTGCCTCCCAGCATCTCGCACTTCGAACCTTGCACAGCCATCCACTCCAGGGAGGGTTGTGTGCGCTACAGTGGTTTAGGCTACACTACCATACAGGACCAGCTGGTAGGGCAGGATTGCCCTATGACCCTATATGCATTATAGCTGGTTTATGCTGTAACAGTGTGATAGCTTGGGCAAAACAAGATGGTGGTGGTTGTTAACTGCTGTCAAGTTGACTTCAACTTATGGTGACCCTATGAATGAGAGACACCTCTCCACAAGTCACCTTGTTATCAACAGCCCTGCTCGAGTCTTGCAAACTCAGGGCCATGGCTTTCTTGACTGGGTCTAATCCACTTGAGATGGGGTCTTCCTCTTTTCCTACTGTATTCTACCTTACCAAGTGTCATTGTTTTTTCTACTGAGTCCTATCTTCTCATTATAGATCCAAAGTATAATAGTCTAAGTTTAGTCATCTTGGCTTCTAGGGAGAGTTCAGACTTGATTTGCTCTTGGACCAATTTATTTGTCTATTTGACAAACTCCTGTATCTGCAGAATTCTCCTCCAGCACCACATATAAAATGAGTTTTCTTCCTGTGAGTTTTCTTCACTGTCCAACTTTCACAAACATACATAGACATTGGAAATACGATTACATAGGCAATCCTAACTTGAGGATCAATTATATATCTTTACACTTGAGGATCTTGTCTTGTTCCTTCATAGCTGCCTTTCCAAGTCCTAGGCTTCTTCTGATTTCTTGATTGTGGTCTCCATTTTGATTAATGACTGAACCAAGATATAGAAAATCTTTAATTATTTCGACATCAACAAAATGGTAGCCATCAACAAATTAAGTAACTACAGTACAGTTCTTAATAAGAATGAACATCAGTATCTTTGAGCTTCTTAGTTAGGAATGCACCTTTCACCCTAGTTCTTCTCCTGAAATCCTTAACAGTGGTTTGTCACTGTTGGAAAACTCTGGTATTTTCTCTCCCCCTCTCTTGTTCTAGGACAAGTAGAGCTTAGCTAGCCTAGGATTAACTGCTGCTCTGTGTTATTTAAAATGATTGGCTATGGTATCCAGACCATGTGATCCAGGATGCACCCTGGAGTCTGTCATTGGCCTTCCACAGATGACCACACCCTTTGCAATCTTGCTTCTAGCACTTTCTCTCTGATATGCTACTTCCCCACCAAGAAGTTGGTGAGTAAAGAATCAAACTACCATCTTCCCTAATCCTTTTTGTAGTTAATTAGGATCTAGTTTCTCCAGTGTATATGTAATTATAAAGTTTATTAGTAAATCTTTTGAGTAGAAACTGCCTGCCTTGTTTTGCTTCCAAGTCAGCCTCTTTTCAGGGAAGCCACACAGAGATTGAGATGTGCTTTTTCTGTGACTCTGCTAAAAGAAGACTAATTCTTAACAGCTTTAGCTTTCATAGAATTTCTCCAAAGGGCTAACACCCTGGGGAAATCTAACTCCCAACAATTATACATAAATCCAGCATGGGAAGTAATAGGGGACACCTGACAACAGTGTAAGGAATAAGCTTTCTGGCTCTCAAATAAAGAGAGCCTTTATAATAAAGGATACCTGCCAACCCTATTTTCACTCCATGTAGCTACTCCCGCCCTTGGCAAATCTGAGACATATCTAACTTGAGCTTGGAAAAGTTACTTTTTTCAACTACATCTCTTAGGATTCCCCCAACAGGTGGTAATATATTATAGTAAAAAAAAAAGTCAAGATTTTGATGTTCTGCTCTTCCCTCTCATTCATATAGCCAATGATTGCAGCTGCAAGTTCTGGTTCTAATCAGATCAATCTTATAGCAGCTTGTTGATAAAGGCCATTAAAAATCAGCTTTAAAGGGAGAAACTGTTACCAGCACCGTCACAACTCGGTGTCATTCTATATTCCATAACTGTGGTTATTATGTAAAACTGAGACAATCTGTCAGCCATTAATGCAGAGTTTCAGGGTGAACAAACAAACAAAAGGGGCAACCTTAGTTTACAAAATACATGTTTATTGATGAGCGTGATGTCATGTCATTTTTGGTGATGACATTTCTGTGGGCAAATTAGGAATTTTTCATCCGATCTGAATCTTCCTCTCTGCCAACATAAAAAAAGAATTTGTCATAATAAGAACAGAAACAAGGCACTGCATATCATGTATTTCTGATTCAGTCAGCTCAATTATGCAAATTTAAGGAAAGATGCAGACAGGGCCAGTCCAAGAGATTTAGGTGCCTGGGGCCAAGACAGAAAAATCCAGAAGGAGTTCTTCATTAATTAACTTGAAGCACAACCCACAGGGAAGTTTAATGGGGCGTGCACAGGAAGGCTAGGCCAAATCTATCTGTCTCCCATTCTCCCACCATTGACTGTATAGCCTGAATCAAAAATCCTGAAGCACCCACCTCTCCTCACCTCAATTTCTTGTGTGTGTGTAATTTCTTGTGGTATTTGATGTATAATGGGCCCTCATTATCCAATGGGGTTTTGTTCAAAATCCATGGATGCTCAAGTCCTATTATATACAATGGTGTAGTAAAATGGTATCGCTGATATAAAATGGCGAAAAACTCAAATGAGTGCCAGAGAGAGCCTGAGAATCTATGAAATGGAGGTTAGAGCAAACTATACCTACACATGTCAAAATCAAGGTTTGCTTTTTGGATCTTTTTAAAAAATATTTTCAAGCTGTAGTTGGTTGAACCCATAGATGCAGAATCTGTGGATATGAAGGGTTGACTGTATTTCTGAGTTGACCCTAGCCTCAGAGGATTTACAATACAGCCATAGAATGACTTGTTCAATTTCCAATGAGCTCATGCCTTTACAACAGGGCTGGTAATCTTGTGGCACTCCAGATGTTGGGGGACTACAGCTCCCAAGATTCCTTACCATTGGCTATGGCTGGTCCAGGGTGCTGGAACTTGCAGTAAACAACACCTGGAGGCCACAGGATTCTCAGTCCAATTGTAATGGAGTTTCAGAAGATAAACACAAGTTCCAGGCAGCTTCATACAGGAGAAGATGTGTTGAGTGACCTAATCCCAGCAACACAGCTTCTATGAATATAACATCTAGTAATTTCTCTCTCTGTCCCACTACATTTTTATCAAACAAACAACAGCATAATTTCCTACTGAGAAAGTTGACTAACTACTATAAAAAGGGAAGATAAAATCATAGACTTGGAAGAGATTGCAAGTAGGGTTGCTAGTTCAAGAGTGCTCCATACCTGAGGTTTTTAAGCCAAAACCTGAGATGAAGCAACAGCCCCTGGTGATGTCATTAAGTATTATGCATTCACTACCAACCATAGCTGCTCACAGCTTGTCATCCAAATGTAAACAGAAGACTACCTATTTTCCTGTTAAGAAATGAAGACAGAAATCTTAGCTAAAGGGGTTCTTCCTTGCTGAAGATGAAACGTTAGAATTATTCCTTTTCACTTAGAGATATGGGATAAGGAACATTTTGACTCGACTACTTGCTTCTAACTGGATGGTGGAGGGTAAGCCCTAGCACCACAATGACTGGGAAGAAGCTAATTAAATACATGGATCCCCAGAGAGTCTTTGCAAACTGCAATGAGAAATCAATTAATCTTTGCAAATTGAATCAAGCTGGTGCTCCAGTAACTTGAGATGGAGGTTTGCAGCCAGTCCTTTCAACTTGCTAGGTGAGAGCCCACCAGAACTGGAAAACATGCACCCTTGTCTCCTACCTCCAGATGATCCATTCCATTGGATGGAAGTGGAAGCAAATGAATGAAATGCACCCATTGGATGGATAGGAGTGAAATCTGGAGACTCAGGACCAGGCTCTGAGAGTTGGCAAGCCTAACTGCAAGGGCCATCTAGTCCAACCCTCCAGGAATACACAACTAAAGAACTCCTAAAAGAAAACCTTCAATCTTTCTTCAAAGACCTTCAAATAATGAGATTTAAATAACTTTTAGTTTCATTTTCCTAAGGAAATCATCTGTAGTTTAATAAGGTGGTCTTCCAGATATCCTGGCTCCAAGCTGTTAAGTGCTGTGTAGAATAAGAGGAAGGGTTTGGATTCATGAAAAGGGCAGAAGAGCTGGATTCCTAGTTTTCTACAACTGTTGCAGTAGCAACATCACTGAAACAGTGCTGAGGTAGTTTTCTAGGTACTTTGGATGACAGCTTCTAGAAATCATGGCTAGTCTAACTAATGTAACTGTACAAAACTGTAAACTGGAACAATTAGTCTGAGCATTGGAGTACAACCCTGGAGACCAGGGCCACTTCCGCACTAGACTGTTATAGTGCTGTTATTCCACTTTCAATATCCTATGGAATCCTGGGGTTTTTTGTTCTTGTTGTTTTAAAGCCAAGAACAAACCAGACACTGTACTGAACACATCTAACAATACCTGGTCCACATATGATTGGAATCTAATACATTCAGCAAAAACAATTGAAGACTGAGAGACCCGCTAATATTAAAACAAAACTTTTAATAGATGAATTCTGATGCTTCTTTTTTAAATAAAGAAAAGAGAGGTATATACAAACATAACCATTTCGCGCACAAATGCAGTTTAGTCTGTAAGAGATCAAAGGAATGCAAACTTAGACATGCATAACCAGGACCAAATCCTATGGAAAACACTGGGCCTTCCTTCGGAGTCACAAATCATAGCACAGCACTGTTAAAAGTTCACCTTGGCTATCCGGCTGCAAATTTTACCTTTTCCGTTTTCCAGCCTGGAAACATGACTTTTCTTCCCAGTTTCCAAGGTGGAAAGGACAACTTGAGAAAAGTCCATTTTGGGGGCTACACTTCTCAACCTCCTCCAACACAGTGGTTCTCAAGCTTTGATGTTTGATGGTTGCTAAGCGACCGAGATCCAAGAGGAGGCGGGGACAGAAGGGGTGAGGTGGGTGGGGCTTCAGCTTGGGCGCTCCCGCTGCTGATTGGATCAATTGACTCCAGCAAGGTAGGTTAGAGGTGGGACCAGATAGCCTCCGCCAGCCAGCCTCGCTGCTAGGGGGACTCTTGCTGGGGATTCTGGGGACTGTGGTCCCCAGATGTTTTTGGACTTCAGTTCCCAGAAGCCCTGAGCATTGACCATAGTGGCTGGGGCTTCTGGGAGCTGAAGTCCACAAACATCTGGGGACCATAGCCCCCAGAATTCCCAGCAAGAGTCCCCCCTAGCAGCGAGGCTGGCTGGTGGAGGCTACCTGGTCCCACCTCTAACTACCTTGCTGGAGTCAATTGACCCAATCAGCAGCGGGAGCGCCCAAGCTGAAGCCCCACCCACCTCGCGCGTTCTGTCCCCGCCTCCTCCCGGATCTCGGTCGCTTAGCAACCATCAAACATCAAAGGGCGGCACGGCTTCGGTGTTCGAAGTCGGTGCCTGACTTCTCCGCGTGCGCTCTGCGCTCTGCGCTCCCTTGGGTACCCCCATCATCATGTACCAGATTGTGGATATGGGACGGCGGAGGAGGGCGCTTCCGCAACAGGTGTAAGTGCTGCTGGGGCGCCGCCCTGTCCTCCTCCTCCTCCTCCTCCTCCTCCACCACCTTTTCCATCCTCTTGCGGGCTTTCCAAATACAAAACGAAAAGTCCTGGGTTCGCTTAACCGAAGCCATTTCCGCACTAGACTGCTATAGCACTATTATTCCACTTTCAACATCCTATGGAATCCTGGGGTTTGCAGTTTCAGCAGGGGCCAGTTGGTTGCCTCTGCTGTTGCCTTCCCCTGAGGCTGAGAGAGTGTGGCCTGCCCAAGGTCACCCAGTAGGTTTCCATGGCTGAGCATTGATTCAAACCTTGGTCTCTAGAGTTAAAATCCAAGGGCATTTCTGCACTACACAGTTATAGTGCTATTATTCCACTTTCAGCATCCTGTGAAATTCTGGGGTTTGTAGTTTATTGAAGGCTAAAGAGCTCTCTGGCTGAGTATTCTGAATGCCCTTCCTAAACTCCAAATCCCAGGATCCCATAGGATGTTGAAAGTGGAATAATAGCACTATAACAGTGTAGTGCAGAAATGCCCTTGGATTTTGACTCTAGAGACCAAGGTTTGAATCACTGCTCAGCCATGGAAACCCACTGGGTGACCTTGGGCAGGCCACACTCTCTCAGCCTCAGGGGAAGGCAATGGCAAAACTTCGCAATACTCAAACCATTACACTACCTTGAAGTGTTTATACTCAAAAATAAGAGGTTTGGAGAGAGGGGCATCTTGCTAAGTCTGTATAAAGGGAAATGTTTTCCAACCCTCAAATAGGACATATTCCTTGTAATAAGGGCCGCTTGGCAACTGCTCCCCAGTCAATCCCAGGTTTCTGAACATTGATTATGATTTTATCCCTAATGCTATATTTGGAGTACAGTTTCTCAGCCAGGGAGCTCTTGGGCCTCAGTAAACTACAAACTCTAGGATTCCACAGGATGTTGAAACTGGAATAATAGCGCTATAACACTGTAGTGTGGAAATGGCCATGGATTGGAGTCACTGGTACCTTGGCATAGAAGCCACAGCCACTGTTGACTCCAAGAAGCCTGAATCCTATTGGTTAATCCCAACAGGAGTAGACTTTAGAATGAGTTGTTGAATACCGAAGTCAACACATGGGTAAATGGCAAATGCCATTAATTCAGTGGCTCTTTTCTAGTTGCGTCTAACAATGAGATTTTGCTTGTCCTAGTAAGTACAGTCACATTGCCTAAGGTGTGTGATGAATATTATAGTTCAACACCCTTGGAAGCTGCCATCTTGAGGAACTGCTGACCAAAGGTATATCTGTATCACTGAGCTATAGCAGTTTGATATTGCTTAAGCTGCCATGGCTCCATCCTATGGGATCTTGGGATTCGCAGTTTGGGGGACTTAGAATCTGGGCCAAGAGCCTGCATTACATGCATAGCTAGGATACTGTACTTACATTTCATCTCCTGCCCCAACACTTGAAACCCCACCTTAAAAGCCAGTCTGCTGCCCTGAGGGATGGCACTCTGTGGCACTGGCAAGCAGGGGGCTTTAGGATGATAACCAGCCCCTTCCCACCAGCAGGCAAAGGAGCAATGAAGAGTTATTTATTTATTTATTTACTATCCCATCTTTCTCCCAGCATGGGAATCAAGGTAGAGTTGCAAGAGGGTCCCTATTTCTGCTCCTCACACTGTCACTCACTGGTGGAAGAGAGCAGGTCATGTCATCCTGCAGTGGCTCCTCTCACCAGCGCTGTACAACTCTGTCGCCTGGGACAGGTGACTGGCTTTAATGGTTGGGTTTTGGGTGCATTTAAGGTTGTAGCAAAGGTACCACAATTGTAAGTACAAATACAAAACAGTTACGCTGTCCTAAGTCTGACTTATAGCACTGTAATTGCCAGCCTTGGTTTCTAAGAATTCTAAGTTACACCCCAAACTACGAACCTCAGAATTTCCTAGCATACAGCCATGGCCTTTAAAACAGTATCAAACTGCTATAACTGTGTAGTGCAGATGCAGCCAAAGACTGTATAAAAGAGAGGAAATGTTGGGCATCATGCCATTTGCAGGATGTAGTCAGGGGCAAGGGAGAATGGTTTGAGGGCAGGCTTGGTTAAGTAGAGATAAAAGCCATTAGCAGAGAGGTGCAGTCAAACCACATCCACTGAGGTGATGGAGAGACCGTTGAACTGACGTCTCAGAGACGGCTTCTGATAAGGGGGAAGGCTAAGAATAGACAGAAAGACAGTTGTGTGTTTTGGAATGAGTCCCCAGTGCGACATTAAGGAACTGGATGGGAGGTAGGAATTGTTCGTGGGTGACAAAAAGAAAGCTGTGGATGGTGGATATAGCAAAGAGTAGACAGGCAGGGAAGGCAAGCAATGGGAGGGGTGGCCCTAAATCTTATTGCTGGTCCCAGCTAGAGTAGACCCATTGAATCAACTGCTAAGTGGAAAGTTGACACTTGTGTAAATCACTGTGATTTGATGGGTCTACCTTAATAAAGACTAGCAATTGGATTAAGCCCAGGAATGCAAGGCATGACAAGGAGGAATGTTGAGTGGGAACAGCCCTGCTATGAATTTTCGAATGAGAACCCCTTAAGCAGCTGCTTATCAGGAATGAGAGGAGAGTATTTTTGATATCCAGGCAGTTGAAAGGCCAAAGATCTGGCATACCAGTGTGGCAGCAGCCCAAGTGTAAGAGACTCTGTCATGAGCTGGCTTCTGCCTTTAAACATACCACGCCTACGGCATTATGAGAACAATAATACCTTACAGGGCAATGATTGCTAGGGCTTCTTCCTTATGAAGCAAAATGTATATCCTTGACATGTATCTAATATGCATTTTGCCTTTGCTTTCAGGAAATTAGGGCGACATTTAGGAGAACTGTTTCAGTTTTTGACGGCTCTACTCTAACAGGGTCTACATTTAGCTTTGTTATGGCCCCACACACTTCCCAAGGTTGATATGGTTTAACTGGCAAAATATTATTTAATTGGCAAATATGTTAATTGGTGCGGTTATGAAAATCAAACCTGAGGTGACTGGAAGGTCAAGCTGGGCAGCAGAAAATTACTGACCAAACACGTGTGATTGCAAGGCAGGTCAGCCAAACTCCCTCTAGGTGTAGCCAAAGTCATTGTCAGGCTGATGACCCAGTGACTCTGGAGATAATAGACTTTGGCTGCATCTGGCAATATCTCTGAGCATACAATAGTCCAAGGAAGTTCTCAGCAAAACAATAATTGTTTCAACCCTGATCCCTTACACCTGGATGTTTTCCTGCATTGTCGCTAAACCTCTCCTCGAGTACTAAACCTCTCCTTGAATATGGGCTATTACAACAGCCATTAATTCTTTGTCACGTAACACTGAGACCATTAACTCTGTCTGGACCCAATTGTCCATGTTGCAACTCCCATTGTCCACTCGACTGGGAGAGCCATTCACATCCACATTCTCAGGGTAGATTTTGGGTATATAAGCACTCCAATTTGAGCAGTCAGACACAGTACTTCATTTGCTTGCTGCCACACTGTCGTTTGATTCCCAGCTGAGTACTGTCCTTAGGCACAATTCTAAGCCACATTGCTGCTCTCTTCACTGCTTTGCAGATTGGTAATTATCACCTGAGCCCTAAAACTTCTCTATCCACAACTTTCTTCCCTTTCTGCTTCAGCTACTTCTTGTGCAAGTGATGAGTGTTTGGATCTTTTGCGTGTGTGAGTGAACTTTTCAATAAAACTATTTTAGTTTACATTTTGGATTCTCTGGCTGGTTCTTTTCTACAAGACCTCGTAAACATAGGTGGAAGATCTCATTAGGCTACCCCCATCTCGCAGGCCTCCTAATTTGAGCTAATAATTCCCCACCTTTGAAAAGAGGTACGGGTATCTTGGGTGGACTCCTGAGTCACCTGTATTTTGGGGTAACAGCTTGTGCTCTAAGATCTTTGGGAAAGGGCTTGTTTTTCATCCCATTAATGTCCCAGGCATGTTTGGTGAAGATACAGGAGAAAATATTGTTACTGCTGCTTCTAGGCTGCCTCGGCGAAAGCATAAAGATATCATTTTGATATCACTAATTCAGTTTTCTTCCACCACCCTTCTCCATGTGTTTGCGAGGCCCCCGGACAAGCACGAAACTAGGCTCGGCGACTGATTGCTGCAATATTCCTAAACAATACAGGCAAGCCAGAAATAGCCAGATCGCAGCTTCAGGAGACCTCCCTGCAAACATCCTATTATGTATGTGTGCCACCTACAAAGGACTCCCTGCCCCGAGCAGGTATCTCGACTAGCTGAACTATCAACCGTCCAGCATCGCACATTTGCATACTGGCTGTTCCTTTGTCAATTCAGACCTAACTCAATCATGTTAAATTTTGACCTTTCCAAGGCTTTGTCTCGTACACAAAATCCATTGTTCTCACCAAGTACCGCATAGCCTGCAGTCACACTTCTCCCTATAAAAACTGCTGATTCCGAGACCCTCCTCAGATTGCTCCCGAGTTCCAGACTGCTTTGCTGCCTCTTTGCTTGGCAAGCCTCCCCTCAGCTCCATGTGCTGAGCCACACTGAACCCCAGCATCGCTCTCTATTCTCCCAGACCTTCAGGACAGGTTTCGTATCACCCAAATCAACTATCCCTCTGAAAAATCCCTCTATCCCACTCTCACCTTTATTTTCTATAGTTATCTGCGTGAGTGAGTTGCATACACAGTTTGGCTGTATTTTAATAAAGATCTCAATTATTCTTTCAAAACGGTTTGCTTCTTGACTGGCCTGACCCCGTAGACATAGGGTCAAGATCCTGCTAAGTTACCCTGCCTCTCGTAATGCTAAAGCAGTGCTCAGAGCTAATTTTCCCCACCTATAGTTGAGCACATTTTGGTGTCCCTCATGGGACCCCCAGTAAACAGGGTAACAGTCTTCTCAGGCCATTTCCACATTAGACTGTTATAATGCTATTATTCCACTATCAACATCCTATGGAATCCTAAACTGCAAACCTCAGGATTCCATAGGATGTTGAAAGTGGAATAATAGCACTTTAACAGTCCAGTGCGGAAATGGGCTCAATGACTGCTCCTAACTTGTGGAACTCCCTTCCCAAGGAAGTCTGTTTGGCCTCTTCCTCGCTGCCTTTCCGCCAGCAAGCAAAGAGCTTTTTATTGAAAGAGGGATTTGGTTTTGAATATGTTGCGGCAGACAGAGCTTTTAATGAGAAGGATGTGGCATTTTTTATTTGATTGATTATGTTTGAAACTTCTTTTTAGTGCTGTTTTTAACTTGCATTTTTTAAATCGAACATTAGTACTAAGAAGGTTTTTTAAAATTATATTGTGTTTATAAAATGTTGTATGCTGCCTTGAATATCTTGCTGGGAGAAAGGCATGATATAAATCAAATAAAATTATGGCCTCACAACAACTCTGCAAGCTGGGTAGAGTTCAGAAAAAGGAAAAGTTAGCCCTAAGTCAGCCCTTGAGCATCAAGATTCAGCAGAGATTAGAACTCAGTCCTCAAGTCTAGAATTTAGAAGATTTACTTCTGGGGATTATGACTCCCAGAATCCCCCAGATAGAGAAATTCTAGAAGTTATGCCTCCCCAAGAGTAACTTTTCTTAGCTTTGAATTTCACACTGGACTGCATTGTACTGGGCCATCCACCAGCAAGGTTTGATTTCACCACCACACAACTATTATGCATTCCTTCTATAACTGGTTGATAAAAGCATAGCAGGCCTATGTTGCTTGATGATTCTCGTTGACTACTACAGCTCCCATTAGTCTCATCCAGCACGGACAGTGGCCAAGGAGGAGGGGAATTGTAATCCAAAACATTGTCAGGTAGCTACATAAGTGGAGGTAATCACAGGCCAGTTCTGCACTAGACTGTTGCAGTGCTATTATTCCTCTTTTGACATCCTATGGAATCTTGGGGTTTGCAGTTTAAGCACTGTAACAGTCTAGTGCAGAAATGGCCATAGTCTGATATGGTATAAAGCAGTAACATTATGTTCCTTATGCTGCAAAGTAAATGGAAGACATATCGGGCATCCTTGTTTTAGAGCAAGTAATGTCCAAAGAAATTTAGAGAACATTTACCTGTTCCATTGGATCTGTCCATTCAGAATTTCAGGGGTTTACATCTTGAGTGTTCCTCATTCCAAAAAACTAGAAAATATCATTTGGCCTCCCCCAGCTCCATCTTCTCTGAGATCAGTTTCTAAGGTTACAGTCGATATGGCTAGCTTTATGAATCTGCCATCATTTGCCATAGAATCACTGATAAAACAATAATATCTTAACAGTTTCCATTTTTTATACTTTCTATAATATTTTCCTTTCTTGTATTTTATTTCATAGTTGTAGTTTATACTGTACAGTAATGTGTTTTAATGAAAATATTTTTGGAGTTTTCAAGTCTACCAGTCAATGACCAACTAAGATTGAATTGAATTACCTTCCCCAACCTTGGCCATTTCCGCATGGGACGAGGGAATCGCCCCGCGCTGCTACTTACCGGATCTTCTGGCGGTCCGGTCCGAAGTGAGGAGAAGCAGTGCGTGGTCGTCGATCTGCACTGCTCCGGCGTCCAAAATGGCGGCTCCCGGTTGGTCATGAGTCTTGACCAACCGGTGAAGCTCGCCAGCCTAAAGCCCGCCCTCAGCAGATCGCAGGCTCGCATTGATGCGAGCCTGCGAATCTGCACAAGACAGCAGGCTCGCAGTGGCGTGCTCCGTGCTTTTGAAAGACCAGAAAAATCAGGTCTTTCAAAAGCACGCTGGAGAACCACTTGGGGTCGTTCTGGAGCGGAATGAGGTGCGGATCTATGGTAAGTAGTCCGAATCCAGTCCGCTCCAAGGTGCAGACGTGCTCCTTGGAGGACGCACTGCACCATTTTAAATACCCTGTGTGGAAATGGCCCTTGAATCACCTTCTCCAGCCTTGGTTGGACTATAACTCCCATCATCCCTGACCATCAAAGATGGCTATTAGCCAAACCTATCTGGAGGGCATTAAGCTAGGACCAGGGAAGGCTGACAGAAATATTAGTAGCTTTATGTATGGACAAAGAAGCATATTTTAGCTCCCTGCCTGTTGTACTCTCACCACTTTCCTATTGTCTTTCTCACCAACTCTTATTCTCCTCTTACCTCCCCTGTATTTACTTCCACTGGTTGAACTGTTAAGGCACTTTGTATTTTTTGTTATAAATCATGCTGTTAAGATGAAATGTATGTCCTTAAAAAACTGCCTGTTATATTAACTTAAGGGAGGAGTCTGTAGTGCAGTGGTTCTCAACCTTCCTAATGCCGCGACCCCTTAATACAGTTCCTCATGTTGTGGTGACCCTCAACCATAAAATCATTTTATTTATTTATTTATTTATTTATTTATTTATTTATTATTTAGTTAGTTACTTATTTCCAACATCGAATAGATTGGAAACACTGCCCTAAATCACTGCTCTGGATAGACTTCTTTCTAATGCCTAAAAACTGGTAACCCTCCCCCCTTTTTTTAAGCACAGAAAGAGTCCATCAATGCCAGAATTAAGACAGTAGTTCTAGTTCTGAATGTTGGGTTTCCACTGTTCAAAAAGCCAGTCACTCCCAAAGGCAACGCCGGAACAGCCCACATTTTACACGAGGCACCAGGAGGAAAGGACAGGGAGAGAGGAAAGAAGGTGGTGGCATAAGCAGATGTGTTTTGTTTCACTCCCACCCTCCCTCCCTCCCTCCCTTAAAGGGAGCACGGACACTGAACATACAAAAAGCGAGGGATGCAAGACAGTCAGGGCGAAGAACACAACACGTGCATGTGGCAAGCGCCAAGGGTCCACGCACAAAAAAAGTGAGAGGAGAAAGTCATCCTGGCTATTTTCGCATTAGACTGTTATAGCGCTATTATTCCACTTTCACTATCCTATGGAATCCTGGGGTTTGCAGTTTAGGGAGGGGCATTTAGAATTCTTAGCCAGAGAGCTCTTTGGCCTCAGGAAACGAGAAACCCCAGAATTCCACAGGATGTTGAAAGTGGAATAATAGCACTATAACAGTCTAGTGCAGAAGTGACTCTAAGTCTTCTTAGGCTGGGAATTATTCAGTACAGAAACCACACATGGGGTTGTTGCACAGTAAGCAGCACACAGAAAAGAGTAGCTTTCTGTGCAGCAAATGACACTTTCTGTACAAAAAAAAATGAACATTTTTTTTTTTTTTGCAAAGAGTAAGTGCTGAACTATGGAGATTATTGGCCTTTTGGTATTTTTCTCATCAGGATTTCCTGACACTCAGGAGACCCATTTTTCATCTGTTGTTCAAATATTGTCAAATATTCTTTCTATTCCTGCTGTCTGTTTTCAAAGGCAGGCATCAGCAGGTTCAGGGAAAACCCAAGGTCTGCAGAAGTACAAACAGAATCCTAGTGGAGAGTGCTTTCAAAACAGCCTGATGAAGACTGAGCTTCAGGGATAACTGGCAGATCGACTGTGGAAATGGCCAAAGTCCACAGGACGGATCAGAGCAGCACTTTCGGGTCAAAAAACCCAAAAAACGAAAGAAAAACAACCAAGGAGCCTCGGGGGCTCTTGCAACACAAACTGAAGCCCTTGGCTGACGCCCCCTGCTCCTTTCCCGACTGAGTTCTCGGTCTCGGAGGAGCTGATCTCCCCCGTCAGATGGCAGATCCGACGCAGGAAAGTTTCCCCCTTTGCCTGCCGGACCAAAGGCGACAGCCATGCCGACAACTCCCACGGAGCGGCATGACCAGAATGAATGGGCGACCAGGAGATCGCTGCCGCCGCAGCCCCACCCCTTTGGGAAGCAAGCGGAACCCGGCTGTTCACTCACCCCGGAAACCAACTCTTCTCGCCGGCATGAAGGAGCGGGAGGCGAAGAGGGTGAGGGGACGGGGTCTCACCTTCCAGACGTCTCGCTGCAGCGCCATAAACCTGCGGGCTGAAGATCGCCACCAACCAACTGCCAGGCGAGTGACTCAGGCGAGCTCCAGCCCTGAATGGGAAGCCCTCTGTGTGTGTCTGTGTGTGTGTGTGTGGTGTGCGTGCAAGCGTCCAAGCAGCGCCCGGCTGCAAGCGCCCAGTGGCAGCTCCTCCTCCTTCCTCCGACTCATGCAATGGCCACCACTCCCAAAGAGATCCTCCTCCCCGCCCTGCCCGGCAGAGAAAGACGGGGAACGTCCCCACACGCACCTCCACCTCCCAACCCGGCGAAGAAAGATGGGGAATGTCCCCACACGCACCTCTACCCCCCACCTGGCGGAGAAAGATGGGGAAACGTCCCCACACGCACCTCCACCCCCCCCCGGTAGAGAAAGACAGGGAAACATCCCCACATGCACCTCCACCCCCCCACCCAGCGGAGAAAGACGGGGAACGTCCCCACATGCACCTCCACCCCCCCACCTGGCGGAGAAAGACGGGGAAACATCCCCACACGCACCTCCACCCGACCCACCCGGCAGAGAAAGACGAACGTCCCCACACGCGCCCAACATGCCTCCTCTCCCTTCCTACCAGCGCGGGGTCTCCTCTCCTCACCTCCGCCTTCACTCTTGGGCTCCACGCTCTCTCTTCTCGGTCTCCTCACCTCCGCCTCAACGCTCCGACTCCGCGTTTTCTCTTCCATCTCTCCCCACCTCTGGCTCCTCGAATACTTCCCCACCCGGCAGGGAAAGATGGGAAACACCCAGCGCGCCTCCTCTCCCCTCATCCCAGGGTGGGGTCTCGGAAGCGGCGCTCCCATTCGCTGTCAGACCGCCTTCTTTTAAAAGGGGGCGGGGCGGGATAGAGGAGCAGCAACCCCAAAAGGGTCGCGACCCACAGGTTGAGAACCGCTGCTGTAGTGCCTCAAGCCTTTTAACATTATTTGCAAATACAGGCCATTTCCGCACTAGCCTGTTATAGCACGATGATTCCACTTTCCCTGGTGTGTGTGTGCTTTCCTTCTTTGCGGTTATGCAAAAGGCAAAGGAATGGAGGGGGATCTCATTGTTTTACCAGTGATTCTGTGGCAAATGATGGCAGATCATTTCTCCCGAAACGGCAAACCCCAGGATTCCAGAGGATGTTGAAAGTGGAATCATTGCGCTATAACAGGCTAGTGTGGAAATGGCCACAGTTTTCCCTCCACATTCATGGGTTTGGCTTTCATGAATTTGATAATTCATCAGGCATGAATGTGCCTCCCCACCCAAATTCCTCTCCTCCCATTCCCTTGCCTTTTGCCCAGGTGTGCTGTGCCTTCCTTCTTTGTACTTGGGCTCAGTTTCTAAGGTTACAGCCAATATGGCTAGCTTTATGAATCTGCCATCATTTGCCACAGAATCGCTGGTAAAACAATGAGATCCCCCTCCACTCCTTTGCCTTTTGCATAAGCGCAAAGAAGGAAAGCACACACACACCAGGGCAAAAGGCAAGGGAATGGGAGCGGGGAGCCCTGGAAGGGAATGGAAGGGGTAGAATGGAGGAAGGAGTTATTTTTCCACTTTTGTGAGGGTTCTGCACCCAGAACCCTCACAAAAGTGGACAGGTCACTGTATACTGGAGATACAGTCAGCCCTCCACATTTGCAGATTTGACTTTCACGTATTTGACTATTTGCAAGTTTCGCCAACCTCTGCCCCCCCTTTCTCAGCAGCTCCAATCAGGCCTCAACGCTCTTTAAAAACCCATTTCTGGTCCTCCTCCATCAGCCGTTGGCTGGTCAGCTAAGGACGGATTGCAGCCTGCACCATCTCCCTGTGCCCCCACACACACTCAAGGAAGGAGCTGGGTGACAGAGGAAATATAGGACCACTCTCCCTGCCCTGCCTTGGCCCCCTTCCTACAGACATCGGCACACACGCACACATTTTGATATTTGCGATTTTTCCACTTTTGCAGGGATCCTGTGCCCCTAACCCTAGTGAATGTTGGAGGGCTGACTGTATATATGTTAAAATGAGTTAGGCCTTTCAAAAAAAAATGTAAATGTTATATTCTGGGTATTCTGTGTATATTTTTCAGCCCTGATACCTTCAGAATATTTAACATTGAATTCCCTCAAAGGAACAATATACTGGAGAAGATCCCAGACAAATCTACGCCAAAGAAACCAAAACCCCGTTATACACTGGAGTGGCGCAATAATCCTCACCCGATACATGCTAAATTCATTAAGACAAACACCAAATTTTTAAACGAGCCAGTACTTTATATGGAGACAGAGGACACCAAAACGAAGCAGGTGAGAATAGATTTTTCTAATTTAAAAAATGCAATATAAATTAGAAGTGAGATTGTGACCCAGTTTGGATATAGTGCCAGACCCTCCAACATTTCACAAATGAAAACTCAGACATATGTAACCAAGCAACATGAGAATGTAGTCAAGATGACAAAGGTTTTTACTGAGCAAGAACACTTAGGCCCTTTCCTCACGGGGGGGCGAAACGGGGCGGTGCACGCAGGGGCAGAGATTACCTGGTAGCGTGTTGCTCCGTCCCTTGCTCTGTCCCTGCTCCGTCCCTGCAGGGAGCGCAGATTCCCCGCTCCACACACCGCCAAATTTCGGCGGCATTCAGCGGCGTTCAGGGCGTTCGGCGGCACCCAAAATGGCGGCCGGCAGCTTCCGGCAGCGCTCCGCCAATCAGGGCAGCACGCCAGCCGGAAGCCCGCCCCGGGGAGATCTGCAGAGATGCGCTACCGCGTATCTGCAGTTCTTCACTGGGGTCTAGCACGGAGCAGCATGGACGAGTTTCATAAAAACCACTTGGGAAGGTGGTTTTTATAAAACTCGCAGCGCCAATCCTGCGGCTGCGCTACAGCGGTTTGAGGTGTGGGGCCTCACTGTTTCCAACCGCTCTAGCGCACCCCGCGGTGAGGACGACCTCCGTGTCCGGTCCTCTCCCCGCAGGGTTTAACCCCCATGTGGAAATGGCCTAAGAGAAACTGCAACAGTCTGCTTTTGCTTGAATCTACTGGGAAGAGCAAGATTACACTTCTTCCTCTATTCGTCTTTCTCTGGAGAGAGAGGGTGACCTACTTTTGCACTTTGAATTCAGAAATAAGCTGAGGACAAAAGGGAAAATTGGGAGGGGAAGAGAAAAGCTGGGACATTCGAAAAGCAATTGAAGAAATAAGATGGCTTTGAAGATAAAATGGCTTTGAAGCAATGGCTTCAAACTTCAGTGACAGAGATTCTATCTAAATATTAGAAAGAACTTCCTGACTTGACAGTAAGAGCAGTTTGAACATGGAGTGTGCTGCCTCAGAGTGTGGTAGAGTCTCCTTCTTTGGAAGTTTTTAAACAGAAGCTGGATGGCCATCTGTTGGGAATGTTTTGATGGTGTATTCCTGCATAGCAGGGGGTTGGACTCTATGGCCCTTGTGGTCTCTTCCAATGCTATGATTCTATAATTCTATGATTAGTTGGGACTGTCCCTGTCAAACTGGGACAGTTAGAGGGTGTGTAGTTTGGATGTTGGCCTAGAGCTTTGGCAACCATGGTTTGAATTCCTGTTCCACCATAGACACCTACTGACTGACCTTGAGTGAGTCACCAGCTCTCAGCCTCAGAGGAAGGCAATGGCAACCCTGCCCCCCTCCGAGCAGATCTTATCCAGGAAACCCCAAGATAGGTTCATCTCAGAAATGACTTGAAAGCCCACAACAATGGTTAAAACATGGTTCAGTGGTATATGAATGGCCATTTCCGCACAAGACTGTTATAGCACTATGATTCCACTTTCAACATCCTATGGAATCCTGGAGTTTGCAGTTTTGGGAGGGGCCGCTTGGGCAGGCTTTATGGCAGGGATGGGCCTTTTAAAGTCCATAGGACTATCTGCAGCCTGTCAGGTTCCCCAGTCCAGTCTCCAGACCCTCATGCCCCCCCCAGTTGAGACAGGTTTGACCTACAAATAGTCCTGCCCTGATGGGTTGCACTTGCTGCCAGTATGCTTCCAGTCTGAATCCAAGTGCTGGTGATGACATTGAAAGTCCTAAGCTGCCTTGGACCTCAGTACTGGAAAGAGTGCCTCTCCATTTGTATTCCTGCCTGACAAAGGGGATCTGCTGGAGAAGTCCTCCTCTGGGTCCCATCAGTCAGAGCAAAATGCTATGCGAGGACATGGGAGAGAGCCTTCTTTGCTGTGGCAGCCCAGTTGTAGAATACCATGTCTGTGGAAGCCTAACTGGACCCAGTCATGCCAGTCTGTCGCCTGGTGAAAACATTGTTCTTCACTAAAGCCTTTGGGGCCTTATTTGTTCTGTACAAACCCTCATGCGTACCTCAATTCACACTATTTTAAACTACTTTGACCAGTTTTAATCTTTCTGACTTATTAAATTGTTCAATATGTTTCCAGCCTTTAAGATGTAACTTAAGTTGATTTCATGGATAGAAGGTGGACATAAATATTTAAATTAAATGTACTTATTTTGGATACCCTGGGATTCAGCCCAAAATAGAACCATGGAGATGGAAGGGAATATAAAGTCCGTTTGGTTCAACTTCCTGCCATGCAGGAATACACAGTTAAAGACCCTGTAATCGAAGGAGGTTTTAATCAAAACTGGAAATGACCATCCAGTCCATGCTGTGGAATTCTGGGGCTTTGTAGTTTAGCAAGAGCTATCTTGCTGAGAACTCTCAATGCCCCTCCCTAAACTGCAAATCCCAGGATTCCATATGATGTCGCCATGGCAATTAAAGAGAAATAATAGTGCTACAACAGTGTAGTGTGGTAGGTGTTGTAAAGAGCTTTTTGTTTTAAAGAGATGTACAACTTTTTTCCTATGCTTTTAAAGCTTTGAGTGGCTTTAATTCTTCAGAAAGTTTAACACAATTTTAATCTTAATATGTTTGCATGTTTTTATTTATTTATATGCTGTCTTTCTACTAGAGTGGGACCCAAGATGGCTTCCAGAAAACTTAAAAAAACATTTACAATATACTTTAAAACAATTAAAATAACCATATAAATAAAATAATGTAAAATCATAATAAAAACATATAAAAGTTTTTTAAAAATAAATAAAACATCACAATAAGAGCTCACCTACTTAGTGACATGCAGTTACTTCTGTTTTTTGTTTTGTTTTGTTTTTATTCATAAGCCGTTTTGAGTCCTGGGGGGAAAGGAGCAAGGTATAAGTGAAGTAACCGACTAATTGATTCTTGTCTGTAAAGGATCACTGGTGGCCGAGCGAGGAAAGTTTTATGCAGCGTCCAGAGCCTCCTTATGACAAGCAGAGCACTCAAAGAAGTGATTTCCGGAAGCCAAGCTGTAGATTGGTTCGGCCCATTAAATACAAGAGTATGCAACAGCCTTCCCGTGGAATAGGTAGGACAAGGAACACTCTTCTTTATCCCCAACCACCTCCGTTTCAGCCAGAATGAGGCACTCACAAATAAAGACAATTCAGATTGCGCAGGTACAAAGTCCACACTGATATCCCTCAGTTAACAAAGTATGGTTGGCCCTCCACATTCGCTAGGGTTTGGGGCACAGGATCCCCGCAAAAGTGGAAAAACCACAAGGGGACTGAGGTATAGCAGAGAGAGCGGACACCCAGGGTTCAAACGAGGGCCCTTTTTGCACGACATTTTCCATGCGAAAGGGCACCTGGAGTGTTGCGCGATTGTGAGGAGCGATCTGCACGACGCACTCACAATCGCACGACGCTCCAGGGGCCAGCAGGCGCCGATCATGCACCTTTTCATTTTCAGCTAGAAGCCAAAAATGGCGCGCGATTGCACATTGTTCCTGGGCCTCGCATGCACTTACCTGGTGTGCGGAGCCTCCAGAGCTGTGCTGGTCACACTTCCTGCCCCAGCGCAGTCTGGGAAACTTCCAGGCTGCGCTGCAGAAGGAAGAGGTGGGGCTCTCGCATGAGTAGGCAGCTCATGCAGAGCCAAAGGACCCCAGATGCGAGAGCCTCTCGTCGGAGGCTGCTCATGCAATCTCCGCACCCCAGCGCCGGAAGAAGGTAAGGTACCGAAAAGGCACAGATCACGGAAAGGAGAGAGAAAGGGAATAGTAGCATTATATGTCCTCCTCTTACCCATCTCTTTCCTTGGGTATGTGTGGGACATCGGGAGAGGGTTTCTGGTGCTGAGAAATCAGGCTGTGATCCATCCTTAGCTGCCCAGGATACAGCTGGCAGAGTAGGAGGAAGACTGGAGGTGAGTTTTTAAAGGGCTGCACAGCCTGATTGGAACTGCCAAGAGGGAAGTTTCCTCTGGGGAGGCAGGGGTTGGGAAAACTCACAAATAATCAAATCTATGAAAGTGAAACCTGCAAATGTGGATGGCTGACTGTAACTGTGTTCCTGGACATGGTTTCCTGAGGCAGAAAATTGCGTGGAAAGAATAGGGAGTGGTTCCTACACCACAAAAAAAGAAGAGCAGTTCATAGAATCGTAGAATCATAGAGTTGGAAGAGACCCGAAGGGCCATCGAGTCCAACCCCCTGTTCCACATGTTTCAGCAAACTTCTTATTCAAAATGGATGATATGTACATGGGAAATAAAACAATGAGGTCAGGTAAGCTTTGCATAAATAGTCAGAAGCAGTTTGATCTTTCTAGAGACCACTTGAAACATTACTTCAAAATGCAACCAAGGATGATTTTTTTTTTCTTTTATGAGGTTCCAGCCATGATTTCCATTTTGGTGGCCAATCTTACTTGTCTATGCATTTTTAACATGCTAGGAGGAGCTGATGAGGCAGACTTATCTGTTTCCCTTTTTCTTTCCATTCTGCTGTTTGCACACGCTCGGTAAGGGTTTCTGGAGCCAGCTGCTATTTATCTTGCCTGTTGTCAGCAGGCATACATGCCTACAGTATGATTGGTTAGAGAAGAATCCCATTCTTTCTCAGCTCAAGCTATATTGTACTGTTTACTGCAGACACATTGCTGCAACTCCACACTCAAAGTCTGTGTTTTTCCAGCCCTCCTTCACATGTCCCTAGTGCCAATGCTGCTAAAAAATCTCCCAACTGGACAGAGGGTGAGAAGGAAAAGGGGCAGGTGGACAAGTAGTAAAAAGACTTTTTAAAAATGAACTTCTTTGTCAGAGGCTTTGTTAACTGAAATATGCCATGTACTTATCATTTTGACGGATACGTCTATGGCTGACAACAGACAGGTATACCTCATTTAGCAAAGTAGATGTGTTCCTGAGCTTTACTTCTTTATCAGAAATGATGGAACGAGAGATAGAAATAACATGGAAAGAACAGGGATAGGTTCCTACCCCACAAGAAAGAAGATCAATTCCATATAGTTCAGCAAATTTTTCTTACGAAATTAGCAATATGCACATGTGAAACGAATCAACCAGGTCAGGTAAGCCTTGCGAAACAAAAACATTTTGAATATTTTTGAATATTCTTCCAAAATGTATTCTAGGATTTTTTTTTATTCAACAATCTCCACTTTTCTTACGATTTCCATTCTTGTGGCAAAACTTAAAGATCTATGCTTTTTTCAACATGGCAGGGTAGGTGGTGAGGCAAGCTAACATGTTTTCCTCTTTTCTTTCTGCTTTGCTCTTCACCCATGCTCAGTAAGTGATCCTGGAGACACCTGTTTACTTTGTCTGTTGTATGTAAGCACACACAGCTAACAGTAGGACCAGCTAGATCCCACTACAGATCCAGCTTTAGTGCATTGTTTACTGCAGACCTGCTCCTGCAACCCAGCACTAAAAGTCTGTGCTTCTCCAGCCCACCTTCACTATCTTTCCAATGCCAAGACTGCCAAAAACAAAACAAAAACTTCCAGGTAGAAGAGGAGAAGAAAAAGAGAAGTGGGATCTGGTTTTAAAAAGAATGTAAAAAGGAGCTTTTTTGATACTTTGTTAATTGGGGTATGCCTGTATTGATAATTTTTTTTGAAAAACCATGTAAAATATTTACTTTTGGCTCTCATTATTTCTCACCATGTCTCATTTATAAATATTTATAGACCCCTTAGATCTGCAGATTTCAAAGCAGTGTATAACATTAATAAAATACACAGTATGAACTAAACTACAGTACACTGTTTTACCTTGCTCATGAATTAGTTGGCAAGTTGGACTACAAAGATAACATTTACATAAATTGGTGCATTTTCAACATGTGTCTAGAACTAAAAAAATTGTTAAAGCATGTTAAATTTCAGAGGGAGAAGTACTTCACATTGAGGGAGCCACTGTGCTTAAGACCCTGTTCCAAATTACAGCAAAGCAGATCTTAAGGAGGGCTGCAGATGGCTCCAAATGGCTGCCAAGAAGGAACGGATCTCTACGACAGCTGGTAGTAGACCCCAGTTTTTCCTTTAATGGGCCTCAATTTGTGATGACAGATGGCTGATCTGTATCAAGCTCACACCAAGAGCCCAAGTTCATCCAGTCACACCTCTGTTGTTTTAAAGTGGGGACAGATAACTCTCCATTTGTGGACTGTTCATGCAAAGCCAGGTGTCTGTTGGGATTTAGGCTAAAGCTGTTCAGAGGATGAAGATGCCCTGCTGTGGAGATGTGGGGCTTTGCAAAGCTCTTGTTTATGGGACTATGCACAGCTGAGCTAAGAAAGTTACTTTTAGGACTACAGCTCCAGAACCTCTACCATTTCACAAGGGAAAACCAGGAGATGTGCTGTTAAGCAACTTGAGAGTCTGGTCAAGATGGCAAATTTTATTGATGAGGAAGACTCCACAAGCTAAGAGAGATTGCAGCAGTTTGCTTTTGTTGAGCTTACTGGGAAGGGCAAGATTCCACCTGGCCCCTCTCCTCTCCCCTTTGCTGAGTTAATTGAGTTCAGGCTATTTTTGCTCTTTAAATTCATTTTGCACCAATTGAAATAAGCTGAGGACAAAGGGGGAAAGTGGAAGGAATACAGAGAAACTTTTAAGAGCAGCTAAAAAAGTGGGGAAATAGAGGATTAATCAGGTGTGTCCTTGCCGAGTCAGGATGGTATGCAGCTCTCCAAATGGGCCAGCAAGCATGGTCATGCATAACTAAGTATATTTTCAGCATGTTTCTTGGCCATGCTGGCTAGGGTGTTTGGAAAGCAGCAGTCCAAAAAGTAACTTTTCCTAGCTGGGACGCACATTACAGTATTATATTTAGTTGGGGAATCAGTTGTTGCTGCTATCACCAGCTGAGACTCTTGCAGAAGTTGGAAATAATATTTTGGACTGTAGGGCAACATTTTAGTCCACATTTTTTAAAAACAATGTCACACACCCAGTTCACCCCTTCTCTGGCACATAATGTCTTTGTTTCTAGGAATTAGTGTAGCTTTACAGGGGCTAAAAAGGACATCCTAGGTCACTGAGCCTCTTGTGAATGCATTGTAGTTGGATTCGCTAGTCTGACTCCTAAGCCACACCTGACGCTTGTTAATGCAGCCTCACGTTGACCTACTGAGCCACAAAAGAAATTGTGTCTGTGAGCTAGCTTGGAAGGATGGAGCTTTTCTCAGGCTTCTAGCCAGAAATGCTGTGATGCTCAGGACTAGTCAGGCATGTGAGGGCACTGTAGAAGGTGTGGCAGCAAGAGCCAAAATAAAAATCATCAAATAATACATAATCATAGGCCATTTCCGCAGTACACTGTTAATAGTGTTATGATTCCATGGTCAACACCCCATGGAATCCTGGAGTTTTCAGTTTAGGGAGGGGCGTTCAGAATTCCCAGCCAGAAAGCTCTTTGGCCTCAGTAAATGACAAACCCCAGAATTCCACAGGAAAGTGGAATAATAAAACTATAACAGTATAGTGCAGAAATGGCCTTGATGTTTCTTATCCTGTATACTGCTTTAAAAAAGAGAATCTTTGCTTAAATGCAGACCATTGCACCAAGCAATTTTGCACAATGTCCAAGTGGTTTTTAAGCTGTATAGCTCAGGGATGGAGAACCTGCAAGTTTCCAGATGTTGTCAGATTACAGCTCTGAATGCCACTGATCACTGAAAACAGATTTGTGTGACCAAACATTATCAGACTGTATGGTTAAGGTGTCCTGAGTTATTGATGAGGAAGAGCACACAAAGTAGGAAAGACCACAGCTATTTGCTTTTGCCTGAGCCCACTGAAATGGGGAAAAAATTGCCGCCTCCTCTCCCCAATTGCTGATCCAACTGAGTGCAAATTACTTTTGCCCTTTCAGCTCAGTTTGCAGTAACTGAAGTAAGCTGAGGACAAAGGGAGGAAATAAGAGGATGACAGAGAAACTGAGACATTTTAAAAGAAGCTGGAAAAAGTGGGATGACAGGGGATTAGTTGGGACTGTCCCTGCCAAATTGGTATGCTGAGTGGGCTAGCAAGAGACATGAGTCTAAAAATACCTACAGGGCACCGCTTTTGAAAAGGCTGCCTTCCAAACTATGGCTAAATAGGAACAAGGAAAAGAAATTCATATTCTTTTCTTGCCTGCCTCTGCCTTCATCTGATGGGAGCTAGAATCCAAACAACATTTAAAGGACCACAGGTCTGCTACCCTGACATAAGTATTGAGGGTGGGGCCATAGACTATAATAGGCAGTGTTCCTCTTTCATAGCTAAAAGTTTCTGATCTAAATTGTAGGTTTGGTATGTGCATTAGTACAGCAGGCTTAGTGCTGCGAACAAGTGGCTGTAAAACAGCAGTAACTACTGAGGATACTTGTAGCAGGAAATCCATCTGAGGCAGAACAGAGAGAAAACCTAAACTTGGTTATGGAAGCCCCTAAAGCTGTCTTCCATGTGTACTAGTCTGCTCAGGCAACCACGATGGAGTTAGTGTGTTGCATCTCACTCTCCGCCTTTACAAGAAGAGGCAGAACATAACCTCAGAGAAAGGAAGTAAGCAGTGGAAACCTAAGTGTAGCCTAAATGCCCTAAAGGCACCAGATCCCATCTGATCTTGGAAGCAAAACAGGCTCAAATCTGGTTAGTACTTGGATGGGAGACTGTCAATTAATACCAGGTGCTGCCAGCTATATTTCAGAGGAAGGAACTGGCAAAACCACTTCTGAGTATTCCTTGCCCAAGAAAACTCTTTGAAATTCATAGCATCTCTATAAATTGATAGGCAACTTGAAGACACACAAGTACATACTCTGTGTGCGCACACAGAAATCTACACACAGGCCTAGAAAAGAAAAGGAGACAGTGTCTTTATTTCTAACATGGGGAATTGTGTGGTTGTCCAGATGTTGAACTGAAATTCCAAGCATTCCTTGCCATTGACTGTGCTGTCCAGGGCTGATGGGAGTTGCAGTTCAGCAACTGCTGAAGGGCCACACAGTTTCCAGTACCCACTCCCTGAAATCTCCAGTTTAAATAGGGTTGGGAAAGAGACCTTTTAACTGCTATGCTAGAGGGCTACTGCCAAGGTGAGTACACAGTTATGGACTGGATCTGGAAATTAAAAACTGAAGCTCATTACAGCTAGCCTTTCCCCACCACTACCAAATTTATTCGCCTCTCCAGTTCCAGGCAGTTTTACAACAAATAGTTAAAACTAGTATCCACTGAAATATAAAAAGCACCAAAACAAAAACAGCATCCAGTTAAAAACACACACACTTGGAAATAAATCATGACTGAAAACGTTATAGCTGCCAAAAGCTTGGGCAAAGAAATGAAGAACTGGCACCTTAGAATATAGTAGTATAGTGTGCCTAATGGTCTGACCTGGAAGTCAGCTTCCTAAGTGCAATATCTATTCTCCCCCAGCTTTTCCCTGTTAACACAAATGTAGCTAGAAAGCCCTCAGTCCTTTGCAATTGTGTCTTGACTACAAAGCACCTTCAGTTTTCACCAGTTGTCCATTTGGTGTCTACACCTAAATGATTAAAAAGGAGGATGGAATTAGTGGTTCAGTGGTTCTGGTAGAGGTTCACTATCTCTACCAGAATATCCTCCAAATGTTCCAATTCAGCAGGGACAGTCTGGATTAATTCTCTGTTGTCCCTTTTTCAACTGTTTTTTAAATGTCCTGATTTCTCTTTCCTCCCACTGTCCTCCTTTGTCCTCAGCTTACTTCAGTTGCTACAAAGTGAGTTCAAAAGTGCAAAAGTAGGTTGCATTCAATGAACTCAGCAAGAGAGAGATGAGAAGAAGGGGCAGAAGCTATCTGTTCCCAATAGGCTCAAGCCAAAGCAAACTGCTGCGGGCTCTCCTAGTTTGGGTGTTCCTTCTCCTTAATTTCTTTTGCAGACTTGACCACACTCTGATATTGCCTAGCCACACATGCTCCAGTTTTCATCTGTGAAATATTGGAGGGTATGCATCAGACTTCATGTATTGGCTAGACACCAGCCAGAATTCACAAAGGCAATTATGAAATTTGTAACCTAGAGTTATACATTCAGTTCAGTTCCCACAGAATATTTGGGCCAAATAATGTTGGAGTGCTGTAGATTTGTTTGTATCACTGTAGGGCACTGGGAGAAATACCCAGAACAATTTATTTTCTTTAAACAGGTTCCTTGTGGCAGCTTTTCAATTCTAACACAATTTTTCAGGCAGGAATGATTGGAGCTAAACTAAAACAGAACAAGATGGGATGAGTTCTTAACTTGTGCAGGTTTTGGCTTTCGTTTCTGAAAGATCCTTTAAGAACAAAGAGAATGTGTTGAGGTTGGACAAGCCATTTTGATTTTCCGGGATAAATGGGCCCCATGCTGGAAGGAATCCAAGACCCAACTCATTTCAGTGTTGAAGGCTGCAGTGGTGGTGGACTTATAATTGATCATGACATGCAGGTGGGAGACTTGGACATCTAGAGATGTTCCATCTGGAATCCAATGATATATTATAGTCAGACTATATATATATATATATATATATATATATATATAGGGAAACATGGTGTAGTGGTTTAAGTGTTGAACTGCGACCTTGGAGAACATGGTTTGCTTCCCCAACTCAGCCGTGGAAACCCACTGGGTGACCTTGGGCATGACATCCACCCTCAGCCCCAGAAAACTCCATGATAGGTTCACCTTAGGGTCTCCGTTAGTCAGAAATGACTTGAAAATACACAGGAACAACAAGGCCATTTTTGATATTGTTTATTCATTTATATCACAGTGTTGTTAACCCAAAACATAGGTGCCACATGGTGCCAAATACCTCCTTGCAAAGTGGGGAATTAATTAGCTCAAAGAGGAGGCTTGCGAGAGAGGGGCAACTTAGCTAATCTTTTCTACCAGTGTTTACGGGCACACGCAGGAAAAGAATCAGCCAGAGATTCAGAAATAAGCTAAAATTGTGTTTTATTGAGGGGAATTCACTCATGCCATGCACACAAGATACACACAATCACACATTCACACAAGAGCTAGCTGAAAGAGAAAGGGAGGAAAAATTATAGAGAGGCTGAGGGATTTGGGGGAGATTTATAATTACCAGTCCAGAAGAGTAGTGAAGAGCAGAAATGTATTTTGGCTTAGGTAGGACCTAAGGGCAGTTCTCATTCAGGAGCCAGATGGACAGAGTGATGAGTAGATCTTCAAGAGACTGCACTGGGCATCTTCAGATCAGGGGTATTTGTACCCTGAAAATGGCTTGTGGCTGTGAAGGTTCCAGATGCAAGACAAAAAGGAACCTGTTGTGGACAATGGGTCTTTTGCCTGTTGATGAGCTTAGTGCTTTGATTGACAAAGACATGATGGGTGTTGTAATAGCTGTCTATTGTGGGTGCTGTGAGGGCAGAGGAAAGAATCCAGGTGTACAAGGGATGGATATCTGTCAATCAGTGTCCTGGTGGGCTCCTCACAGTTGGATTCCCTGGAAAATTCCAGCTTCTATTTAAGCCTATTATCCACAGGAATGGTGTGTATTTGCCTGACAAATGACTCAGTCTTACCTGGAGGAATTTTGGAGTTGAGCTATGCTTCTCACATTTACAGTCAAATTCTTTCCTTTGCTCGGTTTGACCTCTCTGTCACCTCTCAGGCTTGAATTTGATATCAGAGCCAATAAAATGTGTTGCCAATTACATATGATGCCAATTAGGTATGGTGCCCATCCAAACCATACTGGGCCTTACACTGTTTCCTCATAGCTAGGATTCAGGATGGGTTACAAAAATTAAAACAAATACAGACAGAGCCACATGCAAAGACGTAAGTAAAAGTATACAAAAACTTGTTGTTAAAATTAAATTAAACTCTTCTTAGTATTAAATTTTTTTAAAACAAATTCATTAAGAAGGCAAAAGATAAAAGACATTAAAAGCCCATGCAGAATAAGCACATGTTCAGAATAAGCACATGCAAATTTTGCCCAGAATGAGTCTCCAGACTGAGAATAGCTTCAAAAAATGCTTGGTTTTTTGAAGTCTTGCAGCTGGAAGAATTGGGATTACACTGATATTCTGCTTTCCCCTGAATGTGATTCCATTTGATTGTCACAGAAATTCATAAGAGAGGTTCTGCTAAGAAAGATCTGCCCAACATCATTCTGTGAGCTTCAGGAAGAGCTGAAAATGGGGTCTCCCTAGTCATTCTAGCCCAAATCTCTATCCACTACACCTCCCTTTGCCCCAACTCCAGCAGGATCAAAGCACCAGGATTTTTTGATTAATAGGAACAATGATGCCATCTGACTTCCATCTCAGGCATCCCTGTTTCTTCTGAATTGAGCTGAAGTTGTGAAGATGAAGATAGATGTTCCCAGCAACAACATAGTGTGGTCAGTTATCTGTTATTGACATCATAACCAGTTTGCTTGGTCTTGAATTGGTTGCTAAGACCTTTTAACTTTACAAAAGAGACGCCTGCATTTTTGGACTGTCCTTGAGGGTGTAGTTATGGGGAACTGTCAGGATGAGCACCCACTCTTTAAAACTGATCAGAAGCCTAGGGTATAGTCTAGACCAGAGACGAGGAACATGTGGCCTTATCATTGGTATGGTAGTAAGAGTTTTGTCTTCTGGAGGACATGCATTCCCTATACCTGGGCCCCTTTCACACTACACAATTATAGTGCTGTGACTCCACTTTAATTGCCACAGCTGCATCCTGTAGAATGCTTGGGTTTGTAGTTTGGTGAGGCACTAGAGCTCTCTGATTCAGAAATCTGAGTAACCCTCCCTAATCTGCAAATCCCAGGATTTCACAGAATATCGCTGTGGCAGTCAAAGTGGAATCATAGTGCTATAATTTTGCAGTGCAGAAGGGCTCCTAGTTTAGAGACTCAAAGGTAGAAACTTGCTGAAGGTTCCCAAATGATCTTCATAGCTGAGGAACAGAATATGGCACCAAATTTTTTTCAGCCTCAAACAGTTGGCTCTTGTAAAACGTTACTGTAGTACAGTACTGCTCAAAGTGGTGGTCCATAGATGGGTGTTGGTCCACAAGCTATTTGCTGCTGGTCTATGATGAGTTCCAAGAAAGAAACCAACAATGGTAGTCTATGGGCACAAATATAATGCTGGTCCCTGGCATATTGGGAAGAAATCACTGTCAGTTTCATACATCAGTGTGACAGAGTCTGAGAGAGTGGCCATCCTGGGCGTCAGAGCTGCTCAGCGACAGGTTGCCAGGCAACCAGAATAGCCACTCAAGATACCTAGCCCATTAGTGTGAAGGAAGGTTTGGTGGCCTGAGAGGGCAATGCCTACATATAGAAGGCACACTGAATTGGTTTTGTCAGACTTCTGGAAGGAAGGGCTAAGAGTTGGTCCTTCAGCCAAAGAGATTATCAGTCAACCGGGGCGTGGGAGGTGGGGGGGTGAGTAAAAGGGGGTGTGTTCTCAGAGAAAGCCTAAAGAGAGAGAGAGGCAGGAGAGAAATCAACCCATTTTTGAATCTGGTCAGGAAGTGGGACCAATTCTTTATTCTGGTTGTTAATAAAGATTACAGTATACTTTTATACATTTTGACTCAGCTGAGTGATTTTCAGTAGTTATAGCCAGACAGGACCACACTACCATAGATCATTAAAGGGGTTCTAAATAACAACTGAAGGGCTTTACCCTTTTCACATAAAGGTGGTGTTTTAAACGAGAAGGCAGAACTGAGCGGGATGACAGTGTGCTTTAGCTGATTGGGGAAGCTGCCATACCAGTCTATGAGGAGAAAAAGCAAGCCTTGCCACAGTCAGATAGCTTAAGAGTCAGTGTTGTAGTACGTTTGAATGTTTTACTGAATACAGGAGGAGGAGAAGGAGGAGAGAAATGAGTGAAATGCAGAATGGAAGGCAACATAGCACATGAATTATGAAAACACTCACAATTCTGGGCTATACACTTGCTTTGTGCCAGGGCTTGGTAAGGCTACTAAATCAAGTGTCTGGAGAAAGCTTCCTGCCCCAGGACAAAGGGTATGTCTGGCACATGATTCTCTCTCTTCATGTGGATCATGCCCTGTGCTAGATGAAAAAAACAGGAGGATAACTGTGACTTTCATATGATGGGTTCCTAAGCAATTCTGGATCTCAGAAGCTACTCAACCTGAGCCTTGTTGGGTGGGCAGAGACTGTGAAGCTTGATGGCAGAGCACCTGCTTTGCATGCAGGAGGTCAAACGATTCAGTTCTTGAGATCTCTAGTTTAAAAAAGTACTATCTCAACAACAGAATAAGGAAAGTCCCTCTCTCCCTTTTTGTCACAAGGTGTAGTGATGGGTACCAGCCTGGATGGTTTCAAAAGAGAGTGGAAAATTCACAGAGGATAAGAAGACAGTAATCATGATGGCTATTCCTGTTAGAACCAGAAAGAGTGCACTCTGACTTGGTGTAGCAGTTCATGGAAAGAGGCACAGATCAGTGTGCATATGCAGAGGTGTGCAGGAGTCAAAAACATGTGTCTGAGCAGAGTGGTGAATTGACTCTGGGTTTTATTCCCAGCTTTAAAGAATCTATCCAAAGTGCTGAACCCTTTCTCCAATACAGGAACCCACAGCTAAATCATCACTATAGAAACTGGAAATAAAAATGAACCCCATCTCCCAAAAAGGAATAGCATGTTAGGTAACTTCTTTACAGTTCAGACTAAATCCCAAAGTGGATCTGATGCCCCCTCCGCTACTGACATGGAAGTCACTAGCTTCTACTGGTGTGCATATATGTTTGTGTGTGTGTGTAGCCCTTAGGACTAGAAAGCTTCAGCACCCTAACTTAGATAGCGTATCTTAATTTCACACTATTTCAGAATGCAGTGTACCTAATGCCACAATACGTTTTGACTGCTTGATATCACAGTTCCACTCACTTCTCCACGACCGCCGACCAGACTCCCAGACTTTTCCAGGAACAGATCACTTTCAAACATCATTATGATGCCAGAGCAACTCCCTGTATCCCGTATCAAGGGAAGGTAAGGCCATGTGTATCCGGTGCTATTAAAGTCCAGCAGGAAGCCTGGAGCGTATGTTTATACCACAGTCTCCAACTCATTGTTCTAGTAGCGCAAGGGAACACTCTTGTGCTGATTAGAATTACCAGCATTTGGTACTAACAAATGAATGGTATGCCTGCTGCCATCTTGGCCTTCAGGATTTTAGAAAGACAGGGTATGAAAATATTGGGTGTGGTATATTGCTTTCACTAGGACAAATTATCAAAATACAAGAGATTCACCACAGCTACTACTGTAATGTGAGCAAAGATCAGCATACGCCCTGGAGAGCAAATGTCACGTGGCTAGGACTGTATAATTGTTTTTGTGTACCTTCAAGTCATTTGGAGGTTTGCCATTTTCTTCCTCTGAGGCTGAGAAAGTGTGCTTAAATTATCTAGAAATAAGCTCCCTTAAACCCAGCAGAATGGACCTGAGTAGAAATGGGGAAGGTCTGTACTAGCTTTGAGGATCAGTTCCAGATGGTGCCCACCTTATCACTTGAAAGGCAGATAAAATGTATTTCTAAAATATTTTAATCCTTGGATTTCTACAAAGAATAAATGAAAACCTTATTTTAAAATAGCAATAACTTCCTGCTATATTAGGACACATTTTTAAAAAAATCATTTTGGATCAGAGCTGCAGTTAGATTTGTGTTTGTTTATTGTTTAGCTGTCTCAATTTAAATAACTGAGATTTCTGGTAATTTCATAGTTCCTTTCTTTATATCATTTAGTTAGCAGACTTTTAAGTTAGAGATAATGGGGGAAATACTAGAATTGTATTTTCTCTCTTGCAAAAGAAGAGGTATCAATATTTCAGCATAATAAATCCTTCAGCTTTCTGAAAGCCGGCCTATTTTTTTTCAGAAAAATAATTCATTATTTTGGCAGTAGTGAAACCTTTAAAATAAAAGACAGCACATGTCTTGTTCTGGGTTGGTTGTAGAATCATAGAGCTGGAAGAGACCACAAGGGCCTTCGAGTGCAACCTTCTGCCATGCAGAAATACAAATCTCAGCACTCCTAATAGATGGCCATCTAGCCTTTGTTTAAAAACCTCCAAAGAAAGAGACTCCAGTACACTTGGAGAGAGGGTATTCTGTTGTCTAACTGCTGCTCTTACCGTTAGGAAGTTCTTCCTAATGTTTAGATGGAATCTTTTTTCCTGTATATTGATATCCTACTGCTTGGAGAAAGCCTGGTTCATGTGGCTCAAAACGGTTCCAGGCCACAGCCTGGAAGAAGAGTGTGGTTGCCAAAAATACAGCAGTTGGCCAACCATGGTAGGAATAAGGGACGTAGGATGGGGAACAGATAGTTCAGTATGACCAAGAGAGGTACATGTGAGGCAGATTGTGTATGTATGACCAGGTTGATTGTATATTAATGAGATATATTAAATGGTTTGAGTGTTGGACTAGGACTTGGGGAGAGCAAGGTTCAAATCCCCATTTGGCCATGGAAATGCACTGGGTGACCTTGGGCAAATGAAAGTCTCTCAGCCTCCGAGGAAAGCAGCAGCAGGCCTCCTCTGCATGAATATATGATAGGGTCACTATATGTCAGAGTCAGTTTGGAGGAAATAGAACAATACAAGTGAGATTTGTTATTTTGAGGGACAACTAGTACTATCTGATATATTAAAGTCAAAGTTTGTCTGTTTGTCTATGTCAGGCAAAGACCGCATATGATTGGCTGCCTAAGAAGATTCTATGGAATCCTGGGGTTTGCAGTTTAGGGAGGGGCCTTTAGAATTCTCAGCCAGAGATCTCTTGGGCCTCAGTCAACTGTATCAATTTTGAAGAGGCTGATTGCTATGGAGATGAGGCCTAGCAGCAAAGAGGAGGACAGGAACCCAAACTGTGTATGTTAATAACTCTGAATACAAATTGGATTGGGGAATATGGGGAAAAGTTACAGGTACTGGATAAGACAATTTGGGGAATTAGAGACACAGGATCTCAAATCTTTCTAAGTATTATCTATGAGAAAATAAAATCCCAGAAAACGGCGGGTATATACGCTAGTATATTATAAGGAACTGTTGTTGAGGTTTTTTTAGTCATTTATATGTCCCCTTTTCCCAACAATGTGAGGAGAAAGGGAATTAAATAAATGAACTCAAGGGATCTTTGTTGTTGTCATGTGCCTTCAAGTTGTTTCCAACTTATGGCGACTCTAAGACCACTGGGTGACGTTGGGCACATCACACACTCTCAGCCCCAGAAATCCCATGGTAGGTTCACCTTAGGGTCACTATAAATTGGAAATCACTAAAGGCACACAACAACAACAAAAAGGCAACCTTATTGTGGAGTTTTCTTGGTAAGATGTATCCAGAGAGGGTTTTGCCTTTGACTTTCTCTGAGGCCAAGTGAGTCACCCAGTGGGTTTCCATGGCTGAGTGGCAGTTCAAACTCTGGTGTCCAGAGTTGTAGTCCAATACTCAAACCACTACACCACTTTGGCTCTCAGTTATTAAAACCAGTACTAAAGCTGAAAGAGTGAAAACTGGAAAGGTCTCCCATAACTTTAATGGCTGTTTCAAGGAGTGAATGTCAGCAGGTGTTGCTGATTACCTGGTTGCACGATGAGTAACAGCTGCCCAATAAAAGTACAGGAGACCCCTCCAGATTTCAGTCTGGCAACTCTAACCAGTACAAAATAAATACCATACAAAAACAGCTGGGGTGTGCTATTTAAAAACAATCTAGTGAGTTACAACCCTTTACAGTTCATTAAAAGACAATGCAAATATCAATAAAACCTTGGAAAGAGGCTCAGTTAACCCTCATCCTGTTACCCTAAGAGGTTGAGGATATTGGGGTTTACCCCCAATGCCAGCATCTCCTGAGAATTTGGGGAAATTATAGTTCAAAGGAAGCCTGCAAGACGAGGTTAACGGCAGGATCTTTTCACCTACGTATATCAGTGATAACTATAGAGAGGACTCCAGTTAAAATTAAACAAAGAATTTTATTCAAATTGAGAAACATATGAGAAGTCAGATACTCTTAAGCACCATACAAGGCTATCAGAAAGTGAGGCAAGAAAGGTTGGATAGAGAGAGAGAGTGGGTAGAAAAGGTGATAGCTACCAGTCCTGAAGAAGGGATCACAGCAGAGTGTCTCAGACAGGGTCTGAGGGTAGCGTGGAGGAACAACAGTCTGGGGCACTACGTACAACATACTACGTCTAATGTACTGCAAATGGCTGGGGTTAAAGCTGAGGTTTTTACACCTTATTCTACACCCTGAAGGGGTACATTGACATAATGGCTTTCCCATGGGATTGACAAAGGTGTCCAGAATGGGCTGATTGTTTATTAACTCTGGAGTGACCAAACATTGATGGGACTCATGACAATCTCTTAATGTTCGGCCAGATAGGGTGTATAGGGAATATCTCCATAGGATAAGATCAAGAGATGGTCTCTGCTTGATCACCAACCTTGGCAGTTTGTCTTTCATTGTATTCAGAAATGCAAAGAGCCTGGAGTAGTAAAAGGATTAGCACAAACCCATCAGCATCAGGTTTCCTGCTTAATCCTCTCTGGACTTATGACCCTAAACACGTCTCAGGTCAGCTTGACACTGAAACCTGTTCTGTAGTCAGTGTGACTTCTATCATGTTCTCCAGTCATTAATAAGTCCAGTTTATGAAAATTGCATATCTTGCAGGAGGGGTGGTAGGGTACAGTAATAATCCTCATAGCATCTCATTCTGTGGAAATTAGTCATCTAATATCACGGACAGGGTACTATTTTGGGTCTGACATAACAGTATTCCCAGATGGTTTAATTTTCCCCATAGTAATAGATGGCATCTGTTAAATACTAATATATATATTACTAAGGAGGGCTATGTCCACTTCCTCTTCCCAAAGATCCCTAGACTTTTAAAACTGAGCCTGCTTTTTGTCTGCATAGCTCCATCCAGCATTTTGTGCATTGCTTACATGAAGATGTGAAAGAAATGTTGAGAGCAGGCTTACTGAAAGTGTGAAAGATTAAAATGATGACTACTGCTTGAGACCCATTTAGCGCCAGCTGTGTGACATGCCCTCCAGCATTTCACAGATGAAAGCAGGAACATGCATAACCAAACAACATCACAGTGTGGTCAAGATGGCAAAAATTATTAATGAGAAGGAACATGCAAGCCAAGAGGAGCTGCAGTAGTTTGCTTTTACCTGAGCGTACTGGGAAGAAGAAGATTTCCCCCTGTCCTCTCACTGAGTCACTTTTGCACTTGGAACTCAATCTGCAGTAATTAAAGTAAATTGTGAGCAAAAAGGGAATGTGGGAGGAGGAAAGAGAAACTGGGACATTTTTAAGAGAGATGGAAAAGAACAGCACAAGACTAATCAGGATGGAGCTAAAGAAGTTACAGCCTCTGAATAAGAAATGGATGTGGGGAGGAGTCATTCTTGACTTTGAGGGTAGGGAGGAGAATCAGAAAGCACCATGAAAGGTGAGGCTGTGGCCATTCAGGTTGGCCTGAAGATTCCCATTCAATCCAGTAAACTTGAAATCATGTTTCCAGAGAAGCATCTTACCAGCAAAATATTGTGAGAAGACAAAGCCCTGTTTGTTTCCATTCCCCCTCCCCACACCTCTTATTTTTATTTTCTCGTTTTCAAAGTAATCCTTGCTCTTCTCCTGCAGCCTTAATGGCCAAACTCATTTGGAAACTGGTCGTAAATCTTTGGCCTGCACAAAGCAAAATGGTTTAGAATGGTATCCATAGCAACTCTGGTAGCCAGAAATGAAATCTGATGGGAATAGAGTTTGATCAGTAGAGATAAGATCCAAGCAGTACATGCTGTGGGTAGGAGAACCCCAGAAAGCAAGAGCTGGGGAGTAAGAAAAGGAAGGGCAATTTAGGAGCTGCAATCCCTCCCCCTTTCACACTTGTTGCCTCTTTGTCCAAGTTTTCATGCCCTTCCCCATTTTATGGATGAAAAAGCGGATGGCTCACCCCTCCTTCTGTTACTCTCAACTATCAAAATGTAGGCTGTGGGCCAGTGGGAGGAAAAGGGATGCTGTGCCAGCACTTGAGCTAATAAATGAACTCAGCACAAGCAGCTGCATCTCCTCACTGCTTATGGACCCCTGGTTAACATCAATTTTGTTTCCCTTTGTAGAAACACGGCACCTTTGTGTGGACCGAGATAAAACCGCTGAGGGGTCCTGAGGGAACCGAAACACAGCCTTGCACTCCTCAGGGATTGAGTTTGTTGAAACAGCCAGAAACAGAGAAAGAAAGCTCAGTGGGAAACGGTGTGACCTCAGCCTGCCTTCACTTGCCGGAATCCCGGGAGACACCACCAGACTCTGACATGCACTTATCGAAAACAGACATTGGTGCAGGAGCTGAGGCAGACCCCAAACCCACAGAGAAAGGACAACAGAGTTCAGAGATTTCTCAGACAAACAAAATGGATGTTAGCTGTCCTCCTGGAGAGAGATCTTCCAGCCCGCTAAAGGTTTCCTCTGAGAGACCGCAAAGCCCATTACCGCCTGTTCATCCAGCTTCACAATCACCGGGAGAAATTCAGACAGCCTAGAAGGACTGTCCAACTGAGGGGGAGTTGGCCTGCTTGTAATTTCAGTGATGCCAAACACAAACTGACACCAGCAAATTGTTCAAGGCAAACACACTCTTAACTTTTACATAACAACAGCTGCAGCCCGCTTTGATGGCTTTTGGAAAATGAGAGGCCTATTAAAAAAGAGATGATGAATCTGTTTATTCCCACTCCCCCATTGGCACAGTCAGATTTTCTTTTCACTCAAAATTATCATGCAAATTATTATTCTTTGCCAGATATTACTCACTCATATAACATTATCTGGATTGCTCATTTGCTGGGGAGAGGCGTTTCATGTCCAGACTGAGAATATTAGGGATGCATAATTAGCAATTAATATCAAGGTTGGGTTCTACCTTTAATGGATAAATAACATTACAAGGATAATCTTAGTAATATTTTATCACTCCAATAAAGATATTGTTCTACATTTTAAAAACATTGTACTTAGGAATTGAACAGGTATATTTCTTTTTCTTTTTTAGCAATTGATAATGTCAAGAATGAAATCAGTTTTTAATTGGATTCTTAAAATCTAAATGCAAGGACTGGAGAAAAGCAGAGGGGGAGAAAACACAGGATATGAAAATTGGCTAAGCATTTTCATGAACTTTGGATGACCATATCCAGAGCTGATATCTATAGTACAGATAAAGCGCTAAGATCTTCTGACCATTGAGTGATGGATGACAAATTTCTGTTTGTCCAACCTTGGAGCATGAGTCATTTAAACAGAGTTGAATGCAGAGGATCAAACCAAGATGAGCATCAGTTAAGTTCCAAGTTGCAGTTTTGTACTCTACTTTTAATACAGTTTAAAAGTATGCACACATCTACAAATATAACAGAAAATTAGTACACTGCAGTACATCCACTCAGAAAGGAATGATCGCTAGTCATGCTGACATCATATGGTACTAACATTTAGCTAAAGTAGCTAGGTTCTTTCCAAAAAGACGCTGGGTATGTGTGTCTGCCTTCCAGTCATTTTCAACTTATGGTGACCCTAAGACAAACTTATCATGGGGTTTTCTTGCAAGATTTGTTCAAATGGGAGTTGACATTGTTTTCTTCTTAGTGTGTGATGTGCCCAGTGTATTTCCAGGACTGAACAGAAATTTGAATCCTGGTCTCCCAGAGTCCTATTTCAGTATTCTAACCATTGCAACATGCTGGCTCAAAAAACCACTATAGTATCCAACATACCTGAAACATTAATTTTTGCTGATAAATGTAGGATTTTTAGATACTGAAACAAAGACCATTTTCCACTGATTGGTTTGCACAGGGCAGTCTAACAGGCTATTCCATGCATTTCTAACCCCATTTGGTATCAAATTTAATGCTTTCCGACAAACATTTGTAAGCTACATTTGTTGGTTTTAATTTCTCTGTGGATGCAGTTAGAACACTGCAGTTGAGACATTCAGAGTTGATGGTCTATGCATGGATTCACCATAAGGTGTAATGGTAGATACTGCTATACTTTGCAGAGAGTAAATGATAAACAAACTTGTAATAATGGAAATGACAAAAATCCTTGGTGTTATCTTCCTTATCCCACTGTTGGCTTGTTTCTTCCTTGAAAAGTATTGTTTCTACAAATTTCAAATCAAGATTAACCTGCAAAGTTAAGCTTAATATGAATGTGTAAATCAAATTTTAGATGGTGAAGGATCGTATACCAGGACACAATGGCTGCGGAAAATTTCAGAGGGCACCCTCTATTTGATGAAAGCAATAACAGCAGTTCTGATATATGTACTTTTTGCCAGTTAAACTCTTTTCAAAATTTATTTATTTATTGTGTTCCTGGCATCTCTAAAAATGCGCATTCTGATAGGATCTGCAGATTCTTGCGAAAAGGTACCAGAAATGTGATTTTGGAGATTCTCTAGTGTCTTCCTGTGATGAGCTGAGGTAGTGATATTTCTGTAGGAAACAATGGTAGTCAAAGGGGACAATCCAGTCTGTAGGAATGCAAGCTATGTTCCATTGCTCACAACAGGCAGGAAGGAAACCTTTACAGCAACCTTCCCTTCTGCAGTAATTTTTTCCTGGCATGTGTATGATCTTAGGTCAGGACTGGAATCAGATTTAAAATATATATATAGATTCTTTTCCCTCAAACACAGTTGTAATGTCATGCCATCAGAGTTTTGGAAAGTTACTTTGGCTATGCTGGCAGGTGGAATGCTGGACATTGTTGTCCAGAAAAGGAGCTTTTCCAAATTCAGCATGTCACAGTCAACAGAGCCTTAGGTTGTGATGTTCATTAAAACATCTCTGTGATCTTACTAAAGAAGCCCTCAGGAACATAGGAAGACCATCTAGATTAGATAAGACCAAAAGATTCCTCTCATACTCTATTACGAAAACTAGCTAAGGCAATTGATCTCTCTGGATTGTGCCTATCACCTTGGAATTCAGAGTCATAGGACTCATGCCACGGCTGTAAGCCATTCTGAGTCCCAAATTGGGGGAAAGTTAGGATAATAATACCATTAATAATAATAGTAATAATTGTTAGCCAGAATAGACAAATGGACAAATGTTTTGATCTGAGGTGCATTTCGACAAGGTTTTTGGTGTGAACTACCAAGCATTACAAAGGAATTACAAAATAAATACATTGCAGTAATCATAATAAATATTATGCTAGCAACCATTTAATGTAACAGGGGACATTAATCATTACATTTAAAAGCACTGGTGTTTAATAATTAAAATAATGAATTTCAAATTTGTGCTGAATGTGTTAATGACCTGAAGGTGACAAATTCATTTCACTAGTTACTTTGAAGGTCAGCTCTGGGGCCTCACTTGATGAGCCCCTTAAAGCCAGATTATGTCAAGTAGCCTTTGAACAAAGACCAACACTTTCCTTCAGCAGTGACTCAGCTCTGGAGAAATCAGGCACAGCCCATGATTAACTAGAAAGAATTACTTGCATAAACAGCCAGCTTGATGAAATTAAAGTAACTGTGTAAGAGAATATCTCAGCCAATGCAGCTGCAAGCAACCCTTTGTCAGAGAAAAGAAAAAGCAGAGGCATACAAACATAAACTACGGGAAATGCATCCTGCTCTCATCTTCCTTTGGGTGAAGGGCCAGTATCTCAGTTAAGCTTCTTTTTCATGTCAGTTTTAGGGCCTTTCTGCACTATACTGTTATAATGCTATTATTCCACTTTCAACATCCTGTGGAATTCCAGAGTTCATCGTTTACTGAGGCCAAAGGTGCCTCTCCCCAAACCGCAACCTCCAGGATTCCATAGGAATAGAAAGTGGAATAATAGCACTATAATACTGAAAGTAGAATAATAGCACTATAACAATGTAGTGCAGAAATGACGTTAGTGGTATACCTGCTCCTTGAATGACAGAATCATGGGATCTTGGAATGAACCAGAAGGGCCATTTAGTCCAATTCCCTGCTGTGCAGGAATTCACAATTAAAGCAGGAAGCCACAACCAGGTATTCACAAGCTCCATGGTTGTGTAAGCCTGTGGTTGGCCAAAGTTCCTTTCCATGCCAGTGTAGACTCCACCTAAGTGCCCATTCACTTCTGCTGAGCAGTGCAGGAAGATGTCTTTGGCCATGGGCGTTGGTGCCTCAGTTATCAGTGAGGAAGTGACTCCACAGGGTTTTAATCTGCACTTTAAAGGAGCAATCCAAGGTCCTGAAACCTATCTCCAAAACAGTTTCAGCACCTTGGGTAGCACATTTTAAGTCTGGATGAAAACCCAGAGTATATTCACTGTTCCACTGACACTAGATCCACCAGCTTCTGATGCTTCATGCTGCCTGTAAAGCAAGCAAAAAAATGCATTTACACACTAACCCATCCTCTGCAATTGTAGTACACTAAAATAATCAAATATATTAAAGTCAAAGTTTGTTTGTCTATGTCAGACAAAAACCTCATATGATCGGCTGCCTAAGAAGATTCTATGGAATCCTGGGGTTTGCAGTTTAGGGAGGGGTCTTTAGAATTCTCAGCCAGAGAGCTCTTGGGCCTCAGTCAACTGTGTATTGAATAGGCTGGTTGCTATGGAGATGAGGCCTAGCAGCAAGAAGGAGGGCAGTGTAGTCCCTCAGGAACCCAACCTGTGCATGTTAATAACTCTGAATACAGATTGGATTGGGGAATATGGGGAAAAGTTACAGGTACTGGATAAGACAGTTTGGGGAATTAGAGACACAGGATCTCAAATCTTTCTAACAAGTATTATCTATGAGAAAATAAAATCTTGGGCAGCTAGTTAAATCATAAAGTTGGAAGGGGCCCTATAGGCCATCAAGTCCAATCTCCTGCTCAGTGTGGGATTTTCCAGCTAGAGCATCACCAGCAGGTAGCTATCCAATCTCTTTAGGCAGTTGGTTCCATTGCTAAACCACTTTTACCATCAAGAAGTTCCTTCTAATGTTCAATCAGAATCTATGGTCCTGTAACTTCAAACTGTTACAGCTGGTCCTACACTCTTGGGCAGCAAAGAACAAACCTGTACCCTCCACTCTGTGACAGCCCTTTAGAGTGGAATAATGTTACCTCTCCATCTTCTCTTTTTCAGACTGAACATGCTCAGCTCCTTCAACCTTTTCTCATATATTTTGTTCTCCATACCTAGTATCATAGAATCATAGAAAAAACTACAAGGGCCATTGAGTCCAACCCCCTGCCATACAGGAATACACCATCAAAGCACTCCCAACAGATGGCCATCCAATCTCTGTTTAAAAACCTCCAAAGAAGGAGACTGCCTGACACTCCGAGGCAGTGCAGTCCACTCTTGAACTGCTCTTACTCTCAGGAAATTCTTCCTAACGTTTAGGTGGCATCTCTTTTCCTGAAATTTGAAGCCATTTTTCTGTGTCCTAGTTTCTAGAACAGTAGAAAACAAGCTTGCCTCATCTTCCATTTGACGTCTCTTCAAATATTTAAAGATAGCTGTCATGTCACTTAAACTTCTCCAGGCTAAACGTACCCACCTCCCTAAGCCTATCTTCATAGGTCATGGTTTCCAGGCCTTCTGCCATTTTGTTCGCCATCCTCTGGATACTTTCCAACTTGTCAATATCCTTCCTGGATATCATGGTGCCTAGTCTCATTGCACATTTCTCAACCTGTCCCAACTTGTCTTTATCCTTCTTAAAATGAGGTGTCCAGCAATGAACACAGGATGAGGTCTGACCAGCACAGGATAGAGTAGTATTCAAAGGCATGGCTGTGTCAGTTTCTATCAGCGTGAAAAGACACACCAGCATATCTTAGTTAACAAAGCCTGTGTTGAAGAATCTCCTTTTTATAAAGTCTTTTTATGCCCTCCAGTTCTCCTTTTCTTCATCCTCAGTCTAGCTGGAAGGGTTTTTGAACAGCATCAGCATTGGGAGAATGGTGAAGGGAGGGCTGAAGAAACATTGGCCTTTGTTGCTGGGTTACACCAAAAACCTTGGTGCCAGCTTCTAGCCTAAGATTTTGTGGACTCCAGCCCACTTCTCCTGATTTCCATCTGACAATGCATGTCACATAATGCACAAGATTTGCATTTGATGAAGTGGACCAGAGTCCACAAAAGCTTACACTAGAAATTTCTTTCTGTCACTATGGCCATTTCTGCACTACACTGTTAGCACTACTGACATTATTCCACTGACTGACATTATTCCACTTTCAACATCCTATGGAATCTTGGGGTTTGCAATTTGGGGAGGGGCATTTACAATTTTCAGCCAGAGAGCTCTTTGGCCTCAGTAAACTACAAACCCCAGAATTCCACAGGATGTTGAAAGTGGAATAATAGCACTATAACAGTGTAGTACGGAAATGGCCTTAGTCTGAAAGGTTCGACAGAGTTCCTTTATAATACCTCGCCCTCTGCCAGTACAACTAAGGACCATTCCTGTGACAGCATCTGCCGGTTGTTGCCACAACATGACAGATCAGAGTAGCCAAGACACAAGGCTGAGTTTTCTCTCAGTGCCTCCAACTGCAAAGAGATTCAGGATCTCTTCCAGCTCTGTTTCTAAGGTTTCTGTGTGTAGAGTTTTGTGGCACCATTAAGGCTAATGCATTTCATCAAAACCTTCAATTATTTCATTAGATACCTGTGTGGGCTCCAGCCCATTTCAGAATCCACCAAACTCTAGGATGAAATAAAAGTCTTT
Organism: Iguana delicatissima; assembly: GCA_948472985.1. NCBI lineage: Eukaryota > Metazoa > Chordata > Lepidosauria > Squamata > Iguanidae > Iguana > Iguana delicatissima. The sequence goes on from CAOKZL010000665.1 coordinate 317,475, forward strand.
GTGTCACATGATTCCATCCTTCTCTTTATACAGAAACAAACACAACTATCTTTCTGAAAACTGGAGTTACAGCTATCAGCATCAGGGGCCAGCCCTTCCCAAGGTGCATTCCCAACCTCAGGCAGCAGGGTGAGAGGAATGGGACCTGGATTTTGCATATGAACAGAGAGAGAGAGAGAGAGAGAGCACTAGACCCCAATTCCCCTACTGAAGTGAGGCAAGAAATAGGGCAGGTGCTTTGATGAACCCCACTGTCTTCACTCTCCTACAGGAGCCAATACCACAGGGGGAGAAACGGCCTAGAGAAGCTTCCCTGGAAGAGCCACTGTTGTACAGTCAGCCCTCCATAGACACAGATTCTGTATCTACAGATTCAACCAACCATGGCTTGAAAATATCCCCCCCCAAAAAAATCCCAAAAAAGCAAACTTTGATTTTACCATTTTATATAAGGGATGTCATTTTACTACACCATAATGGGACTTGAGCAGCCACAAATTTTGATATCCATGAGGTAGATACCAAAACCTAGTGGATTTGGAACAAAATTGTAGCAGATACCAATCCTGAAACCAAACCCCTAGTGCAGGGCTTTCCAAAAGGTGTGCCACTACACATTAGTGTCTCGCCTAGAAGGGTGTAGGTGTGTCACCTCCCTGGGCCAAGAACAAACCCCCACCTGAGCCTTGGAAATGTATATGTTATAAATAAATCATATATTTTTAAAAATATAAATGAAAGGTTTTTATGAGATATGTTGCGTCCTCATACACTTCATTATTACAATTTATGTATGTGCCCGGATCTCTTATAAGGGGTTAGTTTAGCCTCTGGTTTGCTAGTAAAACTGAATTACTGCATCACAAAATTATGCATGTCTAAAAAGTGTGTCACCAACATGAAAAGTTTGGAAAGCTTTGTCCTAGTGGATACCAAGGGCCCACTGTACTCATATATAAGTGTAACTGAAAGGCCCTCACATGTACATGTAATCTACTGGAACAGAAGCCTCTGCTTCTACATGAGCACCTCCCTCCAGGAACCAGAAAAACAATTTGCAGAAGATAAATGACCATCTTTGGTCAATTCTGTTCCACAGCAGAAATCTACAATTTAGCAGAGGAAGCGAGAGGAATGTGGACAAGAGAAAGGGAGGTGAACAACAAAAGGACTCAAAGCTCCATAATCCATCTGCTTGGCATTTCTGATACTTCAACCCTTCCTTGTTGGTTTCCATCAGCAACCAGCTGCGCTATACGGGATAGAAAAAGAAAGAGACCATACCACTAATTTTTTTAAAAAAAAAAAAAGAGAGAGAGAGAAAGAAATTATCTATGAAACTCTTTCTACTAGTGGGAAAAGCCAAACTTAGCAAGATATTATGAACTTCCACCTCCCATCAGTTCCAACCAACAGGGCCCATTAGGAGGGACATGGTTAGCTGTAGGCCAAGACCATATAAAAGGTTCTTAACTTTTTCTTTAGCAGGGACTCCCTGTAAATATAATTTGTTGTCAAGGTTCTCCCAAGATTTAACTCAAGGTTTAAATATTTAAATTTGGATGTAAATATTTAAATTTATTTAAAATATTTAAAATATTTATTTAAATAGTCAAATATTTATTTATTAATTAAAGAAGACTCTGAAGACTAGGATTCAAAGCCCTGTTCAGAACTGGGTGATCATGGGCAAGTCACATTCTTTCAGCCTCAGGGGAAGGCAAATCCCTTCTGAACAAATCTTGTCAGATTTGAAGTGACCTGAAGGCGTACAACAGCAAAGTGTAGGCAGGCGTGCGCGTGCACCCAAACTGCTCCCTTGTTTGCAAACAAGGAAACAGGTTTGGCATCTACACACACACCCGCTCCTGCATCCCTGTTGCAACTGCCGCTGTTGGTGTCCAGTAGCAGGATCTTGCAACCCTCCCCAAACCCCCAGACATTCCTGGACTCCAGCTTAAGAACCGCTGATCTAGAGGATCACTAGTTTCCCATCTCAGTTTCATAAGCTGTTCAGCTTCATTTTCCTGAATGATGTGCCTCCTTTCTTGTCCTGCCCTGCCCTGCCCCATCCTGTCCTCTTCAATTTGTGATGTTTTTAACTTTTGGACCTGAAACTTGCAGGCAGATTATGATCAGAATCTGGTTCATATAAGACCCTCTAAGGAGGTGGACTGGCATCTTTTTTTCCATGCATTATGTTCACATTCAGATTAAGTGTGCAGAAACAGTGTTGGATATGCAGTGCTATTGCACACGCATACACATTGTGCACTGCGCATGGACATGCATTGTGCATAGATGTACCTTTCAAGTGCATTGTGTATATTGTGTACTGAGTTGCACATTTGGTGTCTTTGTTCAGTCTCTTAATGTTGCCATTCAGAACAAGGGGTGATTAGCTCAATCTGCATGCAGAGATTAATGCTACACAGCCATGGTGTAAGATTTTGAGTCCCATAGCTTTCTTCTTCTCCAAATTTTCGTACAGCATCTAGCACTTTGGGATACTCCACGATGAGACATGTGTGAGTAAGCAATATCAGAGTATTGCCATGATGGCAAATAATATTAAGGAGGAGGAACACACAAGCTGGGACAGTCTGCAGCAGTTCACTTTTACCTGAGACTACTGGGAAAGGTAATACTCTGCCCTCTCCTCTCCTCTCCTCTCCCTGCTGCTAGGATAATTGAGTACAAACTACCTCTATTTGCTGGCATATAAGATGCACTGGTGTATAAGATACACCCCATTTATACATCAGCAAATACTATCTGCTGATGTATAAGACACACTGGGGTATAAGATGCACCCCTTTTTCAAACAGTATTTTTTGGGGGGGAAGTGAGTCTTATATACCAGCAAATAGGGTAATTTTGCACTTTGAACTAAAAATGTAACAGTTGAAGTAAGCTCAGGACAAAGGAAGAATTTGGACAGCGGAGAAAGAAACTTGGACACTTTAAAACCAACTGAAAAAGTGGGATGAACAAAAAATTACTCATGATTGTCCCTGCCAAATTAGGGCACTTGGAGGATATTAAAATGCTTCTGACTAAATTCACATATAGAAGACATCTCAGCTACAAAAAAAAAGGAGGAAGGAAGAGGTGGGAGAAAGAAACATAGCACCTTTAAGACTATTTCTTCACTACACTGTGGTAATGCTATTATTCCACTTCAACATCCCGTGGAATTCTGGGGTTTGTAGTTTACTGAGACCAAAGAGCTCTCTGGCTGCAAATTCTAAAGGCCTCTCCCTAAACTGCAAACCCCAGGATTCCATAGGATGTTGGAAGTGAAATAATAGCGCTAGAACAGTATAGGGCAGAAATGGCCTAAGTGGTTTTTATTTTTGCATGAGCTTTCATGGGCACAAACCCACTTCTTCCAAGATTTTTACTGCTGGGTGTTTGATCTAAGTCATGCTGGGTGTTTTTCCCCAGAAGTCTTTTGAACCATAAGAAAATCTCTTTAAATAATACCCTGGCATTTGTAGGGTTATTTGCATTGGAAAATAAATCCCTGATGGTCTCCCCAGCACCAGATGCTTGTAATCAATGTGTCTCTCTCTGAGATGTGCAGTGACTTTTTCTAACATTTTGAAAGCATTGTAGGGAACCCGGACAAGAGGCATTACCTCAGAAACAGCTGAGTAAACTCTCCAGCTGGGCCATTGATCTGTGTGAACTAAAAACTCTTCAAAGCAGCAAGGAGGAAATAAAAGAAAGCATTATATTCTCACAGGTCAATGAGAGAAGCTTTGATGGCGTCCTTCCCTTTCCCTGTGTTGAGAGTGACATGTATCTTTATGGAGCTAGGGATGGTGCACCCTAAGAATGCTCACTGTTTACATCTGTATGCCTCTTGATCACTTCTAACCCACGTAAAACAGGCCTTGAGTCTACAGTTTACAGACATTTATTTCAGACAAATAACCTCTGGACTCACTTCAGAGGTAAATCTTGTAGCAACACAAGAGGAAGCCATTGATGCCTGAACAGGTTCTTGACTCTCTTCTCTTTCATCTGGGCTAAGTGGGAGGATTATTATCCCATGTGGATGGAAAATACATAGTTCTGACAGGGAACATCTTGTGATCAATGAAGAACCCAAGAGACTGAAGGATGGAGGCTTCAAATGCCATTACCCCAATAGAGAGGATTCTAAAATTATTCCCAGCAGGTGCCACAGAGCCTGGAAGTAATTACTTACAAACAATTAGATATCTATAATAAATTCTTTTAAAAAATAATTATTGGAATTCATAATCATGGTTATGAACGCATAACCTAGAGTTATGTAACTGTGATTGACACATATTCACAATCCCTATGTATTCATGATCGCGGCAATAGTGTAGGGAATATGTAGCAATCACAAAAGTCCCTCAGTCCTGCCTTATGGGGCCTTAGCTACTGGAAGCAATGGAGGTCTGTCCTCTTCTCAATCAGGACCCAGCAGACTGATGTTTCCACCCCCTCTCACAAGTGAGTTCCAGGAATTGCAACAGAGATCTGATTGTTTCTGATTGTCATACTGGAAATCATTGGCAGGAGGAGAGTGGAAATGTCATTCCACTGCATCTCAATCAACATGAGAACAGACCTCCATTGCCTGCAGCAGCTGATGCCTAATAAGGCAGGATGGGAAGCGGGTTGTCAGGCCAGAAGACCCTACTTAGTTAAATATGCTTAATTGTTACCCTGTAAATTGGGGGTCCCGGGAGCGGCGCCCAAATAACCAAACAAACCTAGCAAAGATGGGGAAAATTAGCTGGAGCACTCTCTTGGCTAACGAGAGGCAGGGCAACGCAGCGGGATCTTTTATCCTATGTATACCGGTTCAGGTCAGTGAGGAGTCAGGCAGTTCAAACTACTAACAATATTTATTAAACAAATAGTAAAACGCAATCACACTCCTAACTAGAAAAGGAAAGAAAGAAAATTTGAGGAGTGGGCAATACGCCACCTGTCCGAAGTCCTGGAGACACCAGTTGAAGAGGAGGAAACCCAGCGTGAAGGCCGAGGGGAATCTGCTGGACCAAGGGCAGCGAGGCGAGGAAAAAGATCCGATGGGAGCTTCAAGTGATTTCAGCGAGTGATTCAGCGAGAGTTCCAGTGGAGTTCAGCCAGGTCCAGCGAAGTCCACTGAACTACCAAAACTGGGGGTTTTTATAGGGAAAAGAACGACTGCAGGCTAGTCTGGTCTCAGGCGAGAACAATAAGTTTTGGGTTAGAGACAAAGCCTCCGAAAGGTCAGAATTTACATGGTTGAATTATATGCCGAATTGACAATAGTATGGCCGGTAGGTAGATGCTGCTAGCTCGGCCGTTAAGTGCCTAGCTCGCCAGGGTGCTCTCTCAGGCAGAGAGTCCTTTTGTTTTACTGCGCATTTGTAATTAAGGTGTTTGTTTTGGGAGGTTTCCCCCTGAAGTGGATCTGGCAATATCTGCTGTTCGATGGGAGCAACAAGTATCATCCATGCCTAGCTTCGCGCTTGTTCGGCGGGGCCTCACAAACACTTGGCTGGTGGCAGAGTAAGGCCGAATTATGATATCAAAAATGGTTCACCAAGGCCAGGTAACATAATGAAGTAGCTGATCTAGACTCTTGACCAACAATGCTATCATTTGATTCCTTTACAATTTTATCTTAAGGAGGGAATAATATAACTTCCTTTGCAATGTACCCGTAATTTTTAAACTACTTTTTATAGTCACAGGATGGCCTCACTTTGTACAGGATGAATTTCAGATGGTTGAAGTGTTGGTTCGTGCTGTGCCTTGTGCTCTTGCAATAAGTTGGAGGAGAATGACTTGGATTACAAATCATTCAAGGTTGAGGATTTTTTTAAATTCCTATTTAGGTACTTTTTGAGAAAAAAAAGGAAACAAGACACTTTTGAAAATTATAACTACAACATTAACCAACTACTGGAGGGACTTAAAACTATAACTGTAACTTTGGGATACAATGCACTGGGCTGTTTGTCATGAGATGTAAGTTATATGAGTCTCTCAGTCCTAGCATCTACACCAAAGCACCGTATCTCTCGTCTATAATTGAGAGATTGCAGACAGATCATAGAAATTCACATTTCCTTCACCCACCAAAACCCCAGCTCTGCTGCCATAAATTTCCCTTACCATTCCTTTCCTTGTCCAGAAAACCCCCAATTGTCTATGATGCGCTGGGATTTTTTTAAGAGCTTTTGGCTCATGCAAAATGCCAATCAGGGACCTGAGCCAATGGTGGACAGAGTCAAATCCAGTGTTGGTGAAAGCCAAAAGTTGGTGGAGTTTGATGGAAATGATAAAATTCAGATATCTCCTTTCATCACCAAACTACATGGAATTATGCTTAGGGCTGAGTGAAACTCAGGCCATTTCCCACTGCGCCATTATAGTGCTATTATTGCACTTTCAACATCCTGTGGAATTCTGGGGTTTGTAGTTTACTGAAGAGCTCTCTGGCTGAGAATTCTAAATGCCCCTCCCTAAACCCCAGGATTCCATAGGATGTTGAAAGTGGAATAATAGCACTATAACAGTGTAGTGCAGAAATGGCCTTAGTGAAGGGCAGCTCACAGCTTCCCCATTTTATATCTTGGATTAAGATTAGTGGTAATATTTGTCTTAACAAGGTTGAAAAGAGAGAGCAAAGGTATTTCCTCGGGCTAGAAGATGAACTCTTGATTCACTTTGCTTTCAGCTGGGATAGGCAATGGGATTTTTGCCTCAAGTGGATGGAGAGTAGACAATTCCATCAATGAGAACTTTTGAGCATGGCCTCCAACTGTTTTAACCAAAGTAATACGGATTTCAACAACCAAAACCTTCCCGTTCACTGCATTGGTAGGTCTATCTTCCTACCTTCATCCATGATGCTTGTATTCCCTGATGTGGTTCCTCAAGATGTATCGGACTACAATTCCAATCCCCAATGAGTGCATCTGTATCCCATGGTTTGTGGACACTGCAGTAATGATGCTGCATAGTGGCTAGCAAGGGTGTAGTACTCAAGGCGAGGGGGTCAATCCCCCTGCATCATCCCCACACACAGTTGTCAAAGCCTTCAGAGGGGCTACGACTGCTTCTTGTTGGGGAGAGGAAGGGTGGCACAAGTCTGATGATAAAGATATACTTTCCCAGGGCTCTCAGAAAAACGAAAATGAGGGTGCGTGCCATATGTGAGCACACTCTCATTTCTTCTCCCCGAAAGCTGAGACTACTTGGATCTTCCTCCTCTGAATTGTCTCCCCACCTTCCCATCAGTAAGCAGCAACGGAAGGGGCCATTTAGTGGGTTTGACAGCTGCCGAGGGGGGGGCGGTTAGAGATGGAACTGTGTGGGTGGAGCATTATGTTCCACTTGCCTGCTTTAGGATTTGGCCAATGTCTGTTTTCCATTGCCATCAATGGACAACCCTGCAGAAAATGCAATAGCTAGCACAGTGCAGAAAGAATATTCCAGCCACACACCACTCTGTGAACCTGCCCTACACTGTCCTTTGTTCTCTTATGTTCTGATTTGCACTATCATTCTGGGGCCCTTTCTGCATGGCATTTGCCATGTGAAAGGGCGCCTGGAGTGTTGCGTGATTGTGAGGAGCGATCTGCACAATGCACTCACAATCACGCGACGCTCCAGGGGCTGGCAGGCACCAATCGCGCACCTTTTCATTTTTGGCTAGAAGCTGAAAATGGTGCACGATTGCGCATTGCTCCCGGGCCCCACATGCACTTACTTGGCGTGCGGAGCCTCCGAAGCTGCATCAGTCACGCTTCCTGCCCCAGCGCAGCCTGGGAAGGTCCCAGGCTGCACTGTGGAAGGAAGAGGCGGGCCTCTCGTGTGAGCAGGCAGCTCATGCAGAGCTGAAGGACCCTGGATGTGAGAGCCTCTCGCTGGAGGCTGCTCGCGCGATCCCTGCACCCCAGTGCCGGAAGAAGGTAAGGTGCAGAAAGGGCTTAGGTCTTGGGCAGAGAGAGAGAGAGAGAGAGAGACGGAGAGGGAAAGGGAGAGAAAGGGAAAGAAAAAGGAAAGACATTTCCCAAATTTTACACACAAGCATTTCCTGACATGAGATGCTGAGGTTTGTTGAACCGGGGGCTTTCTATATGCGCACAACTGAACATTGAAAAAATACCTTCTTTGGACTACTGATCACAGAATAGGTGTGGCTGGGAGATTAACCACAGGGGCACTGAATTATCTGTAGATTTCACTGCTTTATACCCCTGACCTCCCAAGGTTCAGGGTTGTTGTTGTTATTGTTTTTGCTGCTGCTGTTGTTGTTATTGTTTTGCTTTTTAGCACTTCTTTACCCACACGAAGATTGATTGGCAGTGCATCTCCCTTGACTTTACATAACCCTCTGCCATCCTAAGTGGTAAATTAACCAATTTTTAGCTGAGTGCAACTTGGTTTGTAGCTGCCAGATAACGTAGGAATTCATTATCAAACAGCCACCAAATCTCCAATGGTCTGGAGATGAACTGGCAGGATGGATTCACACTATCTGTGATCTCGTTCCTGGGATCTAGGAAAGGAGAGTGCTAACAGATGCAAACCAATATAAGATTCACTACAGGTTAACTATACTACAGGCAGCCTGCATTCTATCCATGGATTCAACGAATCTGTCAGATCCAAGGAGACTGCAAAGTCTCCCTAGGAGAGAAATTTTGTGATAGAGAAATTATTCTGCAGAGAAATACACAAACCAAAATCAAAACTCAAACAAAAGAAAACAAAACTCTTCTGTGCAGAATATTTATTTATTTGCACAGAAACAAACTGCTTCATGCACAAAAGAAAAAACGCAAGTGTATTTCTCTGGACACTCAGGAACACTTTAGGACATTTGAATATAGGTGTTGCAGGAGCCCAGAATGTTGTGGAGGAATATTCATTTTCTCCTGCAGCAGAGAGAAAACTACAGTAGTTATTCACCCTTTTATGTGAGGATGAAATGATCAAAAACCAGCATTCTTGCCATGCCGGCTGAGTGTGTGTTTCTGGGAGCCATAGCCCCAAAAAGTAGATTTTCCAAGCTCTGGTGCACACAGTATGCATTCTTCCGCTGAGTAACTTCATGTGAACATAAAATACAACAGCCTCCTTCATTCTTGCTCTTTTCTATCTGTAACAGTTTGTGCCAGTTTCATTTCCAGGCTATTAAAAATAAGCACAGGTAAATTAGCATTCCCAGCCCAGCAACCATAAAGCAGCAATAAACTCTCAGCCTCTGCATGAAATTATTCTAAAGATGTATTTTCAGCAGAGAAGTGAAACAGAACTATTTTAGTAACCTCCTTACCTAGAAACCCAAGTTTCAGATCTCCTAGGTTACCAAGCAGCTGTGGAAGAACTAATTGGACAATCAACTTGCAGCAAGGCAAGAGTTGTGAAGGAGCCTGAAACACAGGCAATTATGGAAGATGAGTTTAAGCCGTGACTGCTACTTGAAAAATGGGTCTCTTTTGTTTCTCTGAATCCTTCTGGCTAATAAACAGACCTGTGCCCCAGCCTCCTTCCTGTTTTAGAGACTGCAGCAAAATAGGCAGGAGGGCCTATATGTGTGCGTGTGTGTGATCTGCACAATCAGTGTTGGGACCAATGTTTGCATCCGTTAACATTTCCACTGGGAGGACTTAAGGGGAGAGATTTACATGCGCCAAGAATCTCTTTCACTACAATGCTGGAGGCTGCTAAGGAATGTTCTTCCTAGTCTGACCCTGTGGAGGGTTGGTCATGTTGCCTTTTTCCTGAATTTTTTGTCTTCCTTCATCTGCTTTGGAGGGTGGAGGCACGAGCAACTGCCTCAGGTAGCAAATGTTGGGGGCAGCAGTAGCACACCTTCACACCATTTTTCCTGAGCGCCTCTAGGTGCTGCTTCTCCTGCCACTGCCACCCTGGGCTGAGGAGAACCCCAGCAGGGAAAGCAGTGGGCCAGGCCCAGGTGGAAGGGCTGCCACTGCCTCCTCCACACCAAACCAGGAATGACCCCCGCAAGGGTGGGAGGCGGCGGCAGACCAGGGCCAAGAGGGAGGGTGAGGGGTCGGCTTTTTTGCATCCCCCTGGCATTGGCGCCTAGGGCATGCGCACCAGTTGCCCCACCCTGGATACACCCGACCATTTCTTGCTGCTTGAGGATGGATCTGCCTGCCTTCTACCTGCTAAGCTAGCCTTTGGGTGCAGTGGCGTCCAGGCTGCCTCAAGACCACCTAAGGCAAAAGGGGGTAAAGGATACTTTCTCCATTGCACATAGAAATGCAACTGGAATGGCAGCTGAATCTCAATTCAGAAGTCATGATAGGGCAACATTCTTGTCTATACTTCAGGGCAGTTGAGCTCGCTTAGGAAGAACAGGGCAGGCTATATCACACATAAAATTCTGTCTTCCAACACTCTTATTGCCACTTCTGCCATCACCCCAGCGTCTACTACCCACGGCGATTGATTCATTCTGCCTAATAGTAGGGCCAGCACTGTGGTGACAACACCATCCCAGTGTTAATATGAGATGCAGCTGCCAGTCCAGTTTGATTCTGCATGAGCAGTGGGGAGGGATACACATCTTGTCATTTGCCTCAAGTGTCACCATGAGTGCCAGCCCTGACAGTTTTCTCTTCTAAGAGATATATTATTAGTCCCTGGTGTGCCCTCTTTCAAAAGAGTTTTAAAAACATAGGCCCAAATTCCACTGTTAGTCCTACGTACTTGACTAGAGCTACTGAAACAATGGTAACTGATACTCTCCAACAATTCACAGATGAAAGCTGGGACACTTGTGGCCAAGCAATATCAAAGTGTTGTCAAGATGAATAAAGTTATTTATGGCCATTTCCACACTATACTGTCATAGTGCTATTATTCCACTTTCTACATCCTGTGGAATTGTGAGGTTTGTAGTTTACTGAGGCCAAAGAGCTCTCATGCTGAGAATTCTAAATGTCCCCCCTAAACGACAAATCCCAGAATTCCATGGGATATTGAAAGTGGTATAATAGCACTATAACTGTGTAGTGCGGAAATGGCCAACGAAGAAGTACACACAAGCTAGGAAAGCGTAAAGCAGTTTGGTTTAGCCTGAGTCTCCTGGAACATGCAAGATTCTGCCCTCTCCTCTCCTCTCCTCTCCCCTCCTCTCCTCTCCGGCTGAGTTAATTTAGTGCAAGCTACTTTTACACTTTGCAGCAATGGAAGTAAGCCAAAGACAAAGCAGGAAAGTGGGAGAAGGAGAAAGAACCTGGGATATTTTACAAATACCTAAAAAAAGTGGGATGTTGGAGACATAATTGGGACTGCCCCTGCCAGTTGGAGAGTATGGTAACTTAGTATGTCAGATGAGGCTTACATGCCATAGTTTCCTGATCCCCAAGTTTTGACTGTGCATATGTAACCCCTATGAATTATTGGTTTGGCTCAGTGTGTGGGGAAACCATAAAGAAAGAGCTGGTCTTACCACCCCAGAGAGGGAAAGCCAAAGCGGAGAAGAGCTGCAATTGCTAGGGTTAAGGATTAGGTTGGAATAAGGTGGCTATGTATTTAGGAGGATACATTCCAATAGTGACATTTCCATGAGGTACAAGAACCTATTTTGTAAGGGCTTCAAGGTTATAATACTGCTGAGCACCATATGAAGAAGAGCCCTACAACCAAGACCTACACTGGCCATCTCATTGGATGCAAGATGCTTTAGAACATTGAATATGAGTTCAATTTTGTATATAATTTGTTGCATGTTGGTTTCTGCTAACATTTTTTTAAAATTTATTTTTGTTCACCTCTTTCTGGGTTCTAGGGGGCCAAATATTAAAGAATATTGCAAACACAGTCACAATTTAAGTCCAAAATAAAATAAAGTAAAAGCCCTAAATGAAAACATACAAAACCAGCACAAATACATTTAAAGAATTTACCATTTTGTCTCCTAATTCAGCCCCTTCTTTAAGGTTTTCCTGCCCACTTGGCCAATCCGATAATTCACAGCAGCTATACACATCCAAAATAATCCACCTGTAAGACAGGTTTACCTAATAATTAAAAACTGCTTCCAGCAGTACCCTGTGAAATGTTGTGAACAACCATAACCTCATGTCAGTTCAACTGACAGAAGCCATTTTCCATTCCAGTGCAAGCATCCAAAGCTGAAACAGGTAGGACTCCTGGTTGGGAGGCAGAGGGAAACACAGTGAAAGATTTGTCTATAAAACATTTTTTCCTTTTAGTCCCAACTAGCTTATAACATGTACACAATAGGAGTTATTATCCTGTTTCCTCATAAAAAAGAAATGTATTAGTAGCCATATGTTACCCTGTAGATTGGGGGTCCCAGGAGGGGCGCCCAAATGACTAAACAAACCAAGCAAAGATGGGGGAATTAGCTGGAGCACTCTCTTAAGCTAGCGAGAGGCAGGGTAACTTAGCGGGAATCTTTCAGGTCAGTGAGCAGTCAGACAGTTTAAAATGGCAACAATGATATTTATTAACAAGCAACAAATTATTAAGACAACACAACCACACAGCTAACTAGAAATAGGAAATGAGGATTTTGGGGGGAAATGGGTGATATGACATCTTTTTCATAGTCCTGAAGAAGTCCAATTGAAGAGAAGAAACTCGGTGTTGCAGCCGAGGGGAGCTCGCAGAACAAAGCAACGGCAAGGCGGGATGGCGCTCCAAGGTGGTCCGGGCAGTCCGAGGAACTCTCGGAACTGGGGGGTTTTATTAGGGAAAGAATGACCGTGGGCTAGTCTGGTCTGGGGTGAAAACAATGAGGTTTGGGCGAGAGACAATGTCTCCGAAAGGTCGGAATTTACATGATTGAGTTAAGGTCCGAATTGACAATGGGATGGCCAGTATGCAGATGCAGCTTGCCTGGGCGGTGGAGTGTCCAGCTCACCAGGGTGCCGGCTCAGGGCAGGGGTCTCTTTGTGTTGGTGTGTATACCTTAATGAAGCGTTTGTTTCGGGAGGTCTCCTAAAGCAGATCTGGCAGTTTCTGGCTTGCCTTGGTGTAAACAAGTATGAGTCAGCATATAATAGCCATGCCTAGCTTCTTGCTTGTTCGGAGGCCTTACAAACACGTGGCTGAGGGTGGCAGAACAGGGCCGAATTGTGATATCAAAATGATATCTAAAGTTTATCAAAGGCCAGGCCAGTTCATGGTGGTAACACATACTACCCACTGTTGTACGATAGCTGTATTATGAAGAACAGAGCTAAGAAATAAAGTGCAAACAAGTAATGCCGTTCTCTGTAACGTGCTCCCTTTGGGATAATGGGCCATTTCCAAACAGAGGGGCATTTAGAATTCTCAGCCAGCGAGCTCTTTGGCCACAGTAAACTAAAAACCCCAGAATGCCACAGGATGTTGAAAGTGGAATAATAGCACTATAACAGTGTAGCGTGGAAAGGCCTGTTGTGCACCAGATTTCTTACACCAGATTTCTGGATCAGCTATTTAGTTAAGTACACTTATCTAAGTACAGTATTCAGTTGGTCCTCCGCATATGTGGGTTTCACTTTCATGGATTTGATTATTTGAGAATTTCTCCCATCCTTGCCCCTGTACCTCAAGTGTTTCTTTTCCAAGGGAACCTTTGTTATCACCGTTTACTAGCCTTACTTTGGAAGATATTAGATATCGTTTGATATCATAATTCGGTCTCATTTTGCCACCCGTGGCCAAGTGTTTGTGAGGCCCCTGGACAAGCACAGAACTAGGCATGGCCATTAACTGCTGAACATTCCTTTCTCCACCTAGGCAAGCCAGACTCAGCCAGATCTTGCTTTAGGAGACCTTCCTAGACAAACACTTCATTAAAGATGCACACTAGTACAAAGAGCCCCCTGCCCCAAGCAGGTAACTTGATGAGCTAAATGCTTAACCGCCCAGGCAAGCTGCATCTGCATACTGGCCATTCCATTGTCGATTCAGACTTAAATCAATCATGCTAAATTCTGACCTTTCGGAGACATTGGTCTCATGCCCAAACCTCATTGTTCTTCCCAAAGTACAGACTAGCCTACAGTCATATTTTCCCTATAAAAACCCCCAGTTCCGAGAGCTTCCTCAGATCGCTCCCAAGTTCCAGATTGCCTTGCTGCTGTTTGCCCGGCGAGCTCCCCTCAGCGAACCATGCTGAGCTTCTTCCCTCCATCTTCATCTTCTTCAGGACTACGAGAAAGGTGTCATATTACCCATTTCCCCCGAAAAACCCTTATTTCCTATTTCTTAGTTAACTGTGTGGTTGTGTTATCTTAAGTGTTTGTCCTTAATAAAACATCATTTTTGCTATTTTAAAACTGTCTGACTGCTTGACTGACCTGACCCCGTAGACACTGGGTTTAAAGATTCCGCCCCGTTGCCCTGCCTCTCGTTTTGCTAACTTATGCTCTGAGCTAATTTCCCCCACCAATATTTGAGCACGTTTGGAATCCCTCACGGGACCCCCAGTAAACAGGGTAACACCTTCCCTTTCAACAGCTCCAATGAGGCCATGTAGCCCTTGAAAAACCTGCCTCTGGCCCTCCTCCTCCTCTACCAGCTACTGACTGGGCAGCTAAGGATGGCTCACAGCCTGATTTCTCAGCACCACAAACCCTCTCTCAATGCTCTCCACAGAAGATGGGTGAAAGAGAGGAAGTATAGGGCTACCATGCTAACCCACCACCTTTCCCTCTCCTTTCTCTGAGCTGGTTTGAACCCTGGGTACCTGTTCTCCCCACCATGCCTTGACCCCCTTTCCACAGACACTCTGATATTTGCAGTTTTTGCATGATATTGTAGGATATTGGCCAATATTTTTCAAAAAAATAATGTAATGACAGATAACACTGCTCCCTTTTCCTTTAAGGAGTAGCATTTATTTGTTACTCCTGGACATGCAGGCTGGAGGATTCTGGAAGCCGTATTCCAAAAAGTAACTCCCACAAGCTATGAATTGGCTTAATGATTCCATCTTTGTGTAGGACAGTTAACAAGCTCCTTTGAACTCCTTTTTTCCCCTTTCATCTCTTCTGGCCTAAGTGCACTTATGACACTGCCCTTATCTTTATCTCTATCACAGCTGTTCACAACCTTTTCTCTTGGCAGCCTGTTACCCTTTTAAAAAGCCAAATTCTTTGTTGATCATTCAATACTGGCACTTAAAAGTGGTTCACTTGGGCCTCAACATTCTCAAAGATTCCAAGAGTGTCACGCAGAACATGGAAACTGCATCACTGCAGCCTATTTTCCTGTTTGATAAAAGAGTGTCCTTGACCATGCGCAGAATGCTTTCCCTTCCCCAGTGAGGAATGTACATTATACACCCTCTCTCTCTGTCTCTCTGGCCCTTTTCATATGTGACTTTGAATGCAAAATGGCTACGGGAACAACACAGAATCGCAAGGACGGTTCTGTATTATATTCTCGCAATTGTGCATCGCTCCTGTAGTGATCCCGTGGCAATCGTGCATTATATCATTTTCAGCTCTTTTCGGAAAATGATGTGCGATGGCGCATTCCTCCCGCGTCCCTCCCACACTTACCTGGCATGCAGAACCTCAGGAAGCGCGGTAGCCATGCTTCCTCCCCCAAGGCAGCCTGGGAAAGTACCTGGCTGTGCTGCGGAAGGAAGGGGTGGAGCTATCATGTTTCCTTCCATCCAGCATGGAGCTGGTGTGGAGGAAAGTGCAGGGGACGTGATTCCCTCCCAGAGGAGGCTTTTTGCGTGATCTCCGCATGACACCAGTGGCACCAGGTAAGGTGCAAAAAGAGCCTCTCTCTCTCTCTCTCGTATATGCCTTCAAGACACCTATCAACTTTATGACAGCTTCACACAGATCAGATAAATAGCTTTTGTGAACCAGCCAGAAGGTTTAACTTTCAGGAAGATCAGTGCTTGCAACCTTTCTGTTTATAGTCTAGAACAGAGTGGAAAAGTTGTGGGCCTCCAGATGTTTTTTTGGACTTCAGCTCCCATTATTCATCACTATTGGTTATGGTGGCTACTAGGGCTGAGAAGAGGTAGTCCATCAGCACCTGGAAGACCACATTTTCCCACCCTGCTTTAAATACTGATTTCATGGTTAAAATTACTGGCAATATCTGTTTGTATTAGTTTAGCGGTCTGCCAAAATCAGTGTTGCAATTGTTCACTGTTCTCAGTCAGGTCTATCAACATCCTCCCCATATTTTGTGGTATCTACTCTAAATAGATTGACTTTTCAAACTTCTATTTCCGTGTAATCAAAGATGACACAGGTAGAGTCCCTTTGCTTGTTGTGGATCTGTGGCTGATTTGAGAGAACTTGATAACATGGTAGATCCTGAACTCTGGACACACTAAGAGGGAATCCTGCCTGTATGCTGTTATCTTACTCTAATCAAATGTGCATGGGCTAGTTTGGAAATACAGTCATATCTCTGTATTAACAAAGCCTCTGATGGTGAAACTCTTTTAAACAAAGATTTTTTTGCACCCACTCAGCCCCCTCTGCAGGGGGCAAAGATCCTGCCAGGATTGCAACAGGTCAATGCAGGAGAGAGTCGTCATGCAGATATGGTGAAAGACATAGCCCTGTTAGTCTTCATCAGTATACTTGGTTATATTATTTGTTACACTGATTGCTATTTTTCAATTACTTCCTCTTACATTTGAAAAAAATAATGGCCGTTAGCCCCTCTCCTCTGCCCTCCTGGCTACAAAACAGAAACCATAAGAAAAAATGGAGGCTGGTAAAAGAAATATCATTCCTGGATGCATTTTGGAAGAAGCCTTCAAGTGGCCCCACACCAGCACCTGGACAACATCAAGGCATGCGTACACCCCATCCCCCAGCCAATCAGGAGCTGTTTTGTTTGGGAAAACAGAGCTGTGCCCAGGCATCATCCTGCTGTCAATACCCAGCCAGCAAAAAAGCAATGTGCAAGCAACGAAATGGAGACCTCCTTGTGCAATGTCCCTTACGCTGGTGTCACCCCTAATCACACTGGCATAACCACCACATGTCAGCATTAGTCACCAAGAGGATTCTGGCCTCTGTTCTGAAAAAGCTGATTCCAGACTGGATGAGCCCATCTCCTCCCAATTTTGTAGAGAACCCAAATCATTGAAAGGCAGCATCTTGCTTCCCTATCCAGGGCAGCAGCTGCTCTCTGAATGACAAGCACTGGCTGTTCTGTGCGAGCCAGGGGCCAGAGCTAGTGCACAAATGTAGAGAGAGACCGAGGCTGCCTGGCGCCAGCCGGCTCACAACTCCCTCCTCATCCTCCTTGCCTTACCCTTTTCTTTTTCAGTCTGCAGCTTGGCAACAGGGTGTGGAGAAAAGAAAGGAGATGGCCATGAGGTGTGGCTTCCTCCCATGCTTGTCCTTTGCTAGAGGCTTTGGCTTCATAAAAGCAGGAGATTTGTTTTGTTTTGGAAAATAGCTTGTTTGCCTGCAAGCGGGCCTGGTTCCATCCTGGGTGGAGATGTGGAACCCAAGAGAAAACTAAAGGGAGGCAGCCAAGAATCAGGGGGTTGTGGGATATGGTGTCTTGTGAGACATGTAGTCTAACCTCCATGTGGCAAAAATTCAGCTTCTTCGTGTCACCCCCTGGAGATCTTGACCCTCCCAGCCTGAGATGCAGCATTTGTTACCACTGCAGATCTACCCCATAAAAATCTCTGTCTCAACAAAACAAAATAAAACAAACCCAGAACTAGGGTGTGTGCTTCCCTCTGCCAATGTTAGCAGCAACATTTTTCTGGCTCTCCAGTGTCTGAGATTTCAACAGGATTCCTCTCATTAAACCCCCACAACACGTTCAGTGTCCTTGATGCTCTCCAGCTACTATGACTCACATTCAAGTGCTCCGGAGCTGCCCTTATGCCAAGTTAGAGAATGGGTTAGCAATGCTATCAATAAGTCTGGAGCCAAGTTATCTAATGCCATGAACAAGGCACAAGCCGAAAGCATATGACTGAGCAACCTCTAGTTGATGTATATTCATAAGTTCTCCCACTAATTTGATTATTTCCATTAGGCATTTTCCCTTCTTAGAACTCTTGTTAGTCCATATTTCCTCCAAACATGCTTTTGAATATTTATGATTTTGATCCAAAGCCTATTAACATCGACTGGACTAATGCCGCTTGACTACTGAGGACCTTGGATCAGGCCCTAGAGGCATATGTGACATCCAGTGGGTATTAAGAGGTACCACTTTCATCAAAGTGACAAAGATTTAGTGGATTCCAACAGGTGGAAACCAAAGCAAAACAAATTACAATCACATTCTTCACTGACCCTTGAAACCAACCCCCCAATGGACAGGGCACCTTGTCCATCGTGTGAATTTTTTAAGAAAAGATTAATTCTCCCTATAACCACATAACTACCAGTCTGATTCTGTTTGGTTGTCTGGAACCAGATAAGAAGGGGTGGAAGTGGTCTTTATTAGCCATCTCATGCCAGTTGTAGAGCAGGACAGTGGCAGCTGAAGGTGAGGTGTGTGCTTGTGTGTGTGTGTATGTGTGTGATGAATTTGCTTTGGCTTTTTGTCCAGACTTTAAAGGAGCTACTCAAAGGGCTAAATCTATTTTGGGAGGACAGGATACAATACCTTGGATACCACATTTAAAGTTCAGACTAAAACCCAGAGCTGATTTCACACTTCCCACCTCTGCCACTGGAACAGTGAATAAATACCCTGAATCGGTGCTTCTTAACCTTTTCTTTACCAGGGACCCTTTGTAAATATAGTTTGTTGCCAGGCACCCCAAGACATAACTCAAGATTTCAATATTTAAATTTAGATTTAAATATTCAAATATTTATTTAAATGTTCAAATGTTCATTTATTTATTGAAGGCTTCCGGAGACTAAAATTCAAATCCCTGCTTGGACACTGGGTGACTTTGGACAAGTCACATTTTCTTAGCCCGAGGAAGGCAAAAGCAAACCCACTCTGAACACATCTTGCAAAAAAAACCCCAAAAACCTGTGATAACATTCACTTTAGGGTTACCTTAAATCAGAAGTGACTTGAAAGCACACAACAACAAAGTGCCACCGACAGGGGGAAGTTCTTTCTAGCCATCATGTCTCTCCCCTTTAAAAAACAACTTATGGTGATCCTAAAGCAAACCTATCATGGGGATTTTCTTGGCAAGATTTGTTGCCTTTGCCTTTCTCTGAGGCTGAGAGAATTTGACTTGCCTGAAGCTACTCAGTGGCTTTCCACGGCTGAGTAGGGATACAAATCTTGGCCTCCAGAGTCATAGTTTGGGTTTGTAGACAAGCCTACTGCCATGTCCCTTTTGTCAGGGACACATAGTGGTGTGTGTGTGTATGCAGGTGCTGAAACTGTTCCGTTGGTATATTTCCCCTCCTGCTGCTGTGTCACTGTTGCTACTCCTGCCATTGATCTCCAGCATGAGGAATTTGTGGATCCCCTGTGAGGGTGCTGTGGACCCCTAGGGGTCCCTGGACCCCAAGTTAAGAACCATTACCCTAAATAAATAAATCACCCAGCCATCCAACCCTCCTGCCTGCTTGCCTAAATAGATTCTGCCAACCAAACTTCAGGATTATTGTTTCTTGTTCAAGCAGCAGAAGGAGATACATCTTGCAGTTTCTGTTCCAAAACTAACACCTGTGCTTTGAGCAACAACACCATGCTGTGCACCAGAGAAATTGCTCCACAACCATCACAACCCCCACATCTATGGAGATGCTGTCCTGATTGCCTAGTACTCATTGACTGCTTTCAGTTAGAAGTACAGTCAGCCCTCCATGTTTGTTGGTTCCACTTTTGCAGATTTGCTTATTCACAGATTATGAGCTGCCACCTCCACATATGTCCTATGGACAGCAAGCCTTGCGAGACTGAGAGACTGTGATTGAGGTTTCTAAGTCCCTATTAAAAATGGTGTAGGGCAGCAGTGGAGGCAGCATCAAGCCCCTCCAGCCCTCCACTTCTGCCTTGCAAAGGAACCCTGGTGTCTCAAAGGCATCCACAGTGGGTTGAATACACTTACCATATTTTTTTCTGTGAGTGTTAAATATGGTTTGAGAGAGGTATTCACATTTTTTTCTGCTTTCACAAGGGTTCTGTGCCCCTAACCCGAGCAAAGGGATGTCATGTTGAAAATTGAGCAAGCTTGTTTTCTGCTGCCCCAGAGACTAGGACACGGAGGAATGGCTTCAAACTACAGGAAAAGAGATTTGACCTAAACATCAGGAAGGATTTCCTGACCATAAGAGCCACTCAACAGTGGAATATGCTGCCTGGGAGTGTGGTGGGATCACCTCGTTTGGAGGTTTTTAAACAGAGGCTGGATGGCTATTTGCTAGAGGTGCTTTGAGTGTGGGTTCCTGCATGGCAGGGGGTTGGACTCGAGGGCTGTTCTGGTCTCTTCCAGCACTATGATTCTATGACTCTATGAATGTACTGCTCATTATTCATGGGAGCTGTGATCCCTGAAGAGGGACCAGTGCAGGGAGGAGAACTAGTTCCCAACCAGTTGAACTGGTCAACTCTCCATCCTTCCACTTGAAATGTGTTTTTAGCTTAACTCCAGCTCACCTATAGATATCCAGATCTGAGGCCTGCAAATGCACTTGCTAGAGCAGAAGTGGGTTAACAGATGTTGGACTGTAACTCTTTCCTCAGCCCTGGCCATCAACAAGGGATGATGGGAGTTATAATTCAGGAACATCTTGAGGGATGCACTTTCCTCTCCCCTGTGCTCAAAGCCGCCATTTAACAATGTTTATTTAACATCAGACCAAATTTGAAAGCATACTTTGGGCTGTGATACAATCAAGTCTAAGGCCATTTCCACACTAGACTGTTATAGTGCTATTATTCCACTTTCAACATCCTATGGAATCCTGGGGTTTGGAGTTTAGAGAGGGGCCTTTAAGGGGCCATCTGAAAAGATGAGCTCTTCAGTATTTAGTTTCACTTTTTTCCCCTCCAGCAAACTTACATTTTTCAGTTTCTTAAAGCAAAGTTCACAAATCATCCAGCCAGGAGCTTTTCTGATATGCTGGTGTGTGGCTATATAAAATATATGGCAAGGAGGTAAGGGAACAGTATCTATTTCTGATCTTTTGCCTTTCAAAAATAAGGGAAGTTATTTTTTCATGGGAACTAAGGGAGTTGAAGTGTGGGGCATGATTCTTTTGTCTAATCATGACTGAGCTCTTTGTCCAAATGGAATTTTGAAAAGCAGCAGATATTGACACACCTCTCTTTCTCTGGGGGAAGAAACAGAACTTAAATATAACTCTGGCATTTTCCAAAAGGAAAGTTTTCATTTATAGAAAGCTAGGGATCCACCCTATTATGTATCTTCTGTTTATTCAGAAGATTATTTCCTGTTTTCCCTCCTTATCAAAGACTTTTGGTATGTAATAACCAGAAGATACAAAGAGCAGAGTTAATAGCTTGATGAAAACAGAACGGATGTCAGTATTCTAAACCAGAGACGGAAGAATTTAATCAGTGTTGCTGTTCCTGCTGAAAGCATACCCTCTAACATTTCCAAGATGAAAATTGGGACAAATCAAGAGTGAGGTCAAGATGGCAAAAATTATTCATGAGGAAGATCTGGAAGAGGCTGCAGCTGTTTGCTTTTGTCTGAGCCTGCAGGAAAGTTAAGTGAGCATGAACTACTTCTGCATTTTTGACTCAAGTTTGCACCAGTGGAAGTACTCTTAGGACAAAGGGGGAAAGTGGGAGAAAGGGAGAGAAACTGGGACATTTTAAAGCAGCTGAAGAAGTGGAACAATAGAATATTAATTGGGGCTGTTCTGCCAAACTGGGACAGTTAGGGGATATGTGAAGGCAATGGAAAATATCCTCATAACAATATGATTCATTCATTTTGGGTTAATAATGTCCAAGCATAGCTATTGTGTAAAGCACACTAGTTGATTCTGATGTACAGTAGAGTCTCAGTTATCCGACATAAATGGGTGGGCTGATCGTCAGATACCTGCAAATGTCGGATAATCCGGAGGCCCGTGGTGGCCGCCATTTTGGAGGCGTGTCTGGGGGCGTGGAAATGCCTACAGCCACGCCCCTAGGCACCCGCGACGTCAGATAATCCAGAATGTCGGATGAACGAAGATTGGATAACCGAGACTCTACTGTATCTATATGCCACTTTTTTCTGTCCCCAAAGGGTAAAACATAAGAGTTAAAGTCCATCAGGATCTGGAGTATGATTTGGAAAAAAATAAAACAACTTTCCTCTTGAACGTAGACCCCAGTCCATGACTGTCAGAATGAAGAGGCCTCACATGAAACTGTTCCTCTGTTCTTCTTGCTAATATAAGGGAGAGAACAGCCCAAAACATTGGCTGCATTCACACATCACCCTAAAATGCAGTCTATTAGCTACCATTAACTGCATTAGCCATGAATTGTCCCACGATGAAATAAACCAGTTTGGTTTCCCCGTTTCTTCTCTGTTCTCGCCCGGCCTTTTATCTGCTCCTGTTTCTACATGTACATCTGGGAAAATAAGCCAGAACCATAACAATAAGTTGTGGTTTAACAAGAGTTCATTAGGCTTCTAACTGTGGTAGGCAGAATAAGGGGTGTGTGTCCTGGGACCTATCACACTACAGAATCATAGTGCTGTAATTCCATTTTAGCTGCCATGGCTCAGTCGTATGGACTGCTGCAATTTGCAGTGCAGGAAAGAAATGGCAGCTAGAATTCTCAGCCAGAGCACTCCAGTGCCTCTCCAAACTACAAACAGGGATTTCATAGGATAGAACCAGGGCAAGTAAAGTGGAATAATAGCACTATAGCTGTGCAGTGTGAAAGAAGCTCTAGTTTCAAAATAAAAAAACATAAAAAGGAAGCAGGGGAGATTTGAAACTGCCCATCTGCAGTGATTACCCCACTGTGCAAGCATAAAAGTCACCTGGGATCCTTTCACATTGCAAAACTAGCATTATTTTTCCTTTTTAACTGCTATGGCTGCATTCTACGGAACCTTAAGACCTGCGGTATATGGAGGGTTATTAGAATCCTTAGCCAGGAAGTTCCAGTGCCTCACTGCAGTAAGTTGGGCCCCTGATACCAGGCAGATGGGTTCTGGAGTCCTTGTTAGTATCAGGGCTGCCCTATGATACCGAAAGAACCCATTTGTTAGTGACCTTGTGAAATACTTTTTGTATTAGCTTGGTAGTTGTGTTACCCTGACTTCTGGGGGTCCCTGGGGGATACTCAGGTTTGCTCCAAATGCAAAGGTTGGGGAAATTAGCAGAGCACCGGCTTTGGCAGAACTGAGGGCAGGGCAACACAGTGAGATCTTTAACACAGTTTTTATGGAGTCAGACCGCACAAAAACCCAGGGAAAATGTTCAGTCACAATGTTTTATTGAGGAGAATTCACTCATGCATGTACACAAAATACACACAATCACATGTTCATACAAGAGCTAACTGGAAGAGAAAGGGAGGAAATATTATAGAGAGGCTGAGGGGTTTGGAAGGATTTATAATTACCAGTCCAGAAGAGTAGTGAAAAGCAGAAATGTACTTTGACTTAGGTATGACCTAAGGACAGTTCTCATTCATGAGCCAGATGGACAGTGACGGGTAGACCTTCGAGAGACTGCTCTGGGCATCCTGAAATCAGAGGTATTTGTACCCTGAAAATAGCCTATGGCAACGAAGGTTCCAGATGCAAGACAAAGGGAACCTATTGTGGACAATGGGTCTTTTGCCTGTTGATGGGCTTAGTGCTTATTGACAAAGACATGATGGGTATTGTAATAGCTGTCTATTGTGGGTGCTGTGAGGAAAGGGGAAGGAATCTGGGTGTACAAGGGATGGATATCTGTCAATTAGTGTCCTGGTGGGCTTCTCACAGTTGGATTCCCTGGAAAATTCCAGTTTCTATTTAAGCCTACTATCCACAGGAATGGTGTGTATTTGCCTGACAAATGACTCAGTCTTACCTGGAGGAAGTTTCAAGTTGACCTATTCTTCTCACATTTACAGTCAAATTCCTTCCCGTACTGAGTTTGACCTCTCCATCACCTTTCAGGTCAGATTCTGATATCAGAGCCAATTAATAAAGTTGCCAATCCAATATCGTGCCAATTAGGTATGGTACCCATCCAAACCATACTAATATCAGGGACCTCCAAAGCGGAGCCTTATATTTAAAGGGTTGCAAAAAGATGTGAAGTCTTGGAATGGACTGGGGGATTTAATTTTCCACTGTTGCTCATCTGCTTGTACAGTGCTCATAGCTGTTGGACGGGGGATGAGTCATGCTGGAATATTTTTACTTCTGCACTAAATAACCCTTGTGAGCCCATCTTCCATCAGTCTCACCCAGGCAGGGGATGAACAACAGCCCAGGGGAGCCCTTATAGCCAGCCATGGAGATTGAACTGGATTGCCACCAAGGGATAATCTGGGTAGAATTTGTTGTTTAGGGGTCTGATTCTATTATTGGCTGTGACAAGATGCTGGACCACATCAACACAAGGCCTGGAATGCTTCTCTGCTTTATAACATTTGCTGCATCACATACCATTAATAATTCTTAAGCTATAGCAGTAAAGTTTAATACCAAAGGAACTCATGAGAAGGCCTAGAACTACACTGAATTCTGGCCCAGAACCACACCAAACTACAAACTCCAGGAATCTGTAGGATACAAGCCATAGCAGTTGTAATGGAATCATAATGCTACAGTTGTGCAGTGTGAAAGGTATAATAGTGATATGATTGTTTAATATGAAAAGGCTCGTGGTCTCAAACTTCACCACTATGGTAATAGGTATTGTATTTGAACATAAATGATAGGTATTATTTCCAAATTTGAATCTATAAATTTTAATTGGCACATGCAAATACATATCCTTCTGTTTGGTGATGCGTAAGTGGCTTCACCAGCCTTGGGCATTTGATTTGGGCTAGCCATTAAATAGAGCCGGTGTGGTGTAGTGGTTTGAGCGTTGCACTATGACCCTGAAGAACAAGGTTCAATTCCCCTCTTGAACATGGAAACCCATTGGGTGACCTTGGGCATATCATACCTTCTCAGCCCCTGAAAACCCTGTGATAGATTCACCCTAAATTAGAAATGACTTGAAGGCACACAACAACTAAAATCATTAAATGTATTGTTGTTTATTGTTGTTGTTCTTGCATTTTTACTTCCAGAGACAGGCACTTGTAGGATTTCCTTTCTTAAGTGCCAAAATAACATGGTCAGTCTTTGGTTTTATACAGCACTTAAAATCTGTGGCGGGACCATTTACGTTCTGTCTCAGGAAGCTAGATATCTACAACCAGCTTTGCATTACCCATCTTCTTCCCTTCACAAATATAAGATTTTGCTGACATCCTAAGAATATTATTGACATTCTCAGGAGTGCTGCTAGGCCCAAAAACTAGTGTTACATGGGATATGAAAATGTCTAATGTTTAATTCCCAAACAACCCATTATATTGTATTGTATGCCCCAAACTGGCAGAGGAAGGTCAAATTGCACATGATGCTAAATGCATTTTTTTAAAAAAAATCTTGTGTTTAGAATTTTAATTCCACCCTTTTCCTAAATTTAAGAAACAGAACATGTAAGTTTCCCCTTCTACATCTGTGCACTTTGTCCCCTATCTGCGTCCTGTCCAGTATTTTCCCCTAGTACAGCCACTTGGCTGAAATCAGATGCAAGGCTTTCAAGAAACATCTGGTGGTGTAAATATACAATTTTACCCTGAATTTCCCCGGAAAGAATTTCTACATTACATGCAGTTCTTCTCAGCTAATTAGAGGAAGGTTTCAGTTTATTTTCCTGTTCATACAAAAAATTACCATACAAACCCAGAAGGTTACAAATAGAAAATGTGTTGAATAAAGGAACTGCAAAAACTCCTCTAGATGAGCCCTATCTGAAACTTGAAAAAGAGTAAGACTCGTCTTTCTGTCTTCTAAAAAAAATAATCTGTCTGTAATTTAACCTCCGTTAAGAAAACAAATAATTTTTAGTTGTCAAATCTCTTGTAGACATTGATGATCCTGGCAACAGAAAAAATGGCACAGAGAGAATTTATTTATTTGTTTGTTTGTTTGTTTATTTAATTTATATGCTGTCTTTCTCCTGGACTGGGATCAGGGGCTCATTCATACCACACAAATATAGTAGTATATTTCATTTAGGGATTTATCGCATGAGGCAAGTGCATCAAACTTACAGCAAGATAATGGTGTCTTTGGTTGGGACTTATCACATTATCCTGTTCCTCTTCTGTTATTCTCCTGGTGGGAGACCACTTGGAAAGTGTTTCTTTTACTCTTAACAGATTCACATTAATATTAACAGTCAATGTGGAGGACCAGCTATAACAATACATATCACACATTTGAGACTTTCACCCTAATCGTATTTCCTCTGAATTGTTGGAAAAACCATCAAGGTCTTTTGTTCAAATTTTTTTAAAAAAACTGTGTTCAGTCATAACAGTTACCTTGGGGACTCTGATTTTATTGTTCAGGATCATAGTCTTATTTTAGTTTCTGGTTCATTGTTCATTTATTTATAATTTGCTTATGAAAAGTGTCGTTCCTTGAAGTAACCCCCACAGAAATCTAGAATGAGATGCTTCCTTTTGCAAACAGAGTGAAGAAGTGAGGAAAATCTGTTCTGTAAGACAGACTTTCAAAACTGATCTCTTATTTGGCTTGGTACAAGACATAAAAAGAACAGACAAATCTGAGCATGAGGCAAAGCCTATTTATTTACATCTGTCCAAAGGACGAACCGAACTATCTAATAGGTTTTCTGCCTGTCAGAAATCATTGCATCTCACTAGAGCCCTTTAAAATAGGGAAATCTCTCAGGACTATCGTGACTTGATTCAGTTATTAAACATAGCACACCAGGTAACAATTTAAGTCATAGAGAAAATCATCACTCTGGGTGCATTATGAATATATATTTGACATATTGCTGAAATTCATTTAAATTAAATGCCATAGATGCTTGCTTTTAGAGGCAGGGAGAATAGTTAAATCTTTGTTGGAAATCAGAAGGGGGAGAAGACATGCCAGCATTTATTGTTATAAAGCTCATGTTACCATTTGCAAGCTATCCCAAAGAAATCAGTGGAACAGCTAGGTTTACCAATTGCCTTGGAAACAAAGAAGAAACAGCATGGAAGCCAGCAGTTGAAGGTATGCATGCAGCATGGAAATCCTTATCATTCCTTTTCCTCTCAACATATGACTACAGCAGGTGTTCCCACCTGGCACCCTGGGGCAGCTGCCAAAATCCCAGCATCAGAGCTTGGACAAGGTTTGGTTGGGATTGGACCACATCTCCCAGAATTGCCTGCAAGCACAGCCACTGGCCATGCTGAATAGGAGATTCTATCTAGGGAGTTATAGTCCAAAAAAGGCAGCACTGTATTTCCAGACTCCACCTAGCACTCTGTATTAAAGAATGGGGACAGACTATAATGTGCTTGCACAGTTCTCATAAATATTGGGGGGGGGGTCACACTTTCACATTTTCATTCTTTTTACTTCTGTAAATATATAAACTTTGCAAGTCCATCTTCCATTGGCTTCACCTTGGGATGGTATACCTCAGCCCAAAGGTCTCTCCATATATTCCAGCAATGGCATTTGATTACCAGCCAAGGAATATCCTGGGTAGAACTTTTTTGTGAGGCCAGTTATACCACTGACTGTGAGAAGATGCTGGGTTCTCTCAGTGAAAGAGCTAGAATGCTTCTCTGTTGTGTACCATCAGTTGCATCACTGACCACCAACAACACTTATCTTATGGCAGTAATGTGTGTCAGCGTCTGGCACCAAAAGAACTCTTGGAGAGCCATGGAATTACACCCAATCCTGGCCCAAGACAGGGTGCTGCAGTTAGAGCCTACAGAAATTACTCTGTGAACTGCAGTCCCAAGGATCCCCCAGCCAGCAGAGCAATTATGGGAACTGCAATCCAAAAAGTAACTTTTCCCCAAACCTGGGCTGAGAATTGATGCTTGTTTAGGTCACCCTTTACTTTCCTTTCATCTTGATGCTCTGAGCAGCACCAGGAAGCTGAAGTCTGCCTGCTGAAGTCTGCCTGTTGCTCTGGAGCACTGTAGAAAATTTCAGCCACCCAGTGGTATTACTGTCACTGTCCAGGACCTTTACCAGAAGGCCTCCCAAGGTTTGTAAACCACACACTATTTTGTCCAAATCCCCTTGGGTCTTGCGTGTCAGATCCCTCCATCAGCCTTGACAGCCCCTTCTGTATGCAACACTGGGGTGATACTCATCTGTGAGAACTGTTGCATTTTATTTTTTAGTTACATTGGTTGCACACTATTCCTTCAGTGAGCTCAAGGTGACATATGTGGGTCTCCTCCCTGCATCCTCCCCACTTCATCCTCACAACAACCCTAAGAGATAGGTCAGACTGAGGGAGAATGGCGACCCTAAGGCCACTAGGTGACATTTATGGCTCAGTGGGGACTTGAACTTGCATCTTCCAGCACTCTCACCATTACACACACTGCATCTTAAATGGTCAACAGAAGGACAAGTATGCGCAGGAGATGGAGAGACGACAGAATGGCCCTTTCAAACCTCATTATTATATAACAATATTCCACTTTAATAGCTATGGTTGCCTCCTATGGTATCCTGGGGTTTATTGTCTGGGGACGCACTAGAGATTTCTGGCTGAGAATTCTAAAACATACCTCTCTAAACTGCAAATCCCAGGATAGAAATGGGTGTTGTTATGGCACCTAAAATGGAATATAGTGGTATAATTTGTAGTAAGAAAGAGAGCTATGTGAGGGATTTTGTCAGACGTTCCCTTAGTTTGGTGTAGGCAACTTAGGTGAGAAACAATTCCCCGCCACCACCACAACCCTGTAGCAGTTCATACCTGCGCAATGGCAAATGAAAACGCTGTACCTCCTTTTAATGTCAGCCAAAATGGCCACAGGAAGCCATTTCTGTCACATCAGTTCTGGGGGCCATTTTGTTTGGGAAATGGTTAAAAAAAGGGTTATTGTAGAGATGAGGGTTCTGTGGGCTGGAAGCATGTCTTCATGCGTTTTGGATACAGACAAGAAAACAAGAAAAAAAAATGGGGAATCCCTCCTATTTTTCTGAAAAAGGCTTTTCCCCTCAAATGGGAAAAACTGAAAAGTGGGGGGGGGATTTTGGAATATTTACTTTTAGACTTATTAATTAAACAATTATAAGAAAGTATTCCCTATATTTACTTATTTTCTCATGTATTTATTTATATCATTTATCAGATCTTTTTTATGGGAGTGAATGAATGCTTTATTTTTGCTGGTACTATGGAAAATTCGGTGGGTCCATCTGGGTTTTTTCTTTCTTTCTTTGATTGTTTTGTTTTGTTTTGCCAGTTTGTAATAACAGTGGCAAAACCAAACAGATTCCGTACAGTTCAGGAGACTGTACCTCCATTATTAAGATTTTTTAAAAAGAGAATTCAGTTTGTAGCAATTCTCTGACTAAACTGTATTTGGCCTACATGGAAATGTTATGTCAGACAAAATTGTATAGTTGTATCATATCAGGCGTCTAACTGCCTTGTATGTTGATGGTGCTATAAAAATAAATGGTAATGAATAAATAAATAAATGATGTTGAAGATGAAGATCATGAAGAGGAGGATATTGTGCTCCTAAAGTAACTGTGATTTTCAATCTGCAAAGGATGCTAATACTGCTTTTGCCTCTCAGTTTTTCCAAAAATGTCCTTTTTTCCTTCCCCACAAAACAGGAAAAGGGTTTCTCCCCCTCTGCATAGTTTCAGCATTTCTTGAAATTTTACATTGCTGGTTTGTATACTTTGAGGGGCTTTTGGCATGGTTTCAGAATGAAAATTGCCACAAAATTACACCAAAATTATGGGGAGCTTTGGTAGCTACAAAAGTACAGTTCAGGGTGCATGAGGAGAGGCCACCCACCCACCCATCTTAGACAAATCAAAGTTTAATGATAAATACAAATTGGTAAAGGAAAACAACAGTATGGAGTATTCTGTAAATTTTGCAAAACATCACAAATGTGTACTCCTTTAGTTTGAAAACCATTCACAGCATCATCCTGCTATCAGCTTGTTTCTGACTGTGACCCTGGCATAGTTCAAAAAAGTTACTTTTTTGGACTGCAACTCACAGAACTGACCATGTTGGGTGGAGAGTGCTTAGATTGGTAGTCTCAGGAAATAACTTCCCCAGCCTCTGATTGTCTATTGCTAATGTGTTCTTCTTTTGAGCAAACAATATTTTATTTTACTTTACATCCTGCAGGAAATTCTTAATCAAGAAGGGTGGGGGAAGAGTAAAACATTGTGTTGGGGAAAGAAATTCTAGGATATATGACTTTCTAAATGAAAAGAGCCTAGAATTGTAGACCTGCACCATTTCCGCACTAGGCTGTTATAGCATGATGATTCCACTTTCAACCTCCTATGGAATCCTGGAGTTTGCAGTTTAGGGAGGGGCTGGCCAGATTCCACCGGATTCTGTAGGAGGTTGAAAGTGGAATCATCACGCTATAACAGCCTAGTGTGGAAATGGCCCTGGAAGTGATCACAAGGGCTGGCTAGTCCAACTACTGTCTTGCAGAAACACGGAGCTAAAGCACTCCTGAATGATGCCCATCCAACCTCTATATAAAGACCTCCAAAGATGGGGAATCCAACATCTGATTGCCACCTCTGAGGCGATCTATTCCACTGTTGAACTCCTCTGAACATTGAATAAGTTCTTCCTGATGTTTGAGTGGTATCTCCTTACTTGTAATTTGAATCCATTGTTTCATTTTCTAGTCTCTGGGGAAGCTGAGACTATGGCCCTTTCTGCACCATCCTTCATTAGTGTGTTCTTCCACTACAATCCCAGCATTGCCATTTGCACAATGGTAGCAGGTTAGGAATGTTCTCTTCTGCAGCATTCTGCCTTAAGCGGATTAGCGGTGTTATTCCCACTGGTTTTCCTTCAGTACTACAACATCCTTGGCCACTCCTTTTTCCCGCCTTCACTTTGCCCCACTGCCCTTGATTGGTCAGAGTTTTTTTGCTTTGTTTTGCTTGTCTTCAGAAGCCGTACTAGCGTAGCAATGTTGTAACGGTGTGACATGCCAGTACACTATTGCATTTTCACGCTATAATGCTTAAAAGTATATTTTGAAAACTAAATTTAAAAAAAAACTCAAAGGAAAAATTTAAAATAAACATGGAGAGGTGACAGATTTTGAAATTACAATGCCATGGGAGTGGCTGAGGAAGGGATAACCAGGGCATGCCCACATCCCACCCACTGCTGCATCCACAATGACAGGAAGTGCTATCAAGTGCTGTTATGGAACTGCATTGAGTAGGCTGATGGGATTGAAGTGCTAAAGGAAGCTCTTAATGGATTTTTTTCTGGAAATGGTATAAGGGTATTTTGCAATGCTTGGGGACAGGATAGCAACTGGACTGTGACGACGTTGTGCAGTAGCACAACTCCTGGACTGGAAAAAAAAAACACTTCTGTTGTGGGATAGCTATGCCATGTGGAAATGTCCTGTCATATCATTTCTCAATCTTCTCCAGGCTAAACATACCTGTCTTCCTAAACCGTTCCTCCTAAAGCTTGGTTTCCAAACATTTTATCATCTTGGTTGCCCTTCTCTGGCCATGTGATAATGGGGCTTCCCATTATCTAGGCTTATCAAAGGGAGATACTTCCCTCTTCAGGTAAACCAAGGGTTAATGAGGTGTTGGGATTACATCAAGGGTCACGGGGTGAGAGTTGACCAACCAAAAGGAAAGGGTCAGCATCACAGGTCACAAGGTGAGAATTGACCAACCAAAAGGAAAAGAGGTGGGCATCTTGGAGATGCTTCCAGATCCTTCCAAGGAGGAAAATATAAAACTTCTGAGAGGCCATGTGGCCAGAGAGAGAGAGAGAGAGAGAGAGAGAGAGAGAGCTGGCCAGTGGAGCTGGCAGCATGCTGTGTCTCCTGGACCCCCCCCCCTTCTCCTTTAGACTATCTACGCCTATAACCTAATTGTGAGTAACTAGAAATAAGTAGTTAGTCGCGTTAGGGATGTTGTTATTTTGGGAACTGGCTGATCTTAAGAATGTATCTGTGCTGTTATATCTGTTTTGTAAATTCTTGTAACTAAGTGTACCTGGGAGAGGGGAGTCTCCCAAGTGTGATATTGTTTATTTGCATGCCTTGATTAAAACACTTTTATAAACCTCCGTTTCTCTCCATTTCCACGCCAGGGTTGGCACACGCTATATAGGACCTCTCACTCAGGGGAAGGGGGAGGTGGAAGTGGAAGTTCCTTACGCTTAGAGATTGGGCAGGGTCCCTCCTGTCCTGTCCAAATGATTCTTAATTCGGGGGGGGGGTGGCAGCATACCTGATAGAGCTGGGAGATTGCCAGTCGTTCCATGCGTGGAAGTCAGCTTTGGAAGGCTGGCAAGAACCCCAGTAGAACACTGGGAGGGAATTTCCAGTCTTGCAAGGCTGGAAGTCAACTTAAGAGACTGGAAATAAACCTACAGTGTCACAGGCCATGTTTCAGTTTTTTTGATATCCTTCTTAAACCTGTTCAGTTTAAAGTGCTGTAATTCCATGACTGGTGTCCTTGAATTCCAAATCTGGTTCATAGCCACTCTCTCTCAAATATCTAACAGGGGCCCTGTATCAATTTTAGCAACAAGACAGGCAATGACAGCTGGTAGCTCCCAGGTCAGAGAAGAGGTAACTCCAGCCTGCGCTTTAATTTGAACTTTAAAGGAACTTTCTAGCTTGTTGAACGTATTTGTGAGATAGGGTTCCGAGCCTTTAACGTTCAGGATAAAACCTGGAATGGATTCACTGCCCTACTGACAGGGAAACCACTAGCTGCCACTGGAGGCAGGAAGAAATCAAAGTGGCTCAGCTTTTCAAGCAATGCAAAAAGGTTAATCTGACAATTTTTTGCTTGTTGTCAAGACACAGGTCTGTCAGACAATCATAAATTGCTATGGTGTGTAAGGATTAGATAGATTTGACCTTCCAGTGTAAAGTGAAGATAAGGCCATACAACACCTCAAATGTCTCCTGGTTCTTAAAAATACATTTTATAGGGTTTTGTGGGCCTGTGAAGACATTTCTGATGCAGCCATTTCTGATTCTGCAGTGAGGGTGCCAGCAGGACATGTAAGTTATGAATGGAGCATTTAATTTAGTGGGCATAACAGGAAGATTTGTGGCAAGGCAATAATAGACAGGTCTCTTTCAGCCTGACTGCATGATTAAAAGCTCTAGCCACACACAAGTGTAATAACAATTTTGCAGTAACAGACTTCTAAGCCAAACGAACTTGGTTCTAAGTTTTCAAAGAAAATGTCACTAAAACCATTTTTTTCCAATGGCACATATTAACATATGTATGTTAAATATCTGGTTTATATTTATTGACAAATTCAGTATATTACTAAAAGTGTATTAAGATATTGGCCTGAATCCTATTGGTTAGGTCCCACAAGAAAAGACCTACTGAATCAGTTGTTGAACAGTGAGTCAGCACATAGGTAAATCTCATTGATTCAATGAGTCTTTTCTAGTTAGATCTACCAATAGGATTCAAGTCATGTATTGTCCTCATTTGATATATTATTAAGCATTTTATCTTCTACATTTTATTTTATTGAATATACATAGTACCAATATGATGTTACAAATAAAATGTATCATATTAAAAAAAAATTATATTATCACCTCTAGTTTATGCTCTCAAGATTATCTGATTTATATGTCCAATACAAAACTCAGTTGCAGATTGACCATTAGAAACAGCTTTCCTCACTGGCAAAACCAGACTTCCACTCATGCAAGAGAATTTTCTCTTTCTCTCCTCTCTTTTCTGTAGACACTATCCACTTGAAAATATATTCCAGATTCTCTCTCAACTATTTGGAGCAGATTTGGTGGTGGTAGGGAATTCACTCAGCTGATGGACCACTGTTCTTTCACAAGCCACTACTTAAATAAAACTACAATTATGTTTAAATAATGTAATTTAAAATCTTTCAGCAAAAGTTGCCATCTTTATTCTAACAAGGCAAAAATGACAAGCTGGGAAATATGTAATAGGCTTCCAGAGCCCACTTGGCTAAGATGTTGAGTCAATAAATAGCAGACACAAAGAGAAAAATGAACATTGCTTAACTTGAGGAATGAATCAAAGCCTTCTGCATTGCCAAATCAGGCAATATTTGAAAGCTTAGTTTAAAGTCACCAATAATATTATTCTATTGGCATTGTGTACCAAGGGCATGATTTCATGTGTGTCAAACTGAAAATGTTCAGGGCTGATTTACATGGGGAGGGGAGGCTACACAAAAATAATATTATGTCTCCTTTAAGCTTGGTTCACAGTTATGTTCAGCCATGGAATCCCTGCTCAGCCATGGAAAGCCACTGGGTGACTTTGGGCAAATTACACTCTCTCAGGTCATTTCCACACTAGGCTGTATAGTGCTATTATTCCACTTTCAACATCCTATGGAATCCTGGGGTTTACAGTTTAGAGAGGGGCAAACCTCAGGATTCCATAGGATGTTGGAAGAGGAATAATAGCACTATAACAGCCTAGTGCGGAAATGGTCTCAGCCTCCAAGAAAGGCAATGGTAAACTTCAGCTGCATAAATCTTACCAAGAAAATCATGTGACAGTGTGAAATAATTGAAGAAGTACAGCAACAAAACTGTATCACCTACACTTGGCTTACTTTTAATATATCAAACTCTATAATGTCTTCCTTACTCTGTTTTAGGCCTAAATTTTATTGGCAGTCCCAACTAGAGTTAGACCCATTGAATCAGCTGTTGAATAGCGAATCAACACTTATGTAGATCCAGTTGTTACCCTGTTTACTGGGGGTCCCGGGAGGGACACAAATAACCAAACAACAACACACGATTATGGGGAAAATTAATTGGAGCACTTGTTAGCAAAACGAGAGGCAGGGCAATGCAGCAGAATCTTTAACCCAATGTCTACAGGGTCAGGCCAAGCCAAGAAGCACACCAAATGTGAAATAATAACTTTGAATTTTATTAAATACAGGCAAACAGTGTATGCAACACACTCACACAAGTAACTATAGAAAATAAAGGCAGTAGTGGTATAGCGGGATTTTGAGAGGGATTGTTGACTTGGGAGATACTACACCTGTCCGAAGCCCAGGGTAGATCAATGAAGAGGTCCGTAGATGCACAGTCTCGGATGGAGACCGAGGGGAAAACTCAGCGGACGCAGCGGCAGCAAGGCGGGGTGGAAGTTCAGAGCGATCCGAGGAAGGTCTCGGAACTGGGGGTTTTTACAGGGAAAATACGACCGTAGGCTAGTCTGTACTTTGGGAAGAACAATGAGGTTTGGGCGCGAGACAATGTCTCCGAAAGGTCAGAATTTAGCATGATTGAATTAAGTCCAAATCGACAATGGAATGGCCAGTATGCAGATGCAGCGTGCTTGACAGTTAAGCGTCTAGCTCGTCAAGTTACCTGCTCGGGGCAGGGAGTTCTTTGTATTAGCGTGCATCCTTAATCAGGTGTTTGTCTAGGGAGGTCTCCTAAAGCGAAGATCTGGCTGAGTCCGGCCCGCCTAGGTAGAGAATGGAATGTTCAGCAGTTAATGGCCATGCCTAGCTCTGTGCTTGTTCAGGGGCCTCACAAACACTTGGCCGAGGGTGGCAAAATGGGGCCGCATGGTGATATCAAAACAATATCTAATATCTTCCAAAGTAAGGCTAGTAAACGGTAATAACACAGTCTATTCACAGTGGGTCTGCTCTAGTTGAGACTACCAATACAGCTCAGGCTTAATGTTTTAAAGTTATAATTTCAGATCCTGGTTCTGTTGAATTTTAATGTATTAGACAGCATTGTCAGACATAAGCCATTTTAGGAGGCTGTTGCCCTGGAAGGTGGCATATAAATTATGAGTTAACTAATTAAAAATCTACCTGTGGTTTCCATTAACTATAGTTCGGCATTATATTTGCACCAAGTGAACTATGGTGAAGGCACTTTCCCTGTCTCTCCTCTTTGTTTGCAAGGTGACAAATATATTTCATGTTGTTTGCCTGTATATGCTTCCCTGAGAGCAGAACTTAGCTTTGCAAGCTAAACAACAGGTTCCTTATCACCTGGCCTAAAAATAAAATACATGACTACTTGAACCATGACTAAGCAGCCAGAAACAAGCTACACATTCTGTCCTCACCCCTTCCCCTTCACTCCATCTTGCCTTAGTGCAGTGGTTCTCAACCTGTGGGTCCCCAGATGTTTGTGGACTTCAGCTCCCAGAAGCCCCAGCCACTGTGGTCAATGCTCAGGGCTTCTGGGAGCTGAAGTCCAAAAACATCTGGGGACCCACAGGTTGAGAACCACTGCCTTAGTGCCTACATCTTAGGCATACTACACTGCTGTTATTTGCTATGTCCAAAACCATGATTTTAATGTAAGTTTATGTACCTGTACCTTCAATCTACTTCAAACTGTGGTTTAAAATGCCAGTTAGAAGACTGCCATTAAATCTCAGCTCCTACTGACTTGACTGACTTCAGTCTAATTAAACATGGATATAAACAGCAAGGAAAAAGGAAACAAGAAGTTTGGAGAAAAGGTGGGAGGTGTTTGTGGATTATTTTGACAATTCTTGTGCTAAACTATGTTTTATCAAGCTATGAATTTTACTTTTGAACTAGTTCTATTTGTTTGTGTACCAAAACCAACATTAAGGCAGCAAACCATGGTTTGCACTAACCAAGAACAGGTATTATGCCTACTGCATCTCTGTAGTCAATCTGGTTTGCTATTTGGCTTCCAGGCATCTGTGAGCTATCATTTGAGCATGCTTTTATTGTAAGCATACGGTATCCTTTATTTAGGATTATCAACAGATCAATCAAACATTGATGAATCAGAAAATTAATAAATTGGTTAATTTAAACTAAAGTTGCTTATTGTTAAACTCTCCAAATAGAAGTTTTCTTGTCATGATATACTGAAAACAGTATAATATTATTTCCAGTATAATAGACAACTATTGCCACTACTCGTTAGAAGGAAAGGTCAACTTTGCTATTTTATTTTTTACTATAACAGCAGCCTGCAACCACAGTAGCTATAGAAATAAAGCCACACTTATTATAATTTGTCCTCACCAATTAAAATTAACATCCAACACTGTCACTAACTAATCTGCTGATTAAGTCCATTAATCTTACAGTCTCAAAGTTATGCATTCAAGTTGTAATAGAACCCCACTCTGAAATACAAATCAAAACTATGAACAACCAGAGATGATCTATCTCTTAAGGCTGGCCTAGGGAGCAGGATTCTTATTCAGTCTAGAGCAATGGGTCTTAATTATTTCTGGATTATGGCCCCTTTTCAGAATCAAGTGGAAACAATGAACTCCCTCCCTGTAACATGGTGACTATATTGCTTGGCCATGTTGCAGTAGAATCCCATGTCACTCTTTGGAATGAAGCAATACATTAATATCATAATTTGACACATAAGATTTTCCCCTCTACCGCAGGAAGGAAATCAAATAATGGTGTCATTTTTTTGCATCTAGCTTACAGTGCTCCTGAAGCCCATTCATGGACAACAGACTAAGAACTCCTGGTCTAAACAGATATGTGTGTATGTGTGTGCGTGCGTGCATGTATATGTGTGTGTGTGTGTGTGTGTGTGTGTGTATAAAATTATCTGCATGTAACCCATAACAAAGTTTCTAAAGACTTAAGACATTTCTGTAGCATGAAGAACAGCATGCACTGAATTAATGCTGCACCTGATTCTTCTTCTTCATTAGATGTCTAAGGCATGGATATGAATTGAGCAACCCATAGGCTGTGTATGGTCCATTAGTGCTCCTCATTACTAATAAAAATTGACTCCAGAACTGAGAGTCAGTTCCCTGAAGCTTCCTCCCAGCCATGTCAGAAAGGTTTCCATTACTCAAGAAAGCCTCACTGGCTGAAACTGTGAGCACATCACTCTCCAGAGCTGACCGTGCACCCATATGTCTCAATCTGAAAAGTCCTTCTCATGGCATGCATATGGGTATGGTTGGCTTTGTGGAGAACAATATTGGCTGCTTTGTGGGGCTTTTGCTTTTCTTTACAGACTGCATGTTTACCACTGCTTCTGTTGTAGTTACCCAGCCCTCCCCTCAACATATCCGTTGGGGATGAGAAGAAAGATGAGTCATCTTTGTCTATCACCTACAGTTTTTTTGGCCCATAACAGCCTTCAATGCAACATATCATCAGAATGCTACTAGCCATTAGCCAAGCTAACTATTCTCGTGCCTCTGAAAAGTTTGCCTCCAGGTCAACTCACCGCAAACTTAGGATCAAGAGTTCCAGAGGTGGAAGGGATCCTGAATCATTTTGAAATCAGAAGTACTGGGTGATAAGTAATGCCTTAAAAGCCACTGAGACCAACTACAAGCCCATAACAATGCATTTTTTAAAGACAAGAAAGTAATAGAAGTAAGCAGCAACCATTCCAGGAAAGGCCAGTGCTCATAATTTTGGCTTTCCCTGTCCATTCTCCCCTTTCCATAACAAGCTGTCCACTTATCTACCTAACAAAACATGTTATGTAGAACCACTTAACATTTCACAAGGAAAATGGAACTGCCAATTCCATTATTCTTCCTGTTCTGAGGGGACATTATGCATCTACCCAGATTTTTAAATAAAGGATTATTTATTCAAGCCACATCCTGATGAAATACAATTTCCTCTAGGGTAAGGGCAACACATTGTGCATTTCAATATTATCTAAGAAATGTTTATAATGCCATGGAAGCAAAGTCAACCCATATTCCAGTGGGCGTCTTGTACTGTTTCCAGTAATCAAGGTTCTTCTGGTTTACAGCTTCCAGTGTGTGTAACCCAGAGAACCTGCCTTGACCTTAATGGTGCCAATGCAATGGGAGAGGTTGCCTGCACACCCTTCCCTCCAGAAGCTGCTTATCCTTTGTTCTTGCCTACTGAAAAAAAGAGGACTAATTCAACCCCACAAAGCGAATGACGGAGAAGGTATGAACTGAACTTATGAATGCACCAGGGTTGCTCTCCTTGTTCCATTTGCTAGGCTAGGTTCTCTGGGTTGCCAGCCAGCAACTCTATTCTGAACAAGAAATGTATTGTTTAGTTAATGTGCACTTGATCCTCATAAAATCATAGAACCTTAGAATGATAGATTTGAAAGAAACCACAAGGGCCATGGAGTTCAACCCCCTGCCATGCAGGAATACACCATCAAAGCATTCCCAACAGATGGCCATCCAGCCTCTGTTTAAAACCTCCAAAGAAGGAGACTCCATCACACTCCGAGACAGCGTATTCCGCTGTCACAAACTGTTCTCACTATCAGGAAGTTCTTCCTAATGTTTAGCTGGACTCTCCCTTCCTAAAGTTGGAAGCCATTACTCTTTGTGCTAGTCTCCGGAACAGAAGAAAACAAGTTTGCTCTATTCTCCATATGACATCCCTTCAAACATTTAAACATAGCCATCATGTCGCCTCTTGACCTTCCCCTCTCCAGGCTAAACATACCCACCTCCCTAAGCTGTTCCTCATAGGGCATAGTTTCCAAGCCTTCTACCATTTTGATCACCCTCCTCTGGACGTGTTCCAGCTTGTCAATATCCTTCCTGAACTGTGGGGCCCAGAACTGGACACAGTATTCTAGGTGAAGTGTGACCAAAGCAGAATAAAGTGGTATTATCACTTCTCTTGACCTAGACGCTATACTCCCATTGATGCAGCCCTGAATTTTGCATTGAGGTTTTTAGCTGCTGCATCACACTGCTCACTCATGTTCAGCTTGTGGTCTATTAAGACACCTAGATCTTTTTCATATGTACTGTGGTCAAGCCAGGTGTCACCCATCTTATATCTGTGCATTTCATTTTTTCAGCCCAGATGTAGTACCTTACATTTCTACCTGTTGAAATACATTTTGTTAATTTTGACCCAGCTCTCTAATTTGTTAAGATCATTTTGAATTCTGACCCTGTCCTCTGGGGTGTTAGCTACCTTCTTAATTTAGTGCCATCTGCAAATCTGTTCCAACATTCTCATGACTAGACAATGTTATATATGCAGTAGCGGGCAATATTTTTGAATGAGTTGATCTGGGATCTATTTACTATTTTAAAATCAGATTCCTGGGGTCAAACACTCAGGAAATTATAGAATTACATTTTGAGGGGACCTTATTTTTGAGGAACATTTCCTGATGTGCCAAGACAATGCATTAGCAAGAACTGAGATATT
Source organism: Iguana delicatissima (assembly GCA_948472985.1). NCBI lineage: Eukaryota > Metazoa > Chordata > Lepidosauria > Squamata > Iguanidae > Iguana > Iguana delicatissima. Next base: position 357,842 of record CAOKZL010000665.1, read on the forward strand.
ATGCCCACCCAAATAGAGTGGTGAACATAAACAATGCATCTTTTTGTGTTTCACAAAATCTTCAAGTGATTTTTTTTTTTAAAAAAAATCCCTACATTGCATGCACCATATTGCACAATTTTAATTAAGGCAAAAATTGCATCACTCAAAAAAGTGCATTAAAGATACTGAAAAACTCTTGATGGGCAACACATTCTATTCCCTGCTGTCTCTGCTCCCCAATTTTTAAAATAGCAGCTTTAATTATCCATGAAAGTCAATACCATTTACATTAACCATCAATCCAAATACACCCAAACTGTAAGAAGCCTACTGTTTGCAAAACTGGGAAGTCTTCTGTGTTTAATCATCACAACAAAAGCTCAGCTTCTTTGTGTTTACCACAAAGGATTCTAGATGGATTTGGAACTCATCATTGGATAGAGCGATTGCATACAGCCCAGTGTTATCTGGATAAACAGAGAGACATATGCTGTTGGTTTGGCTCTAGGAGCAGTGGCTGCTTCAAGAAATTTAAAAAGGAAATGCAACAGTTGCCATGTCCAAACAAAACAAAAGCATATGCATTTTCCTCTGTGGTTCACCCACAAAAGATATCGGAGCTGCAGCTGCAAGAAGCATCATGTAATTAATCTTTTCTTTCTATTACATTCTTTATACACCACAGCCACCAGCCATTGGATGCAGATTCTGTGTTAAGGATTGCACATACCAGGATCTAGAACACATGTTTTTCTGGATTTTGTTGTCGTTCTTGTAATAAATAACGTCAGTGAACAGACAATATTTTTATGGGTTGCAGCAGCATAGCCTAGCTTATAATAATAGTACCCACCTTGAGCCTTAAAAACACATTGTGGTTAAAATACAGTAAAAACACATAACACCGTTTAAAATACAAATATATAATTAAAAGAATCTTACTTAAAATTATATCATTATTAAAAATAGCCTGGGTAAACCTGCCAGAAGAGATAGGTCTTTAGTACTTTTTAAAATTCAGACAGCGTGTTTAGCTGTCAAATCTCTTCTGACAGGTCATTCCACAGTCTAGGGGCGGCTGACAAGAAGGACCTCTGGGTGACCGTTGCCAGTCTGGTCCTGGCTGGTTTCAATAAATGGCCCCCCAGAGGACCTGAGTGTATGGGGCTGCCCTACCCCACAAATCCACCTCAGTATCAACAGATATAAGAGCTAGAGTGGTGTAGTATTTTGAGCGTTGGACTACAAGCCCAGAAATGAGAGTTTGATTCCCTGCTTGGCTGTGGAAACCAACTGGGTGACTCTGGACACATCACCCACTCACAGCCCCAGAAAACCGCACAACAGATTCACCTTAGGGTCGCCATAAGTCGGAAACAACTTGAAGGCAGACAACAACAACAAACAGACATACATGCACTTACCCTCCACCTCTTCCATGGGAGGAGGAAAGAGGGGAAGATGGTGGAGAAGTCTTTCTTTCTCAGCGTGCAAAGGATGCTAGAACAACCACTGTCTTCATCTTCTTCTTTCTTAGATGGAAGTGACTGATAGTGAAGTGGGAAAGGCAGTTTCCAAAAACTCTGACTGGCTGGTGGCCCAGGAAACTTTCTCCAGACCAGCCTGTCTGTGCCCCTAATAGGCTGCCAGTAATGATGAGACTTTTAAACATTAGATCAGTGGAATGAAATAATTGTTTAGCAGACTGTATGTGGGACTGCTGATGTTTTGAATTTTCTCTTATATGTGGTGTTGTGGTCTGAAATTAAGTGGAAGGGGAATCCCAAAAACTCCCCCAAATTTTTTTTTTTTTTTTTTTGATGCAACTTCTCTTTGGAGAATGGATTTTCCTTCTGTTATGGATGCTGATAGTATTAGAGTTGTTAGTGGGGGATGGGGAGACTGTTGAAGCATAAGGTATAAAGATACTGAATATAGCAAGCTGAATTACTGCCTCACCTTAAATGCCTCAGCCTTCATAAGATTAAAGTATCCTTTACAGTTAAGTAGTGAAGCAAAATTTTAAAATGTTATATCAGCAGCAGCATCATGCCAAATGTGAATCTTGAAAACCTGAGTCTGTGTAAAATTTTATTATGGTGCTCTAATTCACAATAGACATTAATTATGTATATATTATGAATCAGAAAATGTAGAAAGCATTATTATATCCATGGCTTGGAATCTTAGATTTTTTTTTTGTAATATAACTCCCAGAATCCCCCAGCCAGCACAGCCACTGATCATGCTGCTTGGGGATTCTGGCAGTTGTACTCCTAAGTTCATCATTTCCCAGCTTTGCTTATACCCTATCCCTTTCCCACCATAGACCTGAAGGTGGCATACACCAGTGTCCTGCACTATCATATTGAGGAAATGATCAGCTCCAGATTGTGCCGGTTTTAGCAAAGCTACGGCATGATTTGGCCTTAAACCAAGTGTAGGGAAGCTCAGATCCTGGGACCAAATTCAGTTCTTTTGGGGTCTCAATCTGTCCCTCTGGGATTTCCCAGAAGATCCTAACTTCTTCCCCATGATCCTGTCATGCCCCCATCACAGGACTCAGCTGCAAACACATACAGCACCCTCCCCGACAGCCACAACACTGAGACACAAAGAGGATGATACCAGATGAAAAAGGGAGATCCCATGAGACTCAGGGCATTTATATACAGAAAACATATTAATTAGGCAAACAGCTCCGGGGGGGGAATCAGCCCATAAATACAGGGGAGGGGATGGGGAGAAATCTGTTACTGACAACTGGTGTCCCTGGTGGAAGAAACATGTCCAACCTTTGGATCTCTGACTTGTGTTCCTGGAAACCTTGACCTTCACCTTGTTTGCTGACTTCGCTGATGGATATTCCTTTGAACTATCATTCTGAATTTATTACTGACTCAAACTGCTGAAACAACAAATGGTAACTGGCTAACAAACTGTTGTAAACTTTGCCCAGGGTTGCTGATAAAGATTCTAATTGGAGAGTTATGAACCTTGGTTGGCTGCTGGCATAGGACCGATACCATCATTTGGTGGTTTCCCATTTTTTGTATCCATTTCTGTCATTCTGAATGGCTGAAATGCTTCTCTTGAGGCTGAATTGCTGGCAATTATGAGCTTTAAGATCCATTGTGTTGATATTGTTGTCCACATCTTTTTGCCTTTGTTGTTTCTCGCACTAGAATGTGACTCCCAGTAACTACTCTGAAATGGAATTTCGTCCTTGGACAGGAAGCGGTTTCCTACCACTACTTTGAGGCATTGCTTCCAAGTTGTGGAAATTGCTTCCCTGGGAAGTCCAGTTAGTTCCCTCTGCGCTCTTTCTGCCAGCAGTGATAGGGTCACCCACACAGCAACAACAGAAGCCTTTCTATTTAAGGATGCATTTTATTTTTATATGTTGGGACAGGTGAAGCTTTAAATGGGGAGTGTTCCTATTTTATTATTTTTTAATGTTTTTAAACTGTTTTTAACGTGTTTCAATCTGGTGTTTTGAAGTAGAAGCTTGGTTTAAATGTGTTTTAACTTTTCTGTTGGTCGCACAGAAAACCCCACGACAGGGGCCATTTCCACACAAGTCTGTTATAGCTTGAAATGGGGGAAAGAATGGGTTTCTGTTCCAGCCAATCCTACCTTGGAAGAGTGTGTCTGGCTACAGTGGGCAAGGTAAACAGCAGCTGCCTCCAAAATCCCTTCTATGTATGTACGAACAGCTTAACAGAGAAGAAAAGGAATAGCAGATGAGCTTGCCTCTTCAGCTACTCCTAGCTACTCCAAAAAAACAAAAGCAAAACGAAAAAGAAAGACAGAAAGAGAAGAGAAGAAAAGAGAAAAAAGGGGAAAAACTTTGCTGACAAGATGAAAATCTTAAGAACAGTGGAAGCTGGTGAAAGAAAAATGTAATTCCTGGATGTAATTTGCTTTTTTAATTTTTTAAAAACATAATCTTTATTGATATAAAAATACAAAAACATCTGTCACATTAAGACTCCTAAATGAAAAGGGAAAAAAAGAGAGAGACAGAGAGAGAGAAAGGAAGAGACAATAGATATATAGATAAAACAAAAAGACTCCTGCCCAGACAAATCCTTCCACAACTATACAAAGCTTTATACACAGATACTTACAAAAAATGCAAACCCTTGACACTAAAATTTCTTCCAGAATTTCTTCAGTTGCAGGTTCTAATATTCCTATTTCTTCACTTCCTTCTAAATTCACATATATTGTAACATCTGTTCTCCTAACAAAAGTAAACCAATTATACTATTATGTTTCAAAACCTATAATCACTAAGACCCTTTTCACACAGCATTTCTGATGCGAAAGGGCCCCTTGAGCATCATGTAAATGTGAGGAGCGGTCCACACGATGCACTCACATTTGCGCGACGCTCAAGGGCCTGACGCAGAGCACACATGCATTTTTTCATTTTTGGCTTGAAGCTGAAAATGGTGTGCAGTCGTGCATTGCTCCAGGGCCCTGCACGCGCTTACCTTGTGTGTGGAGCCTCGGGAGCCGGGCCGGTCACGCTTCCTGTCCAGTGCAGCCTGGAAAGGTTGAGGCAGGGCTCTTGTGCAAGCAGGAAGCTCATGCAGAGCCAAAGAAGCAAGGAAGCGAGAGTCTTCTTCTGGAGGCTGCTCACGCAAGCCTCGCACCCCAGCACTGTGAAAAGGTAAGGTGCGAAAAGCGTCGATATCTCCGTTTCTACTCCTTACGTGGTCCATGAAGGGTTTCCATGTTTTTAAATAAGATTCAATCAAATTTTCTATTAATAAGGTTGTAAGTTTATCCATCTCTGATAGATTCAGGATGTGATTTGAAAGAAGCTTTCATATGGTCTTGTCAGGATGCATGGCTCCCGCCATAAAGCTGGATATGGATTAAATTGCTTGGTGTGTATTAGATCAGGCACTTAGCTTAAACATTGCTATAGTTAGGTAAAGCACTACAAAGTATCGATTGCCAGTCGTTAGTTGCTACAGCGTATCTGGTTGAAGCTTGTTTGCATATTCTACTGCATCAAATGGTTAATTGCTTTACTGCTCACTGCTATAAAGGTGAGGGGAAGAAGATGAAGGGTGGGACAAAAGTACAAAAAGGTGTTAGGAGAACTGGAAGTGCTCAAAAACAAGGAGGCAGGAACATATTCCAGCCTCAAGGATGAAAGGTATGTCAACAACTAAGAGTCTGGGGAAATGTCTAGGGTGGTGGGAAGATGTGAGATTTATGATCGTTGCCCAATTACAGGTTTACACACCTAAATTTCTTTGGAAAAGTGTAAATCTGTAACTACCATATATGCCATTAGGCCCTTTTTGCATGCCTTTTCTCATGCAAAAGGGCTGTCAGGACCCTGGAACTCCAGGACACAAGCTCTGAGTCTGAGCCAGAGGCCCTGAAGCCTGCTGCTCCAGCACAGCCCACTCCCGAGGCTGCCCCAGGCACAGAGCCCTTGGCCCCAGTAGTCCCAGCAGCAGAGCCAGGGGCTGCCCCGGACCCAGCCAAGCCAGAAAAGTCGGATAGTGAGATTCAAGAGCAGGTGCCTACTTACCAGCAGCATTGGGAGCAAAAGAGCGCTCTCAGGAGGTCAGAATGTTTAAATAGAAAACCCCAGGCAATCAGGATCCAGCTGCGATAACACCTGGAGGAGTGATCTGCCTATAAAAGCAATCACTCAGCCTTGGGTCTTTTGTCGGCTCACAACCGTCCATTCTGGGGGGAGTGCTTGTTGTGTATCCTGGATCCCAGCTTGGCCTCCTGAAACACTGCCCGACCTGCTGGAATGTCACCACCTCTTGATCTCGGACCGGCTCTGGTAACTTTTCCATTCGAACAGACTTTGACTGTGTGCTCACTTGGCTGTGATGTAACAGCCAGGGAGTCTCCCTGCTGCCGGTATTTACTGCTATTTTTCCTGTTCTGTTCTGCTGAAGTAAAGCCCTTTAATTTATTCCCTGCCTTATCTGCAAGAGACCTGTAGCCAGCTCCCTTGGCTGCTCGCCAGGCCTTGGCGTTGACAAGGGCCTCCAGAGCATCGCGTGATTGCAAGGACTGTTCCACATGATGTCCTCACAATCGCGCAACGCTGCCGGGGCCAGCAGGCACCGATTGCGCAATATATCATTTTCAGCTTCTTGCCAAAAATGATGCATGATCACGTGTTGCTCCAGGGCCCCACACACACTTACCATCTGTGAGGAGCCTCCGGAGACAAGGCCCTCGTGCTTCCTCCCCCAGCGCAGCCTGGGAAAGTACCCAGCTGCGCTGGGGAAGGAAGAGGCAGAGCCCTCGCGCTGCCTGCCGGCCAGCAGGCAACTGCTGTGGAGGAGGAGCAGAAGGGATGCAAGTGCCTCTCGGAAGAGTCTGTTTGCGTGATCCCCACGCACCCACGCCAGAAGCAGGTAAGCTGCGGAAAGAGCCTTAGTCTCAGCAACATCTGAGGAAGTATGCTATGTTGATTGCCTTGCTACAAACACTCACTGAGGTTCAACTCTGAGTGAAGTTTGTGGAGTGCAAGTTATCCAGGGCATTGTTACCTGACTTCTGGGGGTCCCTTGGGGGACACCTTGATTTGCTCCAAAAATGCAAAGATTGGGGAAGTTAGTGGAGCACTGACAATAGCAAAATAAGGGGCAGGGTAATACAGCAGAATCTTTCACCCAGTTTTTACGGTGTCAGACCAAGTAAAAAGCCAGACAAACGTACTACTAAATGGTTTTTATGACTAAATGTGTTCTCACACACCAACTCATTCATTCATGCACACAAGGCCTATTGAGAAGGGAAAGAGGTGAAAATTGATAGAGGATACAGCAAAGAGGGTATAAAGGTGGTGACACTACACCTATCCTGAAGTCTTCAGTCTGGGAAGCAGCAAGAAGGAAGTAGCTCAGCGAAGAGAGGTGGCTGAGGGGATCACTTGACTAACACAGTGCCAGTCTGCTAGTGTGGTGGGGAGCTCTCCAAAGAGACCCTCAAAAACTAGGACTACTTATAGGGCAGAATGTATCTTGAGGGCAGGCCCTCTCCCAGGAAGAACAATGGCCAAAATAAAAGGAAAAATGCCGCACAATAGCAAAATGCCCAGAAATACATCTACTTTGTTAAATGAGATGTACCCTGTATTGTGTTTTTAAAAGGTTGTACACCATCTTGAAAGGTTGTACAACATCTTGAGAGAAAGGTAGAATAATAAATAAATCAATAACAAATATATAAATCAAAAAACAAACAAATCTGAATGTATGAAGCTGCCTTATATTAAGCCAGGCAGATAACTGATCTGTCAAATATGGCTCTGTCCACTCTTGGAAGAGATGTTCCAAAGTTCCAGTCTAAAAAGACATTTCCCCCGGGGCTTTGATCTTTTTAGGAGGAGACTGAACTTGGGAATGAATGTATACCAAGCAGGTGCTAAACCATTGTGCTGTACATTCATTTGCACATTTTCTGCTTGACAAAGGCACGTTAAGAAAACATTTCTGAAAATGCAACATCTGGTCTTTGTCTTGATGACTTGATGACACACAAAATATTATTACTCTTGTCAGAAGAAAAAGGGGTCGGAACAAAGGATGCGAGTCCCCCAAGCACAGCTGACAAATGCCTTGAAATCTGTAGAGATGAGACATCTATAAACAGTTCCTTGATGAAGACAGGCATCCTGTGGGAGGAAAATGTCACTTGGTAACAAAAGTGATTCATAAAAGTTCCCTACAGGTTGAGGTGGAAACCTAGTCAACAACTTTCCCATCAGCTCACGAACACTCCACTCCACTAAGGAAGTAGAATATGGCTTCTAATTATTACAATTCATAATTTATTTGTTTTTCTATGTGATATTTCTAACTTACTTGCTTAGATTTCCATATGTTAAATGGGATGATTTATTTATTTAAAACTTTCTTGCCCAGCTTTTCTGGTTTATCAAACTGGCCAGAATATAAAATAAAACACTGAAAACATAAATAACAAGTTGGAAGGAGGGAGATGAAATCAATTAATAAAAACAGCAGAGGAAAAATATCACTGTGTGCCTTCAAGTTGTTTCCCACTTATGGTAGCTCTAAGGCAAATCTAACACAGAGTTTTAATGGCAAAACTTGTTCAGGTAGGGGTTTGCTATTGCTTTCCTTTGATGCTGAGAAAGTGTGACTTCTCCAAGGTCACTCAATAGATTTCCTTGGCTGAGCAGTAATTCAAAACCTGGTTTCTAGAGTTCTAGTCCAATGCTCAAACCACTGTACCATGGTGACTCCTAGAGCAAAAATATATTCAAATTAAAATATAGAAAGACAAAAATTGTAATATTTGGTGTAAGAAATTCTTGCTAGAAAAGAAAGGTTATCATATTGTGATAGTCCATCACTGTGGGGCCATAACAGTCTTCCTGTGAAAAGGAGTTTCACATCTTGAGCCAAAAAGAAGGCCCTCTGCCTCCATTTAAACACAAATGAGGGACAAACCAGATATTAAAGAGAATGTGTATTTGTGAGTTACCCCTTTTTCTTTTCTCATGATAAGATTTCCTCAAAGATACCTGACTCAGCAAACAGATTTTCAAAGTAAACCTGTGTTTACCTTCCAAGACTAATCACAAATCAAAGCACATTAAATGCAAGATATGTGGGTGAGAAAAATAATGTGCTGTGACAAACAGATGCCCTTCTGATAATTGTATCATCTAGATTGTATCATCTTAGATGATAGAGGGATGCAAAGTAGAGCTACTACTGTAGATTGCAGGAGAGAATGTACAATAGTACAATAGGAATTGTAGGGATATAATGTACTTCAAAGAAAGTGGAACCCCACCAATAATAGACAGTCTATCTCCCAGATATGGGAACCAGTTTCTTGCAAGTTCTTCATCTTGCCAAGATTCCACCTCATTTTACTGACCTTGACCTATAGTCCACCATTGCATCTAGGGCTGGTCACATTTGGTTTAGACAGAACACAGAAACAGAGCTGAGTGTCAAGCATAGTGATGACACATTGTCCCAAATTTTATGACTGCTTCCAATGGCTTCATATAGCCATTGTATTGGTCTTTTAAATTGTAAGCTATTTTGACTCCCAATTTTGGGAGAAAAGTGGGATACAAGTAAATATCACAGCAGCAGCAGTAGCAACAACAACAGTACAACATTAGAGATATGACGGTACTTTGCAGGACTCCACAATGGCCCTTTCCACACGGGCATATTGCCCACGCTCGGGCGACCTCTCCAGGAGGTCTTCTTCACCGCTGGCTGCTCTAGCGCAGTTGGAAAAAGTGAGGCTCTACACCTCAAACTGCTCTAGCGCAGCTGCGGGGGTGGCACTGTGAGTTTTATAAAAACCACCTTCCCAAGGTTTTTATGAAACTTGCCTGCACTGCTCCATGGCAGCCCCCGGTGAAGAACTGCAGAGACGCGGTAGCACGTCCCTGCAGAAATGCCCGGGCGCAGGCTTCCGGCTGGCGCGCTGCCCTGATTGGCAGAGCGCCACCGGAAACCACCGGCCGCCATTTTGGGTGCCGCCGAACGCTGCCGAACGCTGCCGAAATTCAGCGGCGTATAGAGCGGCGAAACCGCGCTCCCCGCAGGGACGGACCAACCCGCTAGCAGGTAAGCCCCGCCCCTGTGTGCGCCGCCCCGTTTCAACCCCCCCCCCGAGGAAAGGACCAATATAGTTGCCAAGAGCCTTGAAACAATTTCTCAGTGTTGCTTTGTGGAACCTGCCCTATTAGTAACAGCAGTACCACTGAAGCAGAGTACCACCAACTGTCAACCCACTGTGCTGATCTAGAACAAATCCACAACAGACCTGACTGCTTTCATATTGAAATTCAGCCACAATTGTGGCAACTCTTTGTGGTGAGAAAAGGTGATAGAGCACCCTCTCACACCTACTGGAGTTTGGTAATCAATATGTTAAAAGTGCTAGTCATACTTCCAGTATATAATAACTAAGCTACTCCATGTGACTCTGCATTTCTAGTTTGTTACCCTGATTTCTGGGGGTCCCGTGAGGGACACCTAAGTACACTCCAAATTACAAAGCTGGGAATTAGCAAAGAGCACAAGCTAGCACTACGAGAGGCAGGGCAACGTAGCGAGATCTTTTACCCAGCGTCTACCGGGGCAGGCCGAGTCAAGGAGCAAACAGATGTAACTAATAATTGTTGTTTTTATTGATATACAGTCAAACACATGTATGCAACACACTCACACAGAGAACTATAGAAATAAAGGTTGGAGTGGGATAGAGGGTTTTTAAGAGGAGGTTTGGTATGGGAAATACTGCACCTGTCTTGAAGCCCGGAAAGTCTGAAGAAAAAGGTCCGTGGAAGTAGAGATCTCAGCCCGAGGAGCTGAGGGGAAGGCTCGCCGGACGACGCGACAGCAGGGCGGAATGGAAGCCAAGAGCGATCCGAGGAAGTGCTCAAAGTCAGGGGTTCTTATAGGGGAAAATGCAGCGGCAGGCTAGTCCGTTCTTGGGGATAACAATGAGTTTTGGGCTGGAGACAAGGCCTCCGAAAGGTCAGTATTTTACATGATTGAGTTAAGACCAAATTGTCAATAGAGTAGCCAGTATGCAAATGCAGAGTGCTTGGCGCTTGAGTATTCGGCTCGGAGCGGGGAGTCCTTTGTAGGTAGCGTACATACATGATGTGGTACTTGCCTTGAGGTCTCCTGAAGTGGCAGTCTGGCTGTTTCTGGCCTGCCTGTATTTGTTTGGAATATTTCAACGATTAGCAACCGAGCCTGTATGCGTGGTTGTCCGGGGGCCTCGCAAGCACATGGGAAGGAATAGGTAAAGAAGGCCAAATTATTGATATCAAATGATATCTAATATCCCACAAGCTCAGGCTGGAAACTGCAGTAACAAGTTGCTTTATGTGTTTCAGCACCTGTCTGAACTTAGGATAACCCTGGCATTGTTAATTGATAGATAGACGGTAATATGTTAGAACAGATGGCTTTTGACCATTATCTCTGTTGGGTCCAGGCCAAAATTACGACTCGCTGTTGCCTAATGATCCACAGAGCCAGTTCATATGTTGTGAATCTGCTCTGAGGTGGACTAAAACCAGCACTTGTTGTGACTCCTCTGTTCTCCTTAGATGAACACTGGAGATACTCAATTCATTTCAGTGGGGTTTGTATAGGACAACCTAGTATGGATTATTATGCCATTATTTCAAGGTCCAAGCTACACCTTTCGCTGGTACTCCAAGTATCGTTTTGGTGACTCCCAAGGCTATATTTTTGAGTATGAGGTTGCAGCTCTCCCCACAACACACATTTAGGCTGAAGCTGTGGTTCTGGTTGTGTGCGGCCAGCAGATAATCTCCCCTCCGCTTTGCTATCTGCAAATTGAAATTATTAAGTCAAGCTCCTACCTGAGCATCCAAGATGAGGCAGATGATGACTGGATAGCCTTTTTTGTGGGGGCATCCTCCCTCTAGAACAGTGGTTCTCAACCTGTGGGTCCCCAGATGTTTCTGGACTTCAGCTCCCAGAAGCCCTGAGCATTGACCATAGTGGCTGGGGCTTCTGGGAGCTGAAGTCCAGAAACATCTGGGGACCCACAGGTTGAGAACCACTGCTCTAGAATTTCCTCTTCAAAAACACCACCTCCCCATTGCACCTATTTATTAATTGTTTTGCATTTGTATTCTGTCTTTCCTCCAATGACCTCATGGCAGCAAACATGGCTCTCCTCCACCCCACTTTATCTTCACAACAACTTTGTGATATAGGTCAGGCTGAGAGAGAAGAAGACTGGCCAGCCAGCTGGGCCAACATTATCTAGCGAACTTCATGGCTCATTGAAGATTAGAATCTGGATTTCCAAAATTGCAGTGCAACATGCTACTTACTGGTTATCTTTTCATTCAACCAGGGCTTTTTAAATGCTGGGTTTTAAGTATGATATTTTTCTGGGTCATTTTGTTTTGTTTTTTACTGAACTGTTACAAAAAAGTCTTTGCTGAAGGACAGCATAGAACAATGTAGACTGAAATCCATCATCAGAGAATAAGGAAAGTTATAATCTTGTGAAATATGTCTCCTATCTATTTAGAAGTAATAGTTCCAGCTAAGTTCAAAATTATAGATCACTCATCTAATTTTTCCCCCTTTCTAGTAAAATGCAATTATGGAGGCTGCTTACACAATGCAGATGATCCATACAGAGAGATGTGTGTGTGTGTGTGTGTGTATGTGTGTGTGCATCTTCAAGCTGCATGAGAACTTACGGTGACCTCCTGAATTTCATAGGTTTTTTTTAGGCAAGGAATACTCAAGAGGTGGTTTTCTCAGCTCCTTCCTCTGAAATATAGCCTAGAGCACCCAGAATTCATTGGTGGTATCCCATCCAAGTACTTAATAGGGCTGACCCAGCTTAGCTTCCAAGATCAGACAGGATCTGGTGCCTTTAGAGCATTTAGGGCCATAAGTTAGAAATAACTTGAAGGCACACAACAGTAAACCAGTCAACTTGTGCCTGAGTTATTTATTTAAGGTATTTATATATCTCCTCCCAACCCACAAGGGCTCCCAAGGTGATGCACAACAGATAAAAGTAATTAAAACCATACAATCATATATATTTTTTAAAAAACACATTAAAATACTATATTATACGTCTTCAGGCTGTGCATCTGAAGCTTTGCATGAATATATGCTTCCTTGCACCACAATAAATACCCAAATAAATCCATACATCTAAAAACTTTTAATACTGCTCCTTTCTCCCAGCACAAGGAAAGATCAAAAAATAGATATAGCTGAAAATGCAGTAAAGGCCTGCTCAGTTGCTGTTCCCAGCCTACAGAACTCTCAGCCACATTAAGCAAGCTGGCCTTCTTTCTGCTCTCTTTTTGCTGCCTGGCAAAGAGCTTTTCATTGAGTCTGGTTTTTGACGATGAACTGACTGCTACAGAAGGGTCATTTAACGGGTAAAATGCGGTGCACTTTTATTCTCCTTGTTATGTTTTAAATGCTTTTAATTTTTTAAACATTAAAAACCCATTTCTAAGGAGATAGTTTAGTTTTTCTAAATCTTTTTTAATTGTAACTATTGTGTTGCATCTGTTTTGTTTTAATCTGTACAATCAATCAGCTGCCTTAGGTCTCATGTTGAGGAAAGGGCAGGATATTAAATAAATAAATAAATGAATAAGTCCTGATGTTAAAACTCAAATTATCTTATTAAAACAGTCAAAAAGTCTTTTTTTAAAAAAGATTAGAAATACATTCAATGAAGAAAACAAAGTACAGCACTCATCCACTTACCCATTTAAAGATGGCTCCTCAGCAGTCAGTCACCTGTCAGAAACCTTACTGTCTTACTGTTCTCATCTTGATTTTGACCTGTGCTGGCCCTATGAATGGCAGACCTCCAGGGGATCCTTTTATTAACTAACCTGCTCAGGCCTTACAAACTCAGAATTGTGGCTTCCTGCAGTGTAGTCTTCCTCTTTTCCTACTGCTTTCCACTTTCCCCAGCATCATTTAATTTTTCAGTTTATGATGTTGTCTCGTGAAAGTATGATAGCATCAGTTTAGTCATTTTGACTACTATTGAGAGTTTAAGCTTGATTTGCGCTTGAACCCATGTGTGTGTCTTCTCTAGGACTTTCTTTCACCATCACATTTCCAGTGGGTTCGTTTTCTACCTGTCAGCTTCTTCACCGTTCAGCTTTCACAACTGTACACAGGCATCGCATAGAGCAGTCTGACTTTGGTAGTAAATGATACATATATATTTAATGATATATTATGCTATCTATCTATGTACAATATAATGATCTATCTACCTATCTATCTATCTATCTTGATATATCTTGAGGATCCTTCATAGCTGCCTTTCCAAATCCTACTCTTCTGATTTCTGGACTTTGTTGTTGTTTCTGACTTACAGCAACTCTAAGGTCATTTCCGCACAAGACTGTTATAGCGCTTTGATTCCACTTTTAACATCCTATGGAATCATGGGGTTTGCAGTTTTAGGAGGGGCTGGCCGGCCCCTCCCGAAACTGCAGACCTCAGGATTCCATAGGATCTTAAAAGTGGAATCAAAGCGCTATAACAGTCTTGTGCAGAAATGGCCTAAGACAAACTTATCATGGAGTTTTCTGAGGCTGAGAGTATATGAGGTACTCAAGGTCACCCAATGGGATTTCATGGCTATGGGGAATCGAATCCTGGTCTCCGGGATGTAGTCCAGTGCTCAAACCACTACACAACACTGGCTTCTCTGATTTCTAAACTACAGTCTCTATTTTGAGTTATGAGTGAGGCAACTTATAGAAGATCTGTAACTATTTTGATTTCTCCATCATCTTAAGTTGCATAGATCTCTACAGTCATTATTTTTGTTTAACAAAACAGAAGCCTGCTTAAATAAAAAGGTCTTCACCTGCCCATGGAAGTATGCTGGCCCTGAGCCCCCCTCCCACTTTGCCCACTCCTGTTCTATCATGTCACAGAAAGGGATTCTCAAGTCCAGCCTTTCTGATGTGCAAGGAAGAAGAGCTTTTGTTCTTATTTCTTTTTGTTACGGAGTTCAAACTCAGTTGTACGAACCTCCCTTGCTGTCTAGACTACTGCATTGCACTCAGTATGGGGCTGCCCTTGAAGAATGTTTGGAAACAGTGCCCTAATTTTCTTCTGCACCAATGTGAAAACAATATCCTTTTAAGAGGGAAGGACAGATGGAGGATTGTTTGTAATTTTAGTGAATTTTGGTTACTGAGAGAATTTGTGGTTTATTTGCTTAATATTTTGAGAACATCTTTCCGTACTCCGTTACTTGTTCCCCCCCCCGTCTTAAGTAATGATGCATAGTAAACCTTATTTTGGAGTAAGCAGGTGGGAGTGGGTGGTAGAATGGGAGAGTGTGGCTGGTTACTAAGACAACAAGATGGAATGCTGTAGCTGGAGGGACTTGGATGGGTTAAGGTGGGCAGTGACAGGAGAGAAGCTGCTGAGAAGTTAGGGAAATATGTGAACTGTAACATCAATTCTACTTTAAGTAAGTTGTTTATGTTTGTGCCATTCTGGGTTCTTCATCTCTTCAGCAAAACATTTTAATCTGTTTCTTGTAAAATAAATAGTATACCTTTCTTTTTTCTTTTTAAAGAGAAAAAGCTGGGAGTGTTTTAGAGAAAAACTTGGGTGTGCCTTCAGTCAGAATCCATACGCCTAGGGTTTGAACACCCACATAGGAATTATTTAAATTTTAAGGATTTTTTTTGCCTTTTTGTACCTTGATTATATTGCTCATCTGCATTGCTATCCTTGTCTGCCAGCTACATCTGATAAAGTAGACTAGGGACATTTCTGCACTACACTCTTATAGTGCTATTATTCCACTTTCAACATCCTGTGGAATTCTCGGGTTTGTAGTTTCCCGAGGCCAAAGAGCTTTCTGGTGAAAAATTCTAAATACCCCTACCTAAACTGCAAGTCCCAGGATTCCATACGATGGTGAAAGTGGAATAAGAGCACTGTAACACTGTAGTGTGGAAATGCCCTAGGTGTAAGAAAGCTTATGCTACAAACTTCTTTCTCTCAAAGGTGCTACAATGTCTTTTGTGGAGTGATAGACTAATAAATACAGCTATGTCTTTGAATTGTATCTACCTCAGTAGCCATCCTATTTCATTTTTTAACCATTGCCCACTTTAAAAAGGAGACCGGCTGTGTCTTTTTTAAAAAATATAATAGTAATAATAACAATAATAGTAATAGTAATAATTATAATAAGATGATGATGACTTGATTGAGAAAGAGAAACCTTGGTTTATAGATGTGGCAATCCCTGGGGACAGCAAAATTAAAGACAAAGGCCATTTCCATGCTACATTGTTATAATGCTATTTTTCCACTTTCAGTATCCTGTGGAGTCATAAGAACACTGAGTTGGAAGAGACTACAATGGCCATCGAGTCCAAACCCCTGCCACGCAGGAACAAACACTCAAGGCACCCCTAGCAAATGGCCATCCAGCCTTAAAAACCTCCAAAGAAGGAGACTCCACCACACTCTGAGGCAGCCTGTTCCATGGTTGAACGGCATTCTGGGGTCTGTAGTTCAGGGAGGGGCCTTTAGAACTCTCAGCCAGAGCGCTCTTTGGCCTCAGTCAACTACAAACCCCAGAAATCCCCTGGATGCTGAAAGTGGAATAATAGCACTACAACAGCGTAGCGTGGAAATGGTCAAAGGGAGGGAAAATATTATAAAATATCGAGAACTACAACCTGAGGCCATTTCCGCACTAGACTGTTACAGGGCTATTATTCCACTTTCAACATCCTATGCAATCCTGGGGTTTGCAGTTCAGGGAGGGGCCTTTAGCATTCTCAGCCAGAGAGCTCTTTGGCCTCAGTGAACGACAAACCCCAGAATTCCACAGGATGTTGAAAGTGGAATAATAGCACCGTAACAGTCTAGTGCGGAAATGGCCTAAGATTCAGTGCCGTTGTGAAAATAAAGAAAAAAAACCTGTGGTTCTAGCAGTGATAGGCGCTCTGAGAGCAATTCCAAGTGGACTGAAAAAACATCTGAAAGAAACTGTCACACGCAGGATCATCAGAAGAAATTCAGAAAGTGCCACCGCTCGGAAGGTGTCTCATTACCCAATGACACCACACTGTCCCCTAGATCTTTTGGGACAGAATCCAAAACCACTGCTGGTTGAAAAAATAAAATCTGCTGGTAACACCTGGCTACCTGCGAAACAGCAACAGCAACAACAACAGTAATATCTGCACAGGGCGGAGGTCTACAGCCCTGGTCCCACCGCAGCCCGGCAGAAGGCGGCCGTTCAGCGCGCGTGCCCGCGAGGCGGCCTTCCCGCTCCGGGGAGAGTGGCTCTCCTTCCCACGCGGCCGCCCCCTCCGGCCTCGCCAGAAGGAGGCCCCCATCGCTGCCCGGTGGCGCTTAGACCCCAAAGGAGCCTCCCCGCGGGGGGCCCGCGCGCGGCCTTCTCCGGCCCCCGCGGAGGCGGCGCGGAGGAGGGAGGGCCACCCGCTCTGCTCGCCAGCGGCCTGCGAGCGCCCCCGAGGGCGGGCGGGGGGCGGGCGGGCGGGCGCGCGCGCGGTATCCCTGGCGCGCCGCCGCCCCGGGGGCCATCGGCCGGGCCCCTGCCCGCCCGCCCGCCCGCCCGCCCGTCGGCGGCCGTCCTGTTTTTGGCGCGCAGGGGGCGGCCTAAGGGGGCGAGGGGGGCGAAAGAGAGGCTCCCCGCGCCTGAGGCACGGAGGGAGCGGGGAAAGGGGCGCCCAAGGAGCCTCGTTTCGCCTCCTTCGCTCGAGTTCCCTCCTTCCCGGAGGCGCGCGCCTCCTCCCCCGGGGCGGTGGGGGGTGGGTCGGCGGGCGCGCGCGGCGGCGCTGACGCGCGAGCGCCGGTGCGTCGCTCTGTGCCCGTGTGGGGACGAGGCTGCCTTCCCTTCCTCTCTCCCCGCCCTTTCTCTCTCCTTCCCCCCCGCCCCGCTCTCGTCCCACAGTCAGTGCAGCTGTTGCTGTGCCGGCGGGCATCGGAGGGGGCAGGCCGGCTGGCGGAGTGGCGGGCGGGCGGACTGACGAGCGCGCTGGCTGGCTCTCCTGCCGGGCTGCGGATTCCTGGAGTCCCCTCCCTTTTCTCCTTCGCTCTCCTCCTCCTCCTCCTCCTCCTCCTCACCCCCCTCCGCAGCATTTCCACCCATCGCTGCTGGCCGCCTCCGCCGCGGAGCTGCTCCCTGCTGCCGCTTTTATTTTCCTTTCTCGCAATCTCTCTCACGCTTTCCCGTCTCCCCCCGCACCCTCCGTCCCTCCGGCGCCTTCTCCCTGCCAGCTCCCGCTCCCGAGGTTACTCTTGCTGCATCCTCCTCCTCATCTTCCTCATCAGCGCCCCCCGCCCGCCCGCCCTCCTCCTCTTCGCCGCCGCCGCTGAGAGAGGGAGCGCACCGCACTGCATACAAGGGCGAGGGAGAGCGGGCCCCCCGCCCCACAGCAAGGCGAGGTAAGCTGTCTGCCCCCCACGCACCCCACCTGGCCCTGCCGTTTGCAAAGGACGCGTTTTGCCCTCCGACGGGTGCGGAGGAGGGCGGGCAGAAAGGGGACCCGCGTTCGTATGGCGGGGGGACTGCAGTCTGAAGTGGGTGGGAAAAAGAGGCTGCTGTGGGGGCTGCTCCCTCCTCGGCGGGGAGGAACAAAAAGGGGCCCCGGAGGTCAGTGCTGTGTTTGCGTCTGGCTCTGCGACGCGGGCGAGGAACGTCGTCTCGAGAGGGGGAAGGACGACCGTAGTGGTGGCCCCGCGGTTTCGGGGGACGAACCTCCTCCTCCTCCTCCCCCTCCTCCCCTGCAAGGGTGTGGGAGGAGACCGGGACCCCTCGCCCTGCCTGGAAGCGCTGGCATCGTACCTGGGTCGCGACGGGGAGTGTCGGGAGGGGGGATCTGAGGACTAGGCTGAGCGAGCGAGAGAGCGGGAGGGCGGTGGAGGGGCTTCTGCGGAGAATTGGTCCCCTCGCAGGGTGGCCGCGGGAGGAGGAGGATTAAGGACCCCTGTTTACACGCACACGCGCGGGCGCGCCGCCGGTCCTGGAACCCGAAGATGCTCAGGCAGGTCCCGGGAGGACGGGGCGCCCGGCTTCGAGGGGGACCTTTTGAGGGGGAGGGCGATCAGGGGGCGGGGGCAGCGGAGGAAGGCTTGGCAGGGCAAGGCAGCAACGCCACCTGCGGCCGGGGGCGAGCGTGGTGGTGCCCCTAACGGTCCGGGTGGCTTGCAAAAGAAAAAAAAGAAACCAGGCGTGGCCGGTTCTTCTCTGGCATCCCTCATCCCTTCCTCTCCCCACTCGCCTCCCACCCTCCTTTTGCACCGAGCGGTTTGGAGGAGAGACTGGTCGATCTCTTTCTCTCCCCCCCAGCCTCGCTTCCCTTAGTACATCAACAGGTTTGTGCAAATGGGTGCACTTGGGAAGGGCGGCGGGGAGGGGAGAGGCTAAGGGGAGGGAGCGATTAGGGCTCTGCAGGCGTGTGTTTGTGTTATTTGCTTCTGATAATAACAATAACCTCTGTTTTAAAAAATCGCTTTTCCCGTACGCTCTTCTCATGTACTAATCCGATTGGTTGATTTTGACATGGCCGTATTAGAGGTAGAAATGCATTTTCCCTGCTTTCCTTACCCCTGCCTCCCTCCTCTTTCTGTCCTCTTTTTCCCTAAGGAAGCTGTTTATTATTCTTGGAAGCCTGCGTGCGTCTCGGTCTCAAGACTGGGTGGGGGGAGGAGAATAGGCACGGGGAAATCAGAATTATTTCATTCCCTCCCATGTTGTTTTTCCTGCCATCTTTCTTTGCTTGGGGAGAAGAAAAAAATGATGCACTACAATGCAGCAGCTCTTTCACAACCTTCCTCCTTTGCTTTCTGGCACATATTTTGCATGAATCCCTCCGTGTCCCCGGTGCCTTCTCACAGCCCCACCCTGGAAATCTGCTCCATGTTTCCCCCCTCTTAACCAGCAGGGACATGATCACCCTTGTTTTAACACAAGAAGCCTCTTCTAGTCTCCCCACCACCACCAGAAATCCTACTCTAGTTGTCATCATTAGCATGCAGATATCTCTATTGGGACCATTGGAATCCTTGACTTATGCTGCCCCCAGCTTCTCCCTCCCTCTCTCTCGCCCCCCACCCTTTCCTCTTTGCTCTTAGTCTCTGTAATGAAGTCGTGAGGGGAGGGGGGTAATGCGATTGCAGCCCTGCAGCTCTAATGCGGTCAGATGAGAGGCCAGCTTGCAGCTGTGAAACATTAATCTGATACTACAAAAGTAGCAGCATTAGGGAGGGGTTGCATTATGGGAGAGATGGTCGTTGTGGAGATGGGGCTGTGCATTGCCGTTGCATTGGGCAGTTCCGCAGGCCGAACGAAGAAGCAAAATCAAAGCAGTGTGCTTGCAGGAGAAAGTGCCCTTCCATATTGAGGGGGGGAGGAGACAGCAGAAAAGTAGACAGTCATTTCATTGCCGTCGCTCAGAAACATAGGCTTCAAAACTCTGGATGACTTTACAGTTTTATAATGACACTGTGTCATTAGTCATGTACCAGTCTACCCACCTGTCTTCTTTTATTCATTATGTACACCAATTTTTTATTTTTATTTATATATATATATATATATATATATATATATATAAATATATAAATATATATATAAATATATCCGTATAACTAATATATAATGATAACATAGCTTTAAAAGAAATCTGATCTTTTAGATTTTTCTTACAATCTCTTTATGTCTTACCATTGCACCTTGTATGAAAAAGAAAACATTCAGAAAACATCTGGAAGTCACATTTTCTCCATGCAAAAGGGCTGTTCCCAAATGGGTGAATTTGTTTATCATTGGAAGAGTTATTTTGTTCTGTTTATCATCTGTTTTTGTTCACTATTTTGTGGAGTAAGAGGTAACAGAATTGCAATGATTATTAATTTATTTGTCATGGTTTTGCTGCATTTTGTTTAAATGAAGACATTAATATTATGGGAGATTTTTTTATAAGGCATATATATGAAAAACAGTCTCTTCTGAATAATGTTTCTTCCTAACTGTTAAAAATCTGATTTTGTAGCTTGGGCAAACCTAAACCTAAAATGTGATCTTGCTGTTGACATTATTAGCTTTGTAATATTTAAAAAGGGTAGCATTTGTATGGCTCTCTTAAATATTTAAAGTGCTTCAGGTATACTGTCTGCTTTGCAATCAATGGGGCAAGAATCACACAGACACCCAGATGTTGCTGGACTGCAGTTCCCAACAGCCCAAGTCAGCATAGCCATTGCCATAACCACCACCACCACCACCATCATCATCATCATCACTGAATTTATATTCTGCCTTTCTCTCAGAGTGGGGCTCAAGGCAGTTTACAGAAGGCAGAAAATTATGATAAAGGACATATAGTTAAAAACATACAAAAGTAGAGATTATAACAGCATTAAACTAGCAGCAGAATTAAAGCCATTTAAAATACTGCTTTAAAGCAAAGATGAAAAACAATACAGCACCATAAAAACCCTTCTCTTGTTAACAATCAGTTCCCAAAGGCTTGCTGGAATAAAAAGGTCTTAACCGGATGCTATATAGATGGTAAGGAAGTAGTCATCCTAGTTTCCTAGGGACGAAATTCCAAAGTACAGGAGCAGCCATAGAGAAGGCCTTGCTGCACAATCCCACCAAACATGTCTGTGAAGATGGTGGGATAGAGAGAGAGAGGCACCTCCTCTGAAGATCTTAGGCCTCAGGCAAGCTCATATGGGAAGATACAGTCCTTCAAATGTCCTGGACCTGAGCTATATAGAGCTCTGTAGGTCATCACTAGCACTTTGCATTGTGTGTATGAAAATTGACCAGCAGCCAGTTCACCATGGGAGCCAGTGGGGTAGACTGTTGGGAGTTGTAGTCTACGTCATGCAATTCATGATTCCAGCCCTGCTTAACAAAGCTCTATAAGGCAAGCCAGCATTGTCTCATATTGGAAGATGTGAGAACTAAGGCTGAGAAAGGATGTGAGTTGCCCAAGGCCACCTAGTGAGGCAGTGGCAGAGGATAAGTTCAAACTTAGCCATTTTGCTCTTATAGCGCTTAGCATATTCAAAGGCATGTGTATACTGGATACGTATAATATAGGCATGTGTTGGCTTTTTTGCTCTCTGATCTTCTGGGTGCTTAAAAAAACCAACAAACTTTTGAACTTTTGTTGTCTACATGGCTTTAAAATGAAAGTGTGATCTTTTATATATTTATACTTGATACCCAGGCTTCCATGTTTTTCTTGTAATATTGCTAAGCATCATAAATATTGAATAAACAGAGAAGAGGCTTCAGGAAATGGAAGAAGAGAAAGCAACCTCTAATGGTGATTTGAAACATTTAGGTAAAATAAAGGAGACTTTTGAAAAGGATTAGAATATTTAATGAATATCATTCGCTATTTATTATGTAAGTTGGACTTGAATGTTCTACAGTCCAGAGTAGTATATCTTTGATGATCAGACAATAAGTTTAGACACTA
Source organism: Iguana delicatissima (assembly GCA_948472985.1). Taxonomy (NCBI): domain Eukaryota; kingdom Metazoa; phylum Chordata; class Lepidosauria; order Squamata; family Iguanidae; genus Iguana; species Iguana delicatissima. The sequence continues at coordinate 379,875 of CAOKZL010000665.1, forward strand.
GGAGGAGACCCATTTTTTCATACCTTATCTGTGACCTTTGTTGGACCTTTTAGCTGGCATCTTTTGGAGACAGAATACTATGGTTGTAGATCTCTTATCTAACTTGTGTTTTTACATGTGTTGTCATGGGTTTTCCAGAAGGCATTGTTTTTCATTCCAGGTTGTTCATTACAGTTAGAGATAACTTTTCCTACAGTCCTACAACTATGTGTCAGTTAAAACATAACAGAACGATCGCCTTACTAGATAGATAGATACTGAATATTTTTTATTTAAGAATAAAAATCAGTCTCCCTAACCTGGTGTCATCCAGATTTGTTGGACTGCAACAAAAAAATCCTTTGCTGACTGGTGATGTTGGTTGTTATGACCCATCACACATGGAAGATACTAGGTTAGGACAAACACATACAAAACATTAACATTCTTTCCCTGCAGTCAGGATTGTTTGACTGCAGGAAAACGTTTCTGTTCAACCATATACTGTTCTGTGTTTTCATGGTAAGTGATGGCCACAAAGATTTCAAGATGGCTTAAGCCATAGATTGTTCATGATTTTATTTTGGGAAACAGCATCACCAGTATGACAGTGTTGCAGGGGGACGTTAGCATCTTGATTAAGAAACCAGGTGCAAATTCTTAGCTGAGAAAAACACTTGCAATGCACTGTAATGCCTCTTGAGTGAAAGAAACAAGCCTGTGGCATCAGTTATCAGAACCAGGCAAAGAAGGGATCTCAGTGCTTCCTTTGAAAAAGAAAGAAGGAAGGAAGGAAGGAAGGAAGGAAGGAAGGAAGGAAGGAAGGAAAGAAAGAAAGAAAGAAAGAAAGAAAGAAAGAAAGAAAGAAAGAAAGAAAGAAAGAAAAAGGTATATTTTTTAATGCACAGAAGCATGTGTCCAAACTTATTCTGGACTGGATCTCTTCAGCTGTTGAGGGGTGGATCTGCATGGTTGAAAAATTATCTCAGATAACAGTATGATTAGAAAAGTAGCATGCTTAGAAAAATAGCATGGCAGGAGGAAAGCTGGATGGAAGTTTTGCCTGATAGATTGGTTTTCTACATGCGGACTGGGCCTAAGAGAAACCGAGCAGTCACAAGGCAACAGGGCTGGATCTGCCTGTGTTGCAGAAATTATTCACACGGCAACAGAGTATGTGACTCAGTGACTGTGTGAACTCATGGCTTTAGTGGACAGATTACATAGAGAACTTTGATGTCATGACACACCTTTGAATTGTACGTAACACACATTTTAACCGAGCATCACAATATTGAATGCCATTTTTTAAAAAAGCCTTCTCATTTCACAGCATAAATCTGGATGTAGAGTAATAACCCTTCACATTCAGGAAAGGCATCTATTAAAGTGTGTCTAAATTAAATTGATGCATATTTGTTCAGGAAATAATAATAATACTTGAGATATGTTCTCCTCATAACCCATTCAATAGTCTTCCTTGTTTGACCAGTTTGCAGATGGAGGGATCTAGTCACAGATGTGGGGTACTATGGCAGTTTCCACTCTACGCTATTATAGTGCTATTATTCCACTTTCAACCTCCTGTGGAATTCTGGGGTTTGTAGTTGACTGAGGCCCAAGAGCTCTCTGGCTGAGAATTCTAAATGCCCGCCCCTAAACTGCAAACCCCAGGATTCCAAAGGAGGTTGAAAGTGGAATAATAACACTACAACAGTGTAGTGAGGAAATGGCCTCTCATATCGCTCCGACCCTGCCATCTTGGGTCTCTTTCCCGGTGGTCTTAGTGCTGGCAGACAGGTAGTAGTTGCAGCAACTGTATACCATCCTCCGTTTTAGGTACCCAAAAGGCCTGTAGAAAACATTGTTCTGAGGCATTGTGGGAAATTTAAAGTGACAGGTACTTCAAGGGAAATTTAACATGTCAGGTGCCTTAAATTGACACAGACTCACAGGTTGATGGAAGGATTCAGGTAGTACCCATGTGTTCTTCCAGCATCAGAAGCTGCTGAGGTATTGAGTGCTAATACCAGTGTCCTGATAGTTAACGTCAGGGACAAACTTTTAACAAGAGGACAAGGAGCAGCCCTATCTCTTACTTGTACCATTATATATGTATGCTGAGAATATTCATATGGAGTGTTTCTATTGATTCCTATTAGTCATTTTTCAAACTGGCAATCTTAAGCATTATTTCAGTTTCTTTTCTTCTGTTCTTCTAGTCGCATAGGCAGCTATATTTAGAATGAAGAAGAAAGGGCTGAGATGTATATTTAGGGCATTTCCCTCCCCAGACTGATGCCTCTAGATATGTTGGACTATAGTTCCCATAATCCCCAGCTGCTGGGGCCAAGTTGGGGGAAACTGGTCTCACGGAAGGGCGTTTTGGTTGTGTGTAGTTTCAGCATCCACAACAAATTGCTGTTTGCTTACTATTCAAAAAATCCATGCCAGTAATACTGAATTTTTCTGTGATGTGCAGGTTATGGTCTGATTTTCAGGATGAAAAGAATTTCAAGATGAGGTTATATCACAGGATGTTGATTTGTGGGAAATGTTCTAGGCAGTCACTTTCTCCTGCTGATATGTTTGGAAAAATGACTCTGTGAGGTGATGGAAAATTCAACAAAAGTCCCAGGAGTGACTGAGCGTGTGTGTACGCACACACACACACGCACACACACATTCTCTCTTTTGCTCTCACAATTAAACAGATGCACAGAGGGAGAGTTAGGACTTAGAACCATACATTCTGTTTAAAATATATGGTTTCTTGGAACAAGGCCCTCCACTCTTAGCAGGGAGAAAGACTTGTAATGATTCCTTTCATGCTTAAATTCTACAGTCTGATTATTTAAGACATATGTTTAAAGTGATGATGCAAAAACTTGTCCTGTGTGAGAAAAACATTTAATGGCAGTCTTCTGTTAATCAAATCCCAGATATGTTGGGATTTATCTCCTATCATCTGCAATCATCATGACCATTGGGATCATGGGAGTTGTAGTCGAAAATATCTGGAGGGCAGACTGGTGAAGGCTGATTCAGAATCAGAAAAACCATTAATGACATAGCTGAATGAAATATACTTCCATTTCTATCAGTTGGCCTCTTAATCTATCTTAGTGTTATTTATTAGAGCCACCTTGAAAATCCCGATTGTAGAAAGCTGAGATGTGCTTTATTGTGCTAGTTAAGATAGTGAATAACACCAAATAATTTCACTAACTAGTTCATTTTTATACAATCCTAAATCACTCCTTCCTTCTTCTTTATTATGGTATATACAGCATGTTCTTAACAATCCTTTCCACCATTTGTACAGAAAGAGAATGGGTATTGGGGAAGGGTGTATTGAGTAGAGTTTTACCTATAGGAGCCCTATCACACTACACTGTTATAATGCTATTATTCCACTTTATCTGCCTTGACAACATCATATGGAATCCTGGGATGTGTAGTTCAGGGAGGGGAATTTAGAATTTTCAACCAGAGATCTCTTGGGCCTCACTAAACTACAAGCCCCAAAATTCTACAGGATGTTGCCGTGGCAGTTAAAGTGGAATAATAGTGCTATAACCAGTGTAGTGTGACAGGGTCCCTGGATTGGAATGTGAAATTTGCCCCTGCACTGTTTTGATGATCCCTGTCACATAATACAATGATGGCTATCTACCTTAAATGACTTTCAAAAAAAGATTAAATAGATAATGTTGTAGAGGATAGCTAAATCAAGTGCTATTGGAAACAGAACTTGGAACAGTTACCCTATTGGACTCTACTTCCCATAATCCCCTACCCAGCATAACTACACTGGGTGGGGATTTTGGGAATTATAATAAAAAAGGATTTCCCCCCCAAACTAGCAGGGGAATCTCCAGATTAAAATGCGGTTCAGTTTTTAGCCTTGACCTGTTAAAAGAAACATGTGATATTTGTCCACCTTAACTAGTGTTAAGGAGCCAGCTTGGTATAGTAGTTTGAGTGTTGAGAGGACAGGGTTCAAATCCTCGCTCAGCCATGGGAACCCACTGGGAAACTTGGGCAAATCACACCAGCTTCGGAAGAAGACAAAGGCAACCCCCTCCTCTGAAAAACTTGTGCCAAGAAAACCTCATGAGCCTTAGGGTTGCCGTAAATAAAGTCTTGAAGGCATACAACAACAGCTAGTTTTATTTCTTACAGCCTCTCCTAGTCTTGTGCTCTATAATATGGCTCAGGATGATAGGGGTTATAGTCCAATACCTCTGGAAGACACCAGGTTGGGGAAGGTTGGTCTATTATTTTCTTTCTTACCAGATAGGAATGCTTGACATCTTAGCCCTATTTTAAATTAACCAAGAATCCCAGAATATCTATTGATATAATGCCTTGTAAAGTACTTGACTAATCAGCCCAGTTGTAAATTTGCACTTGGGAGTACTGTCTGCTCATTGTAGTTCTACAATGTATCTTATAATTTACATTTTAAAAATGCAACAATACAAACTGGATACAAATTAAACTCATCCCTCAAGATTGCCACTGTCTCGCTGCCAAATAATATTTCCCAGATCTGTTTCCTCTGAGAACATTCCATGGCCGCAGGTCCCAATCCTCAGCCTTCCATCCCACTCTTGGTAAAAAATTTCCAGAGGAAATGAACTCTTGCTTCTGAACTGTTAGAACATCATGGGATTCTTTTTTTTCAGCTGGAGACACATTTTATATAAGTTAGAAAGAATCAGCAAGGTGAATGAGGGATCTGGCCAGCAAAGCAACTTTAATTGCCCTTTCCTTTGATGGCTATACCAAATTTTAAAGGGCTACAACCTTGGATTGAAGACTTTTTGAAGTAACAGCTAAAAAAGTGAAGATGGAACCATACTTTCTCAGAAGGTTTAACATAATTTCCTTTTTTCCATTACCACCTATGGTCAAATGGATCATGCAGGATCTGGAACCCACTCCTCCTTTAAAAAAACCCTACCATGTCTGTCTGCCAAGAATCTTAGCCCCTGGAGCAAAAGATAAGAGCCATGTGGTCTTCCATATGTTGGATTACAATGTTGACAGTGGGAGCTGAAGACCAATAACATCTGGAGCCCTGAATGCTCATTCCTAGCTTTTATAAAATGTGGTACAACCCTCAAAAGAAAGGGCAACAAGGAGTCAAAAATATTAATGAAATTGTTGATTCTTTTCCCCCCCTTGTACCTCCAGTTCTGAAAAAAAATTACGACCTGTCTTCAATTTTATTCCCATATTGCTTTGCGTGTATGTTGGAGCATAGAGAGAGAAATCAAGATTTCAGTTATATGGATGAATAAGGTAATGGTTGCCATGCATTCTGCACATTAGGAATAATTATAATGGAGCAAATCAACAGTATCTCTGAGTTATTCAACGTACAATGTAAATGCAGGATTGTTTTATAAACAGTTGAACTTACATTACTTTCTGAAAATAGAGTCTGCAAAGTAGCTCCCTTTTGTCCAGCCTGGTTGGCACTACCTGCAGGGTAGATTTTTACTTAGCTCTAGTCAGTGTTTTGCCTCAGGTCACTGCATAGTGGAATGTTCTCCAGTTCTTGGAGATAATGGCAACAGATTTCTGTTTTTTTTGAAAGAAACAGAAACAGAATGCAATGGCTTTATAGAAACCAAATGAAGTCAGTGGGATTGGGACACTCAACTGGTTGGTTTCAGTGGAACTTAAAGGTGCATTGTTGCCTTTCTGATCTACACCACATGTATGTGTGTATGTTTGCATGGGCATGCATGCGCTCACATCGTAAAATATGCAAACGTGTTAGTTTTTGGGAGTCAGAGTATGACTTTCAATGAAAGGCTTTTACAAAATGGAAGGACTGTACCACTGAAGCAGGATAATGTACACATTGATCATTGTGGAGGGAGAAATTTCTCCCAGTGCTCTTAGGAGGAGCTTATGAGTTGTTATGTTTGCCTAGCTTTGCTTTCATGCTTTAACTGAGAGCTCACGACACATCTGTGTCTGAAAGTACAAGTGCAGTTCATTGCGCTTGGGATTGCTCTTTGCAGGAGTCTCCAGGAGAAGAGTTGACTGCATAATGTCACACAGGTGTAGCCATGTACTTGCTGCTACGACAATCTGTGCCCCAGGCAATCATTTCTTCTCTTGCTGTTATTACACATGTGGTTTCTATTTGTTTTGTTTTGTTTTCTTCTTCCTCCTCTTTAGTATGAACTGTTTTGAATGTTGTTTTCCCTCAAAATAAATGTATGTACAGGCAAGATTTGGGGATAACGGACCATAGCTTTTGCCTGATGTGTGCTAAATGGTGCAGTATGTATTCCTACCATCTCTAGTTAAAATGATTTTAGGTAGCAAGTTGGTGGTGGTGATGGCCATCTAATCTATGTTTAAAGACCTTCAAAGAAGAAGACTCCACCACCTTCTGAGGCAGTTTATTCTGCTGTCAAACAGTTCTTACAGTCAAGAAGTTCCTCCTGATGTGTAAGTGGAATCTCTTTTCTTGTAGCTGAAGCCATTGGTCCTTATTCTAGACTCTGGAACAGCAGAAAACAAGCTTCCTACATCTTCTATGTGAGATTTGGCTGTCACATCACCTTTCGGTCTTAAATCTTCTTTTCTCAGGCTAAACATACACAACTCCCTAAGCCATTCCTCATAGCGTTTCTAGATCTTTGACCATTTTGGTTACCCTCCCCTGATCACATTCCAGCATGTCAATATTTTTCTTGCACTGTTGGGTCCAAAATTGGACACGCTAGTCCAGGTGAGGTCTGAACAAAGCATAATAGAGTGGCATTCCTACTTCCCTCAGTCTGGACACTATACTCCTGTTAAAGCAGCCTAGAATTGCATTTTGTCTTCAGTCTGTCAGGCTACATCACACTGATTCTCTAAAATAAAAGAACCCATCCCAAGGCATAAAAGAGGCACTGCCCATCAGAAGGGACACTCCTTTGCTTGATGGTGTTATGTTCACAAAGAGTTGCATTTGGACTGAGAGTCATAGGCAAATAGAGGAGGAGACCTCTAAATCCCATGGTTTGGCAACCAGTGCCAAATACTGAGGTATTCTCATCTCTCCAGGCTCCAGATTATGTGAATGTTTGGGATAGTTCTCAAGTTGTTTTGGTATAGGAATCTTCACAATTTTATGTGCAGCTATAAAATGCCAGGTTGGCTTTGGTGAGTTACAGGACTTTTGTAGTGGTGGCTCTGGAACACAGCCTGATAGAAGAGGCTTGCCAGAGCTTTACTGAAGTAGTTGAGGAAGACTTAACCCTTTAGCAAAACCTTTGTGATCTGTTAAGATGGAAGGGTATTGTCCTATGCTGGCATGACAGGTATATTCATGAAAGGGCTGTTTCTCTTCCAGCAGTTTGCTCTTCCTAGTGCTTGGTGGTGTGTTTTAAGCCATGTTGCTTGGTGTTTTCTCAGGAGTCTCATGCAGACCTGGAGGTTCAGGATGCAGGTCCTTTTTATCCAGGGTGAGAATCATGAAGCCCTCCAGATGTAACTGCAGTTCTCAGTATTCCTCACTACTGCTTATGCTGACTATGGCCATTTCTGCACTAGACTGTTAAGAGTGCTATCATTCCGCTTGCAACATCCTATGGAATCCTGGGGTTTGCAGTTTTGGGAGGGGCCGGATGGCTTCTCAACGGCGAGCCAGATGTGTCTGAGGAGCTACAAAATGGGGCATGAAGGCAAAAGCCCTTTCCTCTTGTTTCCTCTCAGCAGCTATTTCTTTAGACCTTTACTTTCTCTGATCTTTGGCAGTAGCAGATCATCTGCTAGCTACAAGGGGGTGATCCAGTGATAAATTTCTGAAAAAAACCTAGTAAATTCAAGGAGAAATGGTACTGTGAAATGGTCTCACCTCAAATTTTGTTTCTCTGAATCATTTCATGGATTTTTTCCCCCAGCAAGTTTACATGGGAGTAAATACCATTGAAATCAATAGAGCATTCCTCTTATTGGAGGATTTCTGTGAATCTCTGATCTTCCTCCCCAAAGGCATGAGATGCTTTTTATAATTTTGTATTTGCATTGAAAAAGAAATAAATTATATTTTCATTATTATTATTATCATCATTATTATTGCAAGCAATTCTTGTAGGTTGGCCACATGAAAAAGATTACCAAGCTTTTCTTAAAAAAAAAATTTAAATTTGAAGAAGGAATTTCAGAAAGCACAGCTTTTTATATCTGTCTGTCTGTCTATCAAATAAAGTAATTAAGATGTTAAAAAAATATTCTTGGTGGTTGAGGGTTAACAATGGGATTGCATAGAATGACATGCCGTGATTTTATATTTTTAATAAATCTGCTTCAGCTCTTTTTTTCTGAGAGGTATATAACACTGTTATCTCTCAAATAAATTGACCATCTTCCCACTCTGAAAAAATGTTTTTCCTTTTGTTGGATAAGATATTTGGCTGCTCTGAGCATAATGAGGGATCATTCTGAGTGGCAAAGGAAGAAATCAATTTTTATGGAAGAAGCCATTTTGAAGTTCTCTAAATGTAAAAAGTAACCTTGGGACAGGACTTCTGCAGCAAGAGACAAAATAAAATGGCAAATCATTTGATTCTTCCTGAAAGAATTTCATCTCATCTTCAAAATCTAGTTAGTACAAAATTGCCAGTCCTGGAGTGGATAAGATAAAAATGGTCCTTATTTCTTTGTCGTACAAGCCACTGAAAATTTTATCCTCCACAAATTTGCCTTGTTTGTTGTTGTTGTTACTCGCCATCAAATCAACTTCAATTTAGAGTAATTTTATGAAAGATAAGACCTCAACATTTTCCTGTTATCAACAGGATTGCTCAGCTCTTGCAAACTCACTACTGTGGGTTTCTTGATTGAATTTATCCACCTGTAATGAGATCTTCCTCTTTTCTTTTGCCTTCCACCTTACCAAGAATTTAAGGAGTCATGTTTTCTTATGATATGTTCAAAGTACAATTGCCCCAGTTTGGTCATTTTGGCTTCTAAGGGAGAATTCAAGCTTGATTTGCTCTTGAACTCATTTGTCTTTTTAGCAGTCCATGGTATTTGTAGATACCTTTACCACTACATTTGTCTTATCGTTTTATAAAACGTATCAGAGAGAAGACAAAGCTGGGACCATTTCAGAAGTCACATTTTTAAGATTGCATCTCCCATAATGCCCCCCCAAAAAATTAGTCATGTAAGCTAACTTCTCCAACCTGTGTTTCTCCCTGAAGTCTGGTATTTGTACCTGTAGAAAGTCTTCTTGAATGATGGAACATTTGCCCGTGTATACCTCAGTTTGTTGCTTGGGTTGGTGTAGCCCAAATATAGGTCTGACTGTATTGTTGAGAACGAGACATCTTTCTGTTCATGCAGCTGTTGAGCATGCCTTACTATCACCTGTTTGCTTTCTAAGTAACAGCTGGATTTTTAATCAGTGCATTTAGTTTCTAAGCAAGAAGAATGCTGTGGTCGTTCCAGCTGACATAATTTGTTCCAGATATCCATGGGGAAAAATGAGTTTGTTAAAGAGAAAACAGTGCAGTAAAGATAAAACAGAAATACAACTGAAGTAGCATTACATTTGATCTTGAATTAGTTATCTAGTAAATAACACCTTAATTTTTGTTGCTGTTGTGTGTCTTTAAGTCATTTCCAATTTATGGCAACCCTAAGGTGAACCTATCATGGGATTTTCTTGGCAAGATTTGTTCAGAGGGCATTTGCCTTTGCCTTCCTCTAAGGATGAAAGAGACTGACTTGTCCAAGGTCACCCCAGTGAATTTCCATGGCTGAGCTGAGATTCAAACCCTGGTCTCCATGCAGGGTCTAAAAATTTTAATTTGTAATCTGAACCCACATTCCTTCAAGGTGTTGTTAGTCAGAGCTTGAGAAAGTTGTGTTTTGTTTTGTTTTTTAACTATAGCTCTCTGAATCTCCCAGCAGGCATGTCCATAAAAAAATAGTAATTTTTCTGAGCTATGCTCCTACCAGAGTCCCATACGATGTTCATAATATGAGATGATTGTTGTGTATCTCAGGAACATTCACTTATTAAAGCTGTAGTTGGAAAGCAGGTTTTTAGTCATATTGTGTTATGTTGCTGGGGGGAAAAAAACAGTAATGTTCTTAAATTGCTGGAATGTGGATTTAAATTAGATATTAGGCAAAAGAGCCAGGAAACAGAATGAGTTCCTTGAGACGGTAATGGAATCTTCTACGGAGGTTTTTAATGTGGGCATATTATACACCAGCAAAATCTATAGAAAACTACTGGTGTACAGTTATTGTGCAGAGCATCTATACAAATCAGCTATAATTTTAGGTGACTAATCTAGTCAGTATGTTATATTCCCATTTGAATGGAAAGCCAGTTCCACTAATATAATGGGTATATTCAAAAGCTGTCAAGCAATTAAACTTTTTCAGGACCGAACTTTTAAATTTGGTTGGGCTTTTGTCTTTTAACCAATTAGTGGATTCACTGAGGCTACAGTCCTGTGTTTTTATTCATTTTAATTATTTATTCAAATGTCTATATCCTGTCATTTGTTATGGGATTTTAGGCCACCATACAGATTAAACAATAAACAATGTCAAGCAGTTCCAAAATAAAACTATAAAATAGGTTTAAACAGGCTAAAAACATATTAAATGCAACAAGTTAAAACAATTTGAAAAGCTAAACACTTTTTAGCTAAACTAAGGCCATTTCCACACTACACTGTTACAGTGTTATTATTCCACTTTCAACATCCTGTGGAATTTCGGGGTTTGTAATTTACTGAGGCCCAAGAGCTCTCTGGCTGAGAATTCTAAAGGCCCCTCCCTAAATTGCAATCCCCAGGATTCCATAGGATGTTGAAATTGGAATAATAGTGCTATGACATTGTAGTGTGGAAAAACGCAAGTTCCAAAGGCTTTAATACAAAGCCATTTGTTGACTTGGCACCAAAAGGAAAGCAACATTGGTGTGAATCTGGCCTCCAAAGCGTGGACATTCCACAGGGTGCAACACTTGATAAAGCCTTCTTCCATGTTCTCCTACCTCATATTGCCCCTCCTGTAGAGAACTTTCCTGCTGACCTCAGTTCTTGGGTAGACATATACAGGTGAAGGTCATCCTTCAAGTATCCAGGTCCCACAGACATAACCGCAAACATGCCCTCCTACTTATGTTCTTCATCATCTGATTTTCAGAGATATATTGATGCTGATTTGTTGTTGTCATTTGCCATCAAGTTGACTTCAATGTACTGACTTATGAATGAAAGACTTCCAGTTTTCAGCTGGCTTGCTCAGGTCTTGCAAACTTAGAGCCATGGCTTTTTTGATTGACTCAATCCATCTGTAGCACAGTCTCCTTCTTTTCCTACTGCCTTCCACTCAACCTGCATTATTGTCTTTTCCAATGAGTAATGTCATCTCATATGTCCAAAGTAGAAGAACCTCAGTTTAATCATCTTCACTTCTAATGAGATTTTAGACTTGATTTTCTCAAAGACCCATTCATTTGTCTTTTTAGCACTCCATGGTATCCATAAAACTCTTCTTCAGCACCACATTTCAAATGAATTTATTTTCTTCCTTCTACCTTACTTCACTGTCCAGGTTTCACAACAATACATAGAAATCAGAAATACTGTGGTCTGATGCTGATACCAGTGATGCTGACCTAGCAGCCATTGGTAGCTTTCTACTTGATAACTTTGTCTAATTCCCTTTTAAAGCCATTTCAAGTTGGCTGCCATCACTACATTGCTTGAAAGCAAATCCCATCATTTAAGTATGCACAGTGTGCACAAATTCTTCTTTTCGTCTGTCTGCTGCTATAGGAGTCTGCTTGGGATGTTTGCTCAACCTCTGAGGTCCTTCTTCTTGTTCTTCCTCTCTTCTAGAAACTCAGTCACAGAGCTTGGAAAAACCTTTTTTTTTGGATCACAACTCCCAGAGTTTCCTCTAGCCAGGCTAGTGTTTAATCCAAAAAGTAACTTTTCCAATGTCTGGTTTGGTCAGTGAACTTTATCATGGATCTTGTTCCAACCATGGCCACATTTAAATAAGCTTTGAAAACAGTATTGTTTCAGAGGGATATTTCTCTCTAAGTGTGTCCCTGCTTTTATCAAAGGTCCTAATCTGTCTCTTTTTCTCTTCTTTATCCTCTTGCTCCTTCTCTTGCTTCTCCTCCTCTTCTTCTTCTTCTGACAGTTGTTTTATTGTTTGGTTTTATTTTAGATTGATTTACTATTATGCATGTATCATGAAATGGCTGGAATGCCTGAGAGTTGGCATATGCTTGGAAGAGTATGGTACAGATTAAATAATTTTGTCCTTCTTGTGCCAATTCTGTCTGGCAGGGATCTCCAACCCTCTCAGACTGCTGAAGCTGTTTGGTTATAGTGCTTCAACTAGTTATTAGTTTGTAACGTAGACATGCCCTTAGTGGGAGTCTTCTGAGAAGAAAGCCCCACTGAGTTCAGTGGAATTTACTCCCAGGTAAGTGGGTAGAGGATTGTAACCTGGTGGTCCAATTTATATGTTCCACAAGTTCTTGCCTTGAGTTTTCACAGCACAAATTGCTAGCAGGTCCCCCTGATATGGATCTAGATTCTAGCATGTTGGGCAAAGGATGTTGTTATGGTTCCTTCCTGACTAAATCCTTAAACCTGCAATTTGTGATTACAAAATACATAAAGGTACCTTTGTTCTAGAAATCTAAATGTGAACTGAATGAAAGATGATTTCAGGACCACCACATTGGAAACTGGAGATCTCCTCCCTTTTTCTTGTCCTGTTGCTAGTGGAGAAACCCACTGAAGTCAAGAAGATATCAGTTACTTTTCCTTCTTTGTAGGACGGAAGGGTATGGGTCTAACTGGGACATGGGTTTGCTTTCATCTTAAATCTGCATTCAAAGTTCTGGTAGAGATCTAGTAAAGGTAGTGATTAGAGCACTGTAAAAAGATTGGCAAGGTGCAGGTTCAAATTCTCAATTCATTCACAATGCACCTTGATTCATCTTAGCCTGACCAACCTCACAGCATTATTGTGAGGCCAACATGGAGAAGGATTGGGAAGAAGAAGCATAAACTATAAATGTATTATACACGTAATCCCAAAGAAGGACGCCGACTTGTGTTGGTGGCCAACCATAAATGTAGGGTGAAAACAATGGTTTCATAAGTGTTTATTTTTCCCATCTGTGAAATGCTGTTTAGTTAACAAGCAGCCACACATTGTCAGAATGTCATCACTTGTTAGAGTCTCTTCTCCCCCTGCCTCCATTTTTTAAACTAAAAAAAAATAAATAGCTGCCTTGCTTATTGTTAAAGATGTAGTATTGGCAGTTTAACCCTGCCTCTCTCGTACTACTCAGTTACAGTTGTTCCTCCATGTGTGTAGGGATTAGGGGCACAGGATTCATGCAAACACAGAAAAATGGCAAATATCTATATGCTGTGGTGGGGACTACATCAGCAAACTGGTTTTGCCTTCAAGGTGGCAGCGTTTCTTCACAAGGCAGAAACAGTCGGCTGACACAGCCGCTGTTGCCCGATGCCATTTTAAATAGGAACTTACAAGTCTTGCTTCGCGTTTGCAGTCTCTTGCATTCTCTTTCAGTTTTGTGAGGCTTACAGAGACACTGCGAAAATGAAGTGAGACATAAGATTCTATTAAAAATGATGTAAGGCAGCAGTGAAGGCAGGGGCAAAAAAATCCATGAATAATCAAATCTGTGAATGTTAAACCCGTGGACATGGAAGGCTGGTTGTTTAGTACTCTGATACCTCTTCCCCAGCTCCATCCTGTGTTATCCTGGGATTTGTAGTTGGGTGAAGTATTTAAAATTCTCTACCAAGGAGCTTTTGTGTCTTATCAAACTGCAACCTCACAATTCCATAGGATGGAACTGTGGCAATTAAAGCCGTACCCCAGAGCTATAACTGTATAGAATGAAGGAGCTCAAACAAGCAGGTGACGCCTTTAAGACTAACATATTTGTTATGGCAAAGCCCTGTGCAGTGGTCTAATGTGTCTTTATTTTCTCCTTAAAAAAATTATCCTGCAGCACTTTTTCTGACTTTTCTGTCAATGCACAAATATCTCATTAAAGTATTTCATGATGATCTGTCACCATTCTTGGCAGGAGAAAGTCTGCACAGCCCTGTGCAGTGTGGAGATCAAGCATTCTAATTAAGCATTGCATTTATAGCACCAATGGAATGCAGCAGGAGGTTCACTGGGCTGGTTGCTTTTGGAAGAAGCAAAGGCTGTGCCCTTGAAATCTAATGATCATAATGACTTTTGAAGGGCATTTTAAGACTGTTTTTACTCCTGGGAAAGTCAGTGAGTATTTGCACTGGAGGAAAAACAAGGAAGAGTCCTGTGGCAGCTTAAAGGGATAATAAATGTATGATAATGTGGTTTTTTGTGGACTGTAGAACAAATCATCATCACTTATATTCATGCATCACTTTGTTTATACAGTCAGCCCTCCACATTTGCGGGTTTGACATTCATGGATTTATTTGTAAGTTTCTCCAACCCCTGCCCTCCCACCTCAGGTGCTTCCGTTTTAGGGGGAACCTTTCCTCTTGGTGGCTCCAATCAGGCTGCACAGCCCTTTAAAAACCCACCTCTGGTCCTCCTCATCCTCTACCACTCTCTGCCAAGCCAGCTAAGGATGTCTCTCTGCCCAAATTCTCAGCACTACAAACTCTGTACCCATGCCCCACATACACCCAAAGAAGGAGATGGGCAAGAGAGAGGAAGTACAGGACCACCATACCAACCATCTCCTTTCCCTAATCTGATTTAGACCCTGGATGCCCACTTTCCCCACCCATGCCTCAGCCCCCTGCCCACAGACACACACATTTTGTTATTTGTGAATTTTTCACTTTTGTGAGGGTCCTGTGTCCCTAACCCTAGCGAATGTAGAGGGCCAAGTGCACTTTGCCTTCTTCCCAGATAAGGACTCACAGCTTACAGGTTCCAATAAAACAGAAAAATATAGAAAATTCCCATAAAATACATGCAGTTAAAAACATACAAAAAAAAAAAGACACAAGATTAACAAGGTATTAAAATAGTATTAAACTGCAGCTGTATCTGTGAAAGGGCTAGAGGTAACATATGAGCCTCTCCTGAGCATCTCAGGGCCTAGGCAGGTTCATTAGATGGATGGAGTACAATCCAGAATTTCAGGTATAGTACAGAACATGTGGTTGGGGCCAGGCTTGTAGAAGGCAAGATAATAGGGAAACTGAATTCAGAGCATACTGGTGCAGTGCTACCCCTGTTGTTTACACTAGAATGGCTGGAATGTGATTTACCAAACCAGAGGCCATGCTGACTGGGAGATTCTGGGAGCTATAGTCCAAAATAGTGACTTTTCCAGCCTCTGATTATTAGCACTCTGAGTCCTCCAAGCACTAGTCCTTATATAGCTATGATGGCATATCTCATTGAGAGTACATGTCTTTCAGAGTAAATTGTTAATTGACAATTGTTCACTGGAAGCAAGGCTCATTTGTGCCAGGCTGAGAAAACAGTGTCCAATTTGCTCCTTGGAGCTAGCAAGGAATTTTTGGTGTATGTGTGTGTGTTGGACCGAAGCTTGTTTAATTGCTCTCTTTGTGACTTGGACTCTTGGAGAAGCCTAGTTCCAAATGTTTTTCTCATTTTCAGGCAGAGATTTGTACAAATGTGACCTCATCGTGCTAGGAAAGGGTGGGGTTGCCTTTCAATGTGGGAAACTCAGGGGCAGTGCATCTCAGAGATCTGTGTGACCAAATCCCAAGGAAAGTTGTGTATTAAAGGCTAACTGGAATGTTTTGGATTCCAGCCAGGAGGTTATGAGACAAGGCAGTTCTGCAAACCCTAATGGAGTCCGTGCTGTACCTTAAAATAGGACCAGGTCTGGTTGACAAAAGGACTGGAGAGTTGTCACTTACCTCATTCCAGCAAAAATTCCTTCTCTCCACAATGGATTAGATGCCTTGAGGCTATTTTTCCCCTGCTCTCTTAGTTTGCAGGTGGCTATTCAGGCATTTGTTCAAGTGACGCTCAAGAGCTGCTTTTAGCCTCTCTCCTAGCATTTGTGAATGACTGGTGTTGCTTGCTAAATATGACACACGTTCTCTCTTCTCTGTGTTTGAAGAATCTATGTGCCCTTTAAGGCTCAGCAGCTTGTTTTGATCACTAGAATAAACAGACCTGGTTTTGAAACAGTACATTTTGGCTGTCACTATTAACAAAATTATGGTTGAGGGAATTAAAAGCATGAAAATGTCACAACAGTGCAGGTGTTTGGAATGTTAGCTTGGAGGTGTGTGAAGTTTAAACATCACTTTCTGTACTGGCTGTGAATATGTCCTAATTCATAAAGTTGTGTGGGAGCCACTACCCTGTATTTGAAGGCTGTTGAAATCAGACGAGGGCTTCTCTAGTCCAGCATTCTCTTCCCACAAGGGCCAAACACATTTCCCAGTGGGAAGTAGTAGGTGAATGCACATATGTTCTCCAGCAACTGGCAGTGAGACTGGCATCCCACTCTGATAACATCAACAATTTATAATATGTGGACAACACCTTATTACTAGCAGAAAATAACAAAGACTTAGAACAACTGCTGAGGAAAGTTCAGGAAGAAAGAGCAAAAGGATATTAAGAAAATAAAAATAGTGACCACAGATGACTTCAGACCTCGGAGTGTGGGGGAGTCTCCTTCTTTGGAGGCTTTTAAGTAGAGGCTGGATGGCCATCTGTTGGGAATGCTTTTATGTGTGTTCTTACATAGCATGGGGTTGGACTGGATGGCCCCTGTGGTCTCATCCAGCTCTATGATTCTATAATTCTATGGCTCACGCTACCTAAATGTAGTTGACAAAGTCATCAAAATAGATTTTTCTGTATCTTGGCTCAGTCATAACTAAAAATCTAGACTGTAGCAAAAAAAAAACCCCAAAAACCCAGAAGACTAAAACTTGGATGGGCAGCCATGAAGGACCTAGGTAAGATCCTCAAGCATAAAGATACAGCATTGAGTATCAAAGTCAAGGATCATTTGTGCCTTAGTATTTTAGATTTCCATGTATGGATGTGAAAGCTGGATGAGGAAGAAACCTGACACACACACACACAAATTAAATTCACTTGAAATGTAACGCTGGAGGAGAGTTCTACAGATACCATGGACCATGAAAAAGACTAATCAATGGATTCAAGGACAAATCAATCTTCATCTATACCGAGAAGTCAAAATGACCGATCTGAGGCTATCATACTTTGGACATATCATGAGAAGATGTGACTCCTTACCTATAGTCATACCACCATGAACACACCTGACGTCATCTGATGTAACTCATTGGAAGGGACAATAATGGTGGTGGATTGGTTCAGTAAAAGAAGCCACAGCCCACAGTAGGGCTGTTTAACATCAGGATCTCTTGTGATGTTTCTGGTTTGTAGGGTCACCATAATCGGAAGGTGACTTAATTGTATATAACAACAACAAATACTAGAGGTAGAATTACAGGGATGGAACAGAAGCTGATCGGGGAAATGTGATGCAGTAGTAGAATTGGAACCAGAAAGACAGCTCAGAAATCAGGGGTTGGCAAGATCACTAGGATTCTCTGAGGACTGCACAGACCTTCAATAATGCCAACCAAAAAGGGGAAAAAATAAAGCCAGAAGGACCAGAAGCCAACTTCTAGTTTTTAAAAATGTGTATTAACATTGCAGACATTTTACACACACACACACACACACACACACACACAATATAACCAAATACATAGCAACCAATGCATCAGCTGGCTCAGTATCAAAGCACAGGACTTGTATAGAGACTAGAAAAGTTACTTTTTCAACTACAACTCCCAGAATTCTTCTATCGCCATCTTGTCCAAAAAAGTAACAGTTCCTACCTCTGGTCATGGCATGTAGATAATCTGAGTTCACCTGCTGTGGCTGAAAATAGTTGTGCTTTGAAATCCCCTAAAAGCCATTGCCAGACATAACCCACTGCATATTTTCTACAGTACTTTTGGAAGGATATAAGGTTCTTTACACTTTCACTATTATATTCATGGATAAATGAGCCTACGAAGCTTCTAGGCCCTGTAGTACACAGAAGCTGAATGTTGAAACTTTTGACAGGCATTCACTGCATGGTTTTGAGCGCACATTTCAGACTTCAGGGTCTGGAATCTTGTTTTTTGTGTATCGAATGAAAGAGGAAGCCATGTGCACATTGATGGAATTACAACAGAGGAATCGTTCTGCCTGAACCTTTTTTCCATTTGGTTTCAAAAACCACTGTGGATGAAATGATCAAAGATGCTTCTCCCACCCTTTTCCTGTGCTTCAAGCCATTCTTGCCTCACTGGAAGGAGTATTGGTAGGTGGTGCTGTTACAAAGATTCCCTGCATTCTTTGACTAATTCATGTGTTGGCCAACTTAGAAATTTTGTCCAATGCACTCATGGGGGTGAGCTTTAACATAAAAATTGGTGTCCCATGTGAATATGGGTTAGAGAGATCTAAACTTTTCTTACAGTAGTGTACCTGAATGCATATAGTCTCAGCGTTGTTGCTTAGTTCTGCTGAACTTCCATGCCACTGTATACGATATATGGGAAAAATGTAGGTTTTTTCCCCCCACAGTAGTCATGATAGAGCAGCTGTTTTCTTTTCTTTCTTCTTTTTTTAACCTTCTGGATGTCATGAAGGGTGGCAGTAAGCCAGGGAGCCAGTAAAGGAATTTGGAACGCAAATTAGTCTTAGCCAGATGTGCTAACAGAGTTGTGCCTGTTATAAGTGATAAACATTTGGAATCTTTTTGAAAATTATTCACATGGAGAATTTAGTTGGTAGCTTATAATTAGGGAATGCTGATATATTAGCAGTCAAATATTAGTGACTGTATGCAGTTAGTAGAGATGACAGATACAAGTTGTCATCCAGCAGGGCTGTTCACAAATACTCATACTGCTGAAGAGGCAAGGCACACTTTGACAGCTTACTGTCAGCTGAAGGGGAAAACAGCTTACCTCTTCAGCTTTGTGAATGGCAACAGTGGAAATTTCAAAGAAACCTGCAGCTCCAAACACTGAATGTGGTTCTTCACAAATTTAAAATAAGCAGACCAGAATATTTAAAACAAAAAAAACTGCAGATTGCTCTGACTGCTAGCAAAGAAGGTGGTTTCGTAAGTCAAGACATCTTCCTTAATGTGGAACAAAGTACAGTATATTTTAGATTAAGTTTAGTGTTACTTGATAAAGCAATTGAAATAACAGAATCTCAACCGCTTGCATTTTACTGGGTGCTCCTAAAACAGCTGAAACCAAATTTGAAAGGAAAGAAAAGAAATATAACATTTCAGCTGAGGTTCTGTTGATTATCTCACCCTGTGAGAATAAAATAAGTAAATTCCTGACACAGAGCTTTGTTTGTAGTGGCCCCTTAATTGTAGAGTCCTCTCCCAGAGATGGTCAGGCCAGCTTCATCCCTCTTGAGCTTCTCCTGGGCCATTTCTGCACTAGACTGTTATAGCGCTATTATTCCACTTGCAACATCCTATGGAATCCTGGGGCTTGCAGCTTCGGGAGGGGCCAAGAGGAGCCAAACCCCAGGAGTCCACAGGATGTTGCAAGTGGAATAATAGCGCTGTAACAGTCTAGTGCAGAAATGGCCCTGGGTAGCCAAGACTGCACTGTTTCATACAGTCTTTGGTCCCTGAAAATGGGAAGATTTTGTTCTAATTGTTTTACTTGTCTGTGTTTTCAAAACATTTTCTAAAAACTATTTTGGTCTCTTTTAAAGAAAACTTTTCTTGTTTTATCACTTCTTATTTGCTGAATATCACCTTGGGAGCCCTGGCGAGCTAAGAGGTCACAAACGAATACTGAAATAAAATAGAGTTTAAAAAGTAAAACGGTTTTGGAAGAACCACAGTTTCTAAACCATTTCCTATGGAATGGAACAAAGCTTCTAGCCATTTTAATGATCTGTGAGAGATCAGGATATAAAGGAGAGTGTTGGATTAGGACTGGAGGAGGCCCTGGTTCAGATCACCACTTGGGCATGAAGCACACTGGCTAACAGTGTACCAATCATTCTTTCTCAGTCTAACCACCTTCAAAGGGATGTTGTGAGGATAAAAGTGGGGAGAATGACTTTGAAATCCTCAAATCCCAAAATATAAATGTCTGGAGAAGCCTCAAGGTTACCAGAATGCAGACATGCCTGCTTCCTTACAGTGTGGGTAGGATTTCTGCAGTCTGGCTTTGAGATTTCTTTGGGCTTTTGTCTCATTAGTATCATAAACTTGCAGCCTGGCTTCCCACGGGGGACACAATGAATTTTAATAAGAATTATTTTGCAAGTATCTTCGTTGAGCTAACAAACAAAAAAAATGAAGTGTTGTGATTGCTATTATTCAGCATGTTTAAAAACCTTTCTTTGGTGGGGATGTACAAACATCCTTGACTCCTTCTGAGTTTGGGGAGGAGTGTATACTTTTGGAACGAAGACTAGAAGGCATTGATGAGATACCATGGGAATGAGGACGGAGTGAATGATATGGCTAGAGACAGAAATAGAGAAAACAATTCAGTGTTGGTGTTTTGCTTCTTCTTTTTCTTTTTTAAGTACCAGCAGTTGTTTCCATTATTTTTCTTTTACTTTTTTAAATGTGTAGACATATGAGAATGGGATAGGGTCCTCTTCATTTTCTTTTAAGGGGAAGGACTCCTCTACTTGGGAAGGTTGGAAGCAGGACAAGGGAGACACTAGTGGTAATTGGAAGGGCAAGGATCTGGCATGGCGTTGGATTTGGTCAACAAATTGGGCATCCTAGAATTAACTGATTAATTAAAAGGAGGATCATTGAGTGAAGTGTCAGAGCAGGGAAAAATTACTTTGTCAGACAACAGCCCTCCCAGTCCCCCAACCAGCATGATCACTGGAGAGCCTGGCAATTGTTGGTCAAGTAGTAACTCTTCCAAGTTCTGCTTTGAAACAGTTCCTGAGAACATCGGGAAGAACGTTGTACTAAGTCACACTGCTGTTTATCAGAACCTTTTCTCTAATTCTGAAAAAAAGAGAGAAAGAGAGAGATTAAACCCAAGTTGTTACACTAAAGACTTGTGTAGGAAAAGAACCCTCCAAAGGAGAAGGTCATAAAAACTAAAGCACAGAATGAACACAGGCTTGCCAGAGACATTAAAAACAATAAAAATGGCTTTTTTAGATATGTTTGCAGCAAAAGGAAAAACAAGGAAATGATAGGGTCGCTGCATGGAGAAGATGGCCAGTTATTAATAGGTGGAAGAGAGAAGGCAGAACTACTCAACACCTTCTTTGCCTCAGTTTTCTCCCAAAAGGATAGAAGTACTCAACTTGGGGGGGAGCAGGTGAGGGAGGTGGGAAGTGCAGCACAGAATAGGTAGAGATATAGTACAGGAATACCTGGTTAAACTAGACAATTTCAAGTCTCTTGGGCCAGACGAATCGCATCCAAAGATATTAAAAGAACTGGCAGAAGTCATTTCAGAACCACTCACAATAATCTTTGAGAACTCTTGGAGAACAAGAGAAGTCCCAGCAGACTGGAGTAGGGCGAATATCATCCCCATCTTCAAGAAGAGAAAAAAGAGCACCCAAATAATTTTTGCCCAGTCAGCCTGACATCAGTACCAGGAAAGATCCTAGAGCAGATCATTAAACAGTCAGTTTGTAATTACTTAGAAAACAATGCCATAATCACTAAAAGTCAACATGGATTTCTCAAAAATACATTGTGCCAGACTAATCTTATCTCTTTATACAATAGAATTACAATCTTCATAGATGAAGGGAATTCTGTGGATGTAGCATATCTTGATTTCAGTAAGGCCTTTGACAAAGTTCCCCATGACATTCTTTCAAAGAAGCTCATAACATTCGGGCTGGACAGGGCTACTGTTAAGTAGATTTGTAAATGGTTGATTGACCGAACTCAAAAGAGTGCTCACCAATGGCTGCTTTTCATCCTGGAGAGAAGTGACTAGTGGGGTGCCATAGGGTTCTGTCCTGGGCCCAGTGCTATTCAACATCTTCATCAATGACTTGGATAAAGGGCATGCTGATCAAATTTGCAGATGATACCAAATTGGGAGGGGTTGCTAATATGCCAGGGGACAGAATCAAAATTCAAACTAACCTTGACAGATTGGAGAGCTGGGCCAAAGCTAACAAAATGAATTTCAGCAGAGAGAAATGTAAGGTCCTACACTTAGGCAGAAAAAATGGAATACACAAATATAGGATGGGGGACACATAGCTGGATAACAGTACATGTGAAAGGGATCTAGGAGTCTTGGTAGATCACAAGCTGAACATGAGTCAACAGTGTAATGCAGCAGCGAAGAAATCAACATGATTCTTGGTTGCGTCAATAGGAGTATGGTGTCTAGGTCAAGGCAGGTGTTGGTACCACTCTATTCTGCATTGGTTAGACCTCATTTGGAATACTGTGTCCAGTTCTGGGCACCTCAGTTCAAGAGGGATATCGACAAGCTGGACTGTGTCCAGAGGAGGACGACCAAAATGGTGAAGGGTCTGGAAGCCATGCCCTATGAGGAACAGCTTAGGGAGCTGAGTATATTTAGTCTGCAGAAGAGAAGGTTAAGAAAGGACATGATAGCCATGTTTAAATATTTGAAGGCATGCCATGTCGAGGAGGGAGTAGACTTGTTTTCTGCTGCTCCAGAGACTAGGACAAGGAGCAATGGATTCAAACTGCAGGAAAGGAGATTCCACCTGAACCTCAGGAAGAACTTCCTGATGGTCAGAGCTGTCCAACAGTGGAATATGCTGCCTCAGGGTGTGGTGGAGTCTCTTTCTTGGGAAGGTTTTAAGCAGAGGCTGGATGGCCATCTGTTGGGAGTGCTTTAATGTGGGTTCCTGCATGGGAGGGGATTGGACTGGATGGCCCTTGTGGTCTCTTCCAACTCTATGATTCTATGATTCTAAGTGCCAGTTGATTTCATGTACATATGTATAAATATAGTTGTTATTGTGGAAAAAAAGAACTGGATAAACTGGAGGATGTGAAATTGACTAGGCCAGCAACTTAGTCTTGTCCATTTCATACCCCTTTTGACTTAAGTAGGAAATGTTTGAAACAGTGGGACCTCCTGGAGGAGTTTCAAGGGATCTAAAAATCTCGCAAAGCTATTGTAAACATTTGGGCTACAGATTTTAGGTCAAAGTGATCTAAGGCTGTCATATTCTTTCACATACCTTATCTCTAGTGCAGGCGGTATTACTAATACTAATACTTAAATATAGGGATGTAATTCTCACTCCTTTTCTTCTTGAAGGAAGCAATGAGTAATCTTAGTAACTTACTTTCAGCTGGAGAAAACTGTCAAAAACTGTACAGTTTACAAAGACTATTCACAATTCAGGACTTTGCATGTTTTGTGCAGGAGCTGGCATTGCCTGTGCACGAAATAACATTTATGCACAGCAATAGTATTTTCCGTGCAGGAAATGCTGTCTCCTGCACAAAGGAATCATATGCAAATATTGCACAGAATAAGTTCCCAAAAAGGTTTCTCAGTACTTGAGAAGCATTTTTTTTCATACATTTTCCAAATAGTTTTGAATATTCTTACCATGTATACTTAAGTACATGGGACATAGCAGGAAGGGATAAAATCAGAAATTAAGAAAAGAAACCAATTAACAGAGCTTAAAATTTTTTCCATAGGTCCAAGAATCCTCCAGACAGCATGGCCCACTGTTGTTGGAATGTAACTTTGCCAAGCTCTGTCAATGGGGTTTTCCTTCCACTTGCTATGTTTTGATATGAGACCACCAAGCTTGTATCAGGGAAGATACCCCGATAGGAGTGACGTGAAACATCAGTCAAGAAAAATAGCTTTTCTGTACATAAGATGTACAGAAGATGGTGGTTATCCTCAGCATGCTGATATTGAATGCAACAGACTTGTAGAACGGCTTCATTTTCTCTTTGCTGAAAAAGAAATATGTCCAGGTACCTTGAAAAATCTCTTATGAAGCTCACCAGGCTGAGTGTGGACACATCAGTTTATGTACTCAGTCACTTCTCAGTCAACCAGTTCCCTTTCTTACCTTATTGTATACCTGGACACAAGGGCCGAAAGGCACCATATCTGATCTGATCATGGAAGCTACGCAGGGTCATCGAAAGCTAGTACTTGGATGCAAGACCACCAAAGAATACCAGGGGCTGTAGGCTATGTTTCAGAGGAAGGAACTGGCAAAACTACCTCTGAGTATCCCTTGCCTAAGAGAACCCTATGAAATTCATGAGGTTACCATAAGTCAAACAAGCAACTTAAAAGCATATACACACAGTGCCGATTAGCAATGCAAAACCTGCTCATTTCATTGCAACCTAAACAATGGGATAAAGAAGTTCTTGATACAAAAGAAGATCCACAGAGACATGTGGAGAAGAAAGGAAGAAAGCATAATCTTACATCTTTTGAGCATTTTGCAAATAAAAAGATCCCAAACAAAAACCAAACACATTCACAAAGGTCATCAAAAACTGGAGCATTATAGAATTAAATGAGGATTTTGCTTTGAGTTTTGGGGAGGCTCTCAAGTCAGTGAAGTTACACTTTTAATGAAAAGCAGCCAGTGTTTTAAAAAAAGTAATATGCAGGCTTTTGAGTTACGCAGAATTTCCCCTCAGGCTAGACATAGGAGAGAAAACTAGATATTTCTAGTCATGGCCATAGTAGAAAGCCTGGTTTATCTTTGTCTGCCAGCTTCTGTGGCAACCTCTGTTCTATTTAGTCTACAGCAGTTATGTAGGAATCTGTGAGATGACTTTGCAGTATGATTTGTTTGAGTGTTGAAACGCCATGCTGCTAGATAATAAGAATAATGAGCATTTATATAGCTTTTTTGAGTGTTCAAAGGATTTCATGTATACTATCTCATTAATCCTTGTAACAATCCTGTAAGGTAAATTACTATTAGAGAGAGGTGCCAGCCAAACAGCTTATTAACAGTCCATTTATTTGGTGCATTGCAACCCTTTTTGATAATATTGGGAACCACTATACAACATCTGGACTGTGGAGCACAGTTTGGGTTGTTTTTTTCACTAGAAGTCCTTTTTAGAGCAAAGGATAACAAGGAAGAGAGTTTCAAAACAGAGCAGAGGTTGAGTTGAACAATCAAAGATGGGAAAACATACACATCTTGATCTGTACCGATTATATTTGTTACCTGTTAGGTTCAAATAAAAATGTAATAGGCCAGGGGAAAATTGTAAAAAGTTTGGAGTGGGGAGGAAACAGTTTTCTCATTTTTTTTTCAAGGGCAGACTTCCATAAAAATTGGTTATTAGAAGAAAACTCTGATTATTTTTTAAAATTACTATTATTTCGGAACAAGCGAACAAAAATAAGGTAAGGCTTTGCTCACTCAAAGTTCCAGGGACTTTTCAGTATGCGGGTTTGTAGTAAGACAGTCTAAAGAAAGACATGTATTATGATTGTAACTTTCAAAATAATATATTTTATTACAGTGTTTGGAGCGTCTGTTTTCCTTTTCCCTCCTACTTCTCAGACCATAACTTGTGCTTTGATATGAGAAAGTGCAGCAGTTTACAACTCTCTCCTTACTACAAAGCTAAGAATTTTATATTTTTAAATGTCATAAATAGGCATAATAATCCAATACCACTTCCCCAGTACTAGCATTTGGCAATTTACAAAATATTAAAAATAATATTTTGGATTTAGTTCTAACAGTAAACATAATAATATGGATTTAGTTGTAGGAATAGTAATAGTTACAATACAGTAGAGTCTCGGTTATCTGACATCCGGTTATCCGACCTTCCGGATTATCTGACGTCACGGCTGCTTGGGGGCGTGGCTGTAGGCATTTCTGCACCCCAGACACTCCCAGACACACCCCCAAACATGGCGGCCGCCACGGGCTCCAGCTTATCCGACATTTCGGTTATCCGACTCTCAGCCCGCCTGTTTAGGTCGGATAACCAAGACTCTACTGTAATAAAAATATAATAGATTTTATTTCAATCATGTCTTTTCCCCAAACTTAGGACTCAAGGCAGCTCACAATTTAAAACAAGTACTTTATAACTAGAAAAATAAAAAGGCAACATTAAAATAAAATTAAACTATGCACATTATTAAAACAATTTAAAACTACTCCCCCAAAGATACAATCAGTTAAAACACAGTTCAGAAAAAACAGTACTGCACCCTTTAAAGATCTTTCCTTGAAAACCTATTGTTCCATTGTTTGTATTATATGTTTTTATACACTACCCAAGAGCCATTATTATTAGTCAACTTAACAGTGCAGTAAATAAAAAAAGGAAATGAATTCTGGGACTATATACAAGTTCCTGGACTGAACATATGCTCAAAGACATCTTATTCCTAATTTTTAAGTGTGAGCTATCTCTCTTCTCCTGCCCTGCCTCATCCCACTTCCCACTATTTTTTAATAAGTCATGGTCTTTGGGCTTCTGGTATTAAAAAAAATAATAACCTCAAAATATATCCCAGAGGAATGAAGTCTCTATGTTTTATTTCAAACCGTTTAATGATCAAGTTCTTTAATTGTTATTGCTCATTAACAACTTTGAATTGTAGTGCAGTTTGTGCTGTAGTATAGAGGCTTCTAGCCACCTTTTCTAGACCTACGTTTTTTAGAAAAGGAACTGCAGGGTAACATGTGGTTCCTGTTTTGATGGGAAGAATGTTACATGCAACAACCCAACCCTGACACTACTTCTGAGTCCTCCTTCCTGGGATGACAGAATGCACTATAGGATAGATGTGGAGTGGCCACTCCAGAGACATGCAGAGATGTCTTATGAGAGTTTTTAATGCAGTTCTCTGAGGGATAGAGATGAAAGTTTGTCTCTTCAATGCTGATGTTCTTGACAAACATCTCTAAATGACGTATGCTGTAGCTAAGAAAGTGTTAGGAATGTGCTGGTCAAACTAGAAAGGATGACAAAAAATATTTTTTTTAAAGAAATCATATTTATCTGTACAATTGACATGAAGTGGCCTCCTTCTTACATTAAAAGATTTGCATGTGAAGAGAGCTAAACTTCCTCCAACTCAGAGCATGGAAATGTTATGTTCTGGGACTACCACTCTCAGGGCCTTGTGGCATCAAGGTGTCATACTGCCACAACAATGCGTTATTCCTGGTTCAGGATCAGTCCTATCACGCAGTGTCATTATTCAACATCAGCTATTATGTTGCAATCCATTTGAAATGTGCCTTTTTTCATGCTGTAAATAATCCCTTAATGACCTCCTTTCCCACAACAGTTAGCTATGGGAGTGTGTTTTCCTCGTAGCACTTCCTTTCATAGCTGATTCAGTAGCGGCCGTGGTGTGGGCCTTTCCACGTTGTCAGCTACTCACAAGGGGATCTCTGCCCAACATAGTCCAGACCAATCATGAGGTATAGGGCAGGAAAAAGGACTTAGCAATGACACTGTAATATGGAAGGAATAACAGTATAAATGACACTGCAACATCTGCGGATGTTGAAAGGGTGCGATAGAGAATGTTAATAATCATGAGAATGGCTGTAGCACAATTCCAAGGGAACACCGTGTACAGTCAGCCCTCCGCATTTGCAACTTTCACTGTTGCAGATTTGATTGTTCATGGAATATTTGCTGTCACCTCTGCTGCCTCCCTAGGTCATTTTTAATAGAGACTGCAAGCCTTGTGAGACTGAGAAACTGCAAACAAGGCAGGTAAGTCCCTATTAAAAATGGTGTGGGGCAGCAGTGGAGGTGGCAGGAAGCCCCACCAGCCACCCACTTCTGCCTTGCGAAGGAACCCTGATGCCTCAAAGGAATCTATGCTGGGTTGAATATGGGGATCATACGTTTTTGTGTGTTAAATATGGTTTGCGAGGGCCTAGAGTTATTCATGGTTTTTCCACTTTCATGGGGGGTCCTGTGCCCCTAATCCTAGCGACTGTGGAGAGATAACTGTATTAAGATGGTGATAAGGCTCTCAGAATCCCCCAGTTAGATGTTGTTGTAATTTTTGCGAGCTCTGTCCCTTCCAACATCTTTCCATGTTTAGTCCCTTCTGGCGTTTTCCCCTTGCATTGACTCACTCTAGAGCTAAACTAGTAGGGATAATTATTTAATTATTCATTTAATGCCTCATTTTTCTCCCAGTAGGGAACTTGAGGCAAAATGATATGCTTGTAGGCTCAAATGCTGCTGAACAGAGTGAAAAGTGCTTCTAGTTTAGAACTGTGGAATTTCACATGGCTTGCCCTTGGGTATGTGGTCATAGCCACTAGGAAAAAGGAATTCCACTTGAGCAAGGAGGTCTTGGAATATCTCATTGTGCAAGTAGCAAAAATGTCAAAACCACACATGCCATTCATTGTGTGGTTTGATACAATAGGGTCCCATACCCTCTAACATTTCACAGATGAAAAATGGGACACGTATGGCCAAGCAACATCAGAGCGTATTCAATATGGGAGAAGTTATTTATGAGGAAGAACACACAGGCTAGGAGAAGCAGTAGCAGTTTGCTTTGGCCTGAGCCTACTGGAAAGGACAAGATTTCCCTCTCCTCTTCACCGCTACTTGCTCAGTTATTTGCGTTCAAACTGCTTTTGCACTTTGGAGTTAGTTTGCAGCACTGGAAATAGGCTGATGACAAAGGAGGAAAGTGGGAGGAAGATGGAGGCATATCTAGGACATTTTAGAAGCAGCTGGAAGAGTGGACGAAGAGAGGACTAGATGCGACTGTCCCTGCCAAATTGGGCCAGTTGGAGGGTATGGGGTTCTGGCCATAATGGGTAATTGAGGAGTGGCAAGGTGAGGAGAGGGAAAGAGTTCAATTCCCCTCATTTGGGCTCTCTCTTTGATATAAAAACACAGCACCCTTCACTATGCATATAAATTGAGGAAGCCATGTGGAAAAATGAGCATGGCTGGCCTGCTCACATCAAGTGGGAGATATTAATGAAGATACATGATATTCACCTACTGAACTTGTTTGGGCATTGTTGTCTTTTTTGGACAAAGAACCTCTCTTGCATGTTCTGAGTCAAACTAAATAAAATCCTAATGCAGAAATGTCTCAAATCATGGAACCAAGAGGCCTCTGAGTTCTGTCATAAGGTTAAAATAATTTTTTAAAAAAATCCTAGACTTGGTCAATTCCAGTTGGCCTTTGATGACCAAAAACATTGATCTGACCTTTGGAAAAACTCTAGTTTTCAGGAGTGTTAGTTGTAGCAAAAACAGCAAAGAATCTTGGGGCATTCTTTAAATGATACATTATATTTGGCATAAACTTTCGCAGCCTTTGGTCTGCTCCATGAGATACATAATGAGATCCATAGATTCTACCAAAAGTTGCCTCCAAAATAAATAATGTTGTGGAGTGAATGAAATCATCATTAGAATCCACCCCAATGAACAGTGTTTGTGAAGAAGGGGAAGGAGAAAAAAAATGCTATTTCTCATTCTGGCAGAGGTGTCAAGTTGAGCTCTTGCTTTACTCTGAGCAACCTGAAGCTTTAACTTTGGTGGAGCTTAAATATTGATCATGAATTTCTCAGGGCTGAGGGCCTGTTTGGAACAAAGAGGAAATCAATTAAAAGATGTGAGCTGTTTTGTCACCCATTCTCCACTTGTTCTTGTGATTTGAGGCTGTGGAGATTTTCTTTTTGTCTCTCACAGTATCAGTTCCCATTATTTAGCTTGTTGGGCTTGGTAGAGAATTATAGCTTTGTTTGGCTCCTTTCCTTTGAGAAGGAATTGTTGCACATATTTCAGCTGCAAAGTAATTTCCTCCAACTTCTAGATCTCCTCGGCTTTTCATAACACACACCCTACTTCACTTGTCTGTCCTGGGTTCATCCAGCCAGGAGCCAAAGCACTTTCATTATCAACATTACTCTACAAGAACATGCTGTGCTTGTGAGTAGCCAAGATCAGGGGCAAGTTGTGCCTAATGCCACTGCCATGGCATATAATGAAACCTTGACACCCTCTTTCAGGAGGAAAGAGGTTGCTGCGACTTTTCCTCCAAAACTTCCTATCTGCTGCTGTTTTTATTGTAGCCAGAACAATAGATGTGTACACATGGGTGTAGGAGCTTGGAAAAGAAAAGGCACTGAAAATGTTGGAGGTTTCAGAGGAAAAGCAATTGCAAGTAGGAGGATTAAGAACAGTGCTCTCCCGTAAAGTTTAAGTTCACACAATCATAGAGTAACATATTTAACTATATAGTCCGACTATATGTATCTACATAGACTAGTGGTTCTCAACCTGTGGGTCTCCAGATGTTTTTGGACTTCAGCTCCCAGAAGCCCTGAGCATTGACCATAGTGGCTGGGGCTTCTGGGAGCTGAAGTCCACAAACATCTGGGGACCCACAGGTTGAGAACCACTGACATAGACCAACATTCTTTTCACACAGTAGCTCACCAGTTGTCTGTGAGAAGCCCACTAGCACAACATGAGTGCAGCTTCATCCTCCATCTTTTATTTTCTAGCACAGAGGCTAACCATTGCCTCTGATACTGGAGGTGAAATATAGCCATCCTGGCTATTAACCATGGATAGGCCCATCCTACATGAATTTATCTTGTTGCCTTTTGAAACCATCTAACCTGACAACCATGACATCTCATTGCAATGAATTCCACACTTTACTATGTTTTTTGTACTTAGGATCACAGAATCATAGATGCATAATTTCCTCATTACACTATAGTGCTATTATTCCTATTCCTATTCCTATAATGCTATTATTACACTATAGTGCTATTATAGTGCTATTATTCCACTTTCAACATCCAGTGGAATCCTGGGATTTGTTGTTTTGGGAGGGGCATTTAGAGTTCTCAGCCAGAGATCTCTTTGGCCTCAGTAAACTACAAACCCCAGAATTCCACAGAATGTTAAAAGTGGAATAATAGCACTATAACAGTGTAGACTGTAGAGGGACCACATGCAACAATATACAACTAAAGCCCTCCCAAAAGATGGCCATCCAACTGCAAATTCATCTAGTTTACAGTCCTCCAGAGAAGGAGAGCCCAAGGCAGTCTCCTACAGTAAGGTTCTTCCTAATGTTTAGATGGAATCACTTTTGTTGTAATTTGAATCCATTGGCCTGTGTTCTAATCTCTGAAGCAGCAAGGAACAGGCTTGCTACATCTTCTACATCTCCTACATGACATCCCTTTAGATAATTAAAGTTGATTATTATGTTACCTTTCAGTCTTTTCTTCTCCAGGTTAAACATAGCCAGCTCCCTCAAGTTAACCCGTTTTAGATGGGTAATTTGCAAAGCAAAAACGGCCAGTGAGCCTTGATTGTTCATGCCCATTGTAGAACATTTGTGGAATTTTCTGAGCAGGAAGATTTGGCCCACTTTCTTCAACAGATTCCTCTAATGGTTCTTGAAGGATACTAGCTATTTCGTATTATCCATGATAAAGGGCTGATTTCAATTAAAACTACATTTAATGCAGAGAGAAGGCGTTGATAGGAAAGTGACTTGAATTTGTATTGGTTCCCAGAAATGATATCAGGGTTGAATCTATTCCAGCGGCAAGATCCTGATTGTCTGAGTTTCCTTCTTTAGAATCTTTTTGCAATAAACATTTTCAGCTTGGTCTACACCTGAATCAAAACCCTGTGGACATACGGAGAGGTCTACCACTTCAACTGATAGGTAGGGTCTGTATGAATGTTCCTCTGTGTAACTTTTGTAACTGTGTAATTTTTGGAAAAAAAAAACATGTTTGCCAGAAGAAGTCTAGTATATATCAAGGAGAATGGGTCTAAACCAGTGGTTCTCAACCTGTGGGTCCCCAGATGTTTGTGGACTTCAGCTCCCAGAAGCCCCAGCCACTCTGGTCAATGCTCAGGGCTTCTGGGAGCTGAAGTCCAAAAACATCTGGGGACCCACAGGTTGAGAACCACTGATCTAAACAGTCATGTCCTTCACTGTGCCTAGTGTTTTACTTGCAGGTATCTGGTTGTTCTTGTTTTAAAAATCTAAGGGAAAGTATTTTTTAAAAATGATGTCCTTTACTAACAGTCTGAAGTGGCACAATTTGCTCCATAATCCCAAAACTCTATCACTATTTTTTTTCCATAAGTATAGATCTGGGGCCATTTCATTCTACACAATTATAGCAGTTTGATATCACTTTAATTGCCATGGCTACCTCCTGTGGAATCCTGGGGCTTGTAGTTTTAGTGAGGCCATAAAACATTCAGGCAGAGAATTCTAAGTACTTGTTCCTAAACGGAAAATCTCAGGATTCCATAGGATGGAAGTTGAAGTGGAATCATAGTGCTATAATTGGGTAGCGTGAAAGGCTAGAATCTTGAAAGATTCTAGATGGGCCTAAAAGCAGCTGAGACACAAACAATCATGAAATCTATTTTGTGACTGTTACATTTTGTCACTTATTTCAGGTCTATCAGCAATACTAGATAAAGGTCTCTATTATAATATATATTTAGCAGTGCTGTAATCTGCCTTTCTCTGCCCTTCCTGTGTGGTGACAACAAATTTCCAGTCTGATAGAAGCCAAGATAGGATACAGTCCACCCACATGCCCTGAGTTGCAGACTTCATCAAGGCTAAGCCACCAGGCAAAGGAATGGGACAATGAAGCGTTCTTTCTTTATCCACCCATTTCTTCCGGAGTGCGTATCTCTCCAAGTATAATGGTTAGATTGTACTTAATTTGTTCTGCTTCTTGTTTTAATTGTGAATTGATTTATTATTGTTTACATCATTTCATCGTACTCCACCCTGGAAGTTTTACTGAGAAGGTGACCTATGCATCCTTTGAACAGCAACAAAAAATATTAACAGTTAGCAGCTGTGTCCACCCTTGTTCATTTAACAACACTGCTGATGTCATGCTTCAGCACAGGAAGGGGCGTTGACACTCAGGGAAGGAACAAGGAGGCATGAGTTTATGGTCCTGTGACTCAGTCCCATTTGTTTAACCAAGGTTTAGAAGGTGACAGCATTTTGTCAGCACTCGTAGCTCAAGAAGGAAGTGCCTTCCTCTCCTGTTGACATCTTCATTGCAGAACAGTGCCAAGCCCTTGACTCAGGCCTTTCCCTCATCCAGTTGGCCAAAGAATTCTTCTGCGTTGTTCCACACAAGTTGCCAGCTTTAGCTTTAAATAAAGTTAGGATGTATGGCTGGATGGACCCTGGGTAGCAGCTCACCCTGAAGACCTAGGGTACTTTACTTGGAAATAGTAACATTTATACATCTTTAAAAAATAATCAATTCGGAAGTATTTAAAGATTCTTTGTCAGGAATAGAATCTCCCATAATGCCCCAGCTAACATGATCTTGACTGTACTGCCTGGGGTATTCTGGGAGCTGTATTCCACTTTCAACATCCTGTGGAATCCTGGCCT
This sequence comes from Iguana delicatissima, assembly GCA_948472985.1. Lineage (NCBI taxonomy): Eukaryota > Metazoa > Chordata > Lepidosauria > Squamata > Iguanidae > Iguana > Iguana delicatissima. The sequence continues at coordinate 413,354 of CAOKZL010000665.1, forward strand.
TTGCAGTTTAGGGAGGGGACTTTAGAATTCTCAGCCAAAGAGCTCTTGGGCCTCAGTAAACCACAAACCCCAGAATTCCACAGGATGTTGAAAGTGGAATAATAGCAGTATAGCACGGAAAGGCCCTATAACTATATAGCAAGGATCCAGTCTGAACCTATGCTGTCCAATCGGGGAAGACAAAATCACTTTTGCCTTCTTCCTCATTCTATTTTTTAAAAAACAATCCTTAATATTGTTTGTGTTCTGAATTATAAGACATTTAATGACTTTTTGTGAACTCTACAAAAATAAATTGAAACAAAACTATCTCCCATCTATATGTGGCCAAATTTAATATACAAACTCAATAGAGCCCCAGCATGGAGAAGGCCATATTGTACCTATCTCCCACATAACTGTCAAAGGTGAAGAGTCAGGAAGGAAAAAGAGGTATTAATGCTATTTATCACTAACATGGTTAAATGCAGAGGGCTTAATATCCATTTTTTAAGACTTACATTTTCAAATTCCTGAGCCCAGATGGACTCAGTGTCCGTTTTGATTATCGCACTTTTATTTTTTTTATCAACTTTTTCAATCTGAACATAAAGAAATTCCATTAAATTATGGTTTAAAAGAAAACACCAGACTGGAGTGAAATTCCTATCCCTATTTCCAGCCAGCTGTCTTTGTTAGCATCTGTTTTGTCCAGAAGAGGGCAACCAAAATGGTAAAAAGCCTGGAAACCATGCCCTATGAGGAGAGGCTTAGGGAGATGAGGATGTTTATCCTGGAGAACAGGTGGTTGAGAGGTGACATCAGAACCATGTTTAAATATTTGAAAGGAGGTCATACATAGGATGGAGCAAACTTGTTTCCTACTGCTCCAAAGACTGAGACATGGAGCGATGGCTTCAAATTACAGGAAGAGAGATTCCACCTAAACATTAGGAGAACTTCCTGAGAGTAAGAGCAGTTCGACAGTGATATGTGCTGCCATGGAATGTGGTAGAGTCTTCTTCTTTGAGGTTTTTAAACAGGAGCTGAATGACCACGTGACAGAAATGCTTTGATTGTATATTCCCACATGGTGGGGGTTGGACTTGATGGCCCTTGTGGTCTCTTCCAACTCTATGATTCTTTGATTCTATGAATTGTCACAAATTGTTGTCAAAAATGAACTGCAATGAGTTTTCAAAATCATGTTGAAGATACGTTATTGAAGGAGGGAAAAGCACAACATATGAGGTGGGGTAAACCACAGAGATCCAGGCTGAAGCATAGGAATATTATTTTTTTAAAAGTAGATATTTATTTATTAACTAAAATATTTATATTCTACCTTTTGTTATAGGATCCCAGGACAGTGTACAGGTAAAATACTAGAAACAATTTAAAACAATAAAATAATTTAAGCTTGATAAAAACATATTGAACAACTTCAAACAGTTAAAACCATGTACATGTGTATTTGAAAAGTAAATTAAGCCCCTAATAGAAAGCCGTGTTTTGCCTTGGTATGGGGAAGAGAACAATGTCAGTGCCAATTGGACCTCCCAGGGAGGGCATTACACAAATTGGGTGCCACATTATAGAAGGCCCTCTTTCATGTCCTCCCACAATATATTGCTCCCACCAGTGGGAGACAGAAAAAGTTCCCCCAGCAGCTCTCAGACTTTGGACGGGCATATCTAGGGAGAGGCTGTCCTTCAGATGTTGTGGTCCTGAGCTGTGTAGGGCCTTAAAGATCATCACCAGCACCTTAAATTCAGACTAGTAATGGACTGGCAGCAAGCGCATCTCTTTTAATGCCCTCATTATGTATTGTCTATATGGTATGTTGCTCAACAATGTTACTGCAATATTGTGCACTAACTCTAGCTTCTGAGTCATCTTCAGCTTTTTTTAAAAAAAGATATTCCTAATAAACATAATAGCTAACTTTGTCCTGAACTTTGTGATGTCATTTGTTCCCACACCTGTTTCAGAGGATAAAATATTCTTCCCACGCATATGACAATACAGCCCAAAATAAACTAACAAGTATATAAATAAATAAATAAACAAACAAATAAATCCCCAAACAAATGGCAGATTCATTGTTCAAAACAGGGGCAGGCAGGTGCACCAAGGGAGGGGGGAATTCCTTCCCTCATGCCTTCCCCAGTGGGCTGCACAGCTGCTCCAAAACAAAACTGAAAGTGATGTGACTTCCACTTTTATGATTGCTGTTGCCTTTTGTGACTGTGCAAAGTGCATCTATGGGTCTGCAGGCAGCTCCCAAGACAGTTTTTGCACACATGCTGCACACCCCTGGACTACCCATTCTGCCCCCCAAAATTGCCCCTCCTGGAAGCTTTTTCAATAGGTTGCAGAGCCCCTTGCACTGTTAATATGCATTTTGATAAACCTGAAGTTGATCACTGGCCACTTCTGGGTTTGTATTCCCCAACTTTACCTTGGCATTTTGGGCAACCTGTTCAGTCCTCTGCAGATCCTGCTGAACTTGCCTGCATCTTCCTAGTCCCAGCCCTGCCACTGCATTGCGTTACCCCGAACAGCTTCTTTTCCGTTGCCTGTAATTCTAGCTCCAGCCTTCGTTCTTGTTGTTACGTGTTATCAACTTGACTTTGAGTTACAGCGCCCTAGAATTAAGAAACTTCCAGGAGCTCCAAGTCACCAACAGCCCTGTCTGGTCCTACAAACCCAGGACCCTGGCTTTCTTCACTGAGTCAATTTATCCATCATGGGGTCTTCCTCTTTTCCAACTGCCTTCCAGTTTGCTGAGCACTCCTGCCTTTTCCATGAGTCATGTCCTCTTGTGATGTGTCCAAGCTACAATAGGTGCAGTTTAGTCACTGTTGCTTCTGAAAAGAGTTCAGGCTTGATTTGCTCTCATACCCATTTATTTCAGCTCCAGCATAACTACAGCAGTTTTCAAAGAGGTAGCTGCATTAACCTGTACCAGCAAAACAATAAATAATTTTACAGCACATTTTAGACTAATGAGTTTATTTTAATCTGAATGTTCATGGATTGCAATCCACTTTCTGACATGCATGCATCTGTAGCATATGAGAGGTCATGTTATAATTGTAATCCACAAAAGCAAATTGTGCTAAGCAAATCTATTAGTCTTAAAGGTGATAATTTTCTGATAGTCAAAATAATGAGTAAGTTTTAATACTTTCTTTCCTCCTGCCCTCCTCCCTCATGTTTTCCCTCTTCCATGGGAAATGCACTTCTCTTCCTAATAAGTTCCTTCTTACAAAAGGCCGTTACTTCCCCACAGGTATAAATCACCTCCCACACTATACTCTGATGACCCCACTATTTTCCATCTTTCTCTCCTGGAACTACTGGTTAGCTTTGCCGCTGAATGACCTTGTGCAGACAGCATAAACTTTTGGATTATTTCCTTGTTCTGAACGCCTCCAGAAACATGTGGAGAGGCGACACTCTGGTTCACTGAGTTGATCTGCTTTGCATCTTCTTACATAAATCGGCCGCAAGAACTTCATGCCAGCAAAACATCTGTGTATCATACATAGATCATCTTTGGAATATTGTTTATTTCCTATCATTCCTCTGTCTTGGCACATTCCTTTGGATGGATCTAGCTGCATGTTTTCATTGGTCCTGATTTCCCTCCTGCTCTTTGTTGTCAGAAACTTGACTAGCATATCCATCCCACTTGTTGGAAGTACACATTGACCCAAGCCAGAGATGGGAACTGGCCTGTCTTTTGTTCCCTTTAGCTCGTCTGCCTTCCCACCTACCCCACCTTTGTAACGTCTAGTGAGCTTTAAGTTCTGTGAAGCATGTCACCGGATGGAGGGATGAGTCTGCCAGCGACTGGGAAAGAATAAGTTTCAAAACCAATTGTATTAAATCCACTTACTGCCTGAAGCTTCTTTTCTGTTGTTCTTCCGTAAATTGTAAATCCTCTCTTCTCTGCCTGGGATTTGTATCAATTGTGGAAACCTTTACAAATGCATGTTGAAAGGATATTTTGTCTTTGGCTTTCAGTAGTCTCTTTCAATTGTAAACATTCCTTCCTGAATGCTGGTGGAACTTCAAAGGATCATAGAATCACGTGAGACAAGCTTGCTCCATCTTCCACATGACATCCTTCCAGTTATTTGTACATGGCCATCATATCACCCCCCTAGTCTTCTGTTCTCCAAGCTAAATACACCCAGCTCCGTAAGCCATTCCTCATAAGCCTTCCTTTCCAGACTTTCTACCATCCTTGCTGACCTCCTTTGATCATATTCCAGCTTGCCAATATCTTTCTCGATCAATGGTGCCCAGAACTGGAAAGAGTATTCCAGCTGAAATCTGAACAAAACAGAATAAAATAATATTATTACTTACCTTGATTTAGACACTATACTCATGCTGCCTAAAATTTCATTGGTATTATATTGTATTGGCCTTTTGGGATCCCACATCAAACTTTTGACCCATGTTTAGCTCGTGGTCTATTAAGACCCCTATATCTTTTACAAACATACTGTTTGTCAAGCCAGTTGTCACCCATCCTGTATTTGTGCATTTCATTCTGCTGCCTAAATGTAATACAGTCGGCCTTCCACATCTGCAGGTTTCACTTTCATGGATTTGATTATCTGTGAGTTTCTCTAACCCCTGTCCCACCACCTCAAGTGCTTCTTTTCTGGGGGAACCTTCCTTCTCAGCAGCTCCGATCAGGCCATGCAGTCCTTTAAAACCTGCCTCTGGTCCTCTTCCTCCTCCTCTACCACCCACTGCCTGGCCAGCTAAGGACAGCTCACAGCCCATTTTCTCAAAACCACAAACCCTCTTCCAATGCTCCCTATACCCAAGGAAAGAAATGGCTGGGGAGAGGAAGTATAGGGCTACCGTGACAATGTATCCTCTTTCCCTCTCCTCTCCCTGACTTGGTTTGGACCCTGGGTGTCCACTCTCCCCACCATGCTTTGGCGCGTTTCCCACAGACACACACACACACACACACACACACACATTTTGATATTTGCGATTTTTCCAGTTTTACAGCCGTCCTGTGCCCCTAACCCCAGCAGATGAGGAGGGCTTACTGTATTTTATATTTAGCCCTTCTGAGGTCCCCCCCCCATTTTTTCCACTGAGCACTTCTTTCCATCTTGAAGAGGAACCATTGCTGCAAACTCTTTGAGTTTGTTCATTCAACCAGTTACAAATCCACCTAACAATAGCGTTGTCAACAGGGCAGCAGCAGGGGCAAGACCATGGAGGGACATGGCAGCAGGCATGTGTACACACCCAAACTAGTCTCTTATTTGCAAATGAGGGAGTAGTTTGTGCTCCCACACCCCCTGCTGCCGTGTTTCTGATAAAACAGGAACAGCAGGTGTGCACATGCACCCAAACTGCTCCCTTGTTTACAAACAAAGTGTTTTGGCACCTGTACTTCCCCAGCTGCCACATCCGTAACGAAAGGGACATGGCAGCGGGCGTGTGCACATGCCCAAATTATGACTCTGAAGATCAGGGTTTGAATCCCCACTCAGCCATGGAAACCCACTGGGTGACCTCAGGCATGTCACATTCTCTCAGCCTCAGAGAACGGCAAAGGTAACAAATCTTGCCAGAAAATCCCCCACGATAGATTTGCTTTAGGGTCGCCATAAGTCAGTTTTCAAAGGGGAGACACATGATGACTAGTGTGAACCCTGTCTCTGTCAACAACACTTTGTTGCTGTGTGCTTTCAAGTCACTTCAAATATGACAAGATTTGTTCAGAGTGGGGTTGGCTTTGCCTTCTGAGGCTGAGAGAATGTGACTTGCCCAAGGTCACCCAGTATCTGAGTAGGAATTTGAATCCTAGTCTCCAGAAACCTTAAATAAATAAATATTTAAATATTTATTTCTTGAGTTAAGTCTTAAGGGTTCCCAACAACAAATTATGTTTACAGGTGTTACCCGGTAAAGAAAAGGTTAAGAACCATTGATTTAAAAGAAACCCAAACCAGATCATGATTCTGTGTGGCCAAAATGGTTCAGACTAGATGGAGATATATAATACAACTGTAATGTTTAGTTGATCAATTGGTTGAATCAGTTAGTATTCAGACATTTTAACTACCCCCCCCCGCAAAAGTCCCTAGCTTATTGGCCAGCTGATACAAAAATATTTCTGACACAAGTATTTATAAAATCTGCAGGTGGCATATGTCATAAGAGAAGAAGCATTTGTTCCTTCTTGAGCGTGAATGGGGAATGATTCTTCTAAGCTCATGATTAGCTATGAAGTATAGATAATCAGTCCTGTACACTTTTATCTAGGGGTGCATCCCATGGAATTTGCTGGGACTTCCTTATCAATAGAAATGAATCAGGTTGCATTGTTAATAAGCCAACGCTTCCAACTTTGTGACAGCCTTAATATTCCATTATTCTACCTTGCATAATTTGTTTTGCTTCTAATGTCCAGGTTTTTAGAAAAGTCACCAATTTTTGCCAAGGACGGAAGAGCAGAATACTATGGAGACTGGTTAGCTGTAGAGGCTGAAGTTATGAGAGCAGATAATCTTGAAATTTATTTCAGACAAGGCCTTTGGCAGATAAAGGCATCTCTTGCACTAAAGAGAGTCTTATCTTGGATACCCAATGTGCACATTAAGCTGTAAAATTGTAGGTCTTAATTGTATTCCTAAATTAGTGATCACACTCTCACTAGACCCTGCATTGTGCCAGGTCCTGGTCATAAGATCAGTTCTACACATTCAGAAGAATTACGTAGTACAGCCCTGCTGGGGCTATACCACTGTGGGATATAAGTGAGGAGGAATCATATGATGAATACTCTCTATGTTGTATGTTCCCTGACTGTGGGAACCTAATGCTGTTAACAAGAACGCACCCAGCTGTAACCTTGTCTCTGGTATGTTAATTTTCTTTCCAGAAAAGGAAGTATTTTCACAGGTGGGCATTTTCAGTCTCTGAAGCCCACATCTGAATTATGACATGGCATGGTCCCAAGAGGGCTGTATTGTGCAATTGTTCAAAATGTATACCTCAGCACTGAATTATTCCATGATTTGTTGTTCGACAGCATTGCTGAATTACCGGCCAGAGCAGGAGGAAAGTACAGTGCATTAGCAGCCAGGGCAAGTACAGTGAATTGAGGGTTGAATTCAGATAAGGTAGAAAGCCAATTGCTTTTCATCCACCAAGGAACTTGTGAGGTAACCTCTGACAAGTTAATCTTTCTCACTTTAACCATCCTAGCTTGCTATCAGAATAATTGCAGACATTCTGGAAGAAGCAGATAGCTTGATACAAATGAGATTAGACAGTCTTGGGCTCCAACTAAAATTTTTCCAGTAGACAACTTTCATTTGTCTGGTAAGCATCACTTTACTTCCCAGTGACCGAGTTTAAAAATGGATTTTGCAGCTTCCTTTCAGGTATTGATTGAAACACATGAGTGGTTCTCCTAAGTGCCCACTTATCTTGTTGGAACTGGCTTTTAGAAGCTGTAGGCAGGTTTACTTCCCAGGAGGAAAATAAATTTTTGCTTAAAAATTTTGACAATATTTTCTTCCCATGGGTGGGATTGGAAGAAATTTTATGGATTTTCTGATGGTGATGGTGACAATGACAATTACTATAACAATGATGATGTTTGCAGTTTGAGACTCTTTGAGAAAATATTGCTCATGCAAACAAACAAACAAAAAAGCTTTGACTTTTGTGCAAAAAAAGATTTTGAGTATTTTGAGTATCTTGAGCATAAAATTCAATGTTTTGCAGAAAAATGTTTTTTTACACTTTTTTCACAAAAAGCAACATTTTCTGTGCGAAGACTAGCAAAAATGAGAAAAAGATATTGCACGCTCTCTCCCCCATCTTTTTTTGCTATGAGGTGCCTTGACATGTCCAAATCAAAGATAAGAGAAATGGACAGTTATTCTTTACATTCTTACTTCTTGTACTTTTGCAGCATAAAGAGAGATATGTAATGCAATCTTCCACATGCATACATGCATGAGGTCCTTCTCAGTAAGGGTGGTTCTTCTTTGTGGTCTCTATGATTCACACACATGGATTATTCTGCACCTGCAGAGCAATGTTCAGAACCATCTAGAACAACAATGGTGGATATTGCTTTCACCATCATAACCAAGAACAGAGAACACTTTTTTCCTCATAAATAAGAATAGGAATCATTTACACATATAGGAGAAAACAGTCATACTTAGGGATTCTACTGTCATGGAGGCTAAAGATGGAGGCCCCTGGTATGTAGGTATGGATTATATGAAGGTCCCTACTCTCCCATATGAACTTATTTGTGTTTTGAGATCTTCTGATGAGATCCTTCTCTCTGTCCCACTACACTCACAGGTACATTTGGTAGGAACACAGGAGAGGGCCTTCTCAATGGCTTCTCCCAGTTTCCAGAACTCCTTTCCAGATAGGCTATTTGTAGTAACCTCCTGGAAGCAGGCAAAGACTTTTTCATTCTAGCAGGCCTTTGCTGATTGATTTTTTTCCAAAAGGGCAAACCTTGTATAATATACTGGACTTCTATTTTGTTGTTGTTGTTTTATATGTATTTTTTAAAAATTGATAGTTATGATAATTTATTTTTTTTTAACTTTTGTATCCTGTGGATTTTTAACTATGTTTATTTTAATTGTTGTTAAGCTACTTTGAGTCCCATACTGGGAAAAATGTGGGATAATGATGCTGTGGAATAATAACAGTAATAATGATGATGGTGCCATCCTACAACACCATTGTTGATTTTAACCCATTTTGTTCCATAGAGTTTGTTAGTAGCAAAGTTTTTTCCTGTCTTCATTGTCATAGTTCAGTCTGATGTTGTTGTTGTTGTTGTTGTTAGCTGCTTTTCATGCAATAACAGATAAGCTGCTCAAGATACTTCCACTTTGAGTGACAGGAGGTAGATAGCAGTGCTTATTAGTGGTTCCATATGAGAAGATAGCAATGCTCACACATAAAAAACTAGTTTATCAGGAACACTTATCATGCTGGTACACTCTTTTTCTTTGTGCTGGTTATTTAATTGGTTGGAGGAACATTATAATCATGGAGTAGCTTACGCATACACACACAGTACCTGCATAATACAGGCAAGAAACAGCTTTCCCTTGGATATGGTTTGTTTGTATGAACTCAGTCCTGTTCATAGCAAGACTGTGACCAAGTGACAAAGCCTTGGGAACTGGCTTTTGTGTAAAGATAAATAGTAGAAGGCTGGTTCTGAGCTGTCGAAGGGCCAGCTGGCTGTATTATGATGTCACATATCCCAGGACTGAGTCTTCCTGGCATTCAAATAGGGCAAAGGTCTGTTGAATTTTGGCTCAGAGATGAAGGGCTGACATAGTGAGATTTGCCCTATTATCTATATGTCCGCTTCAGCTTGTTTCTGTGACTGTAGGCAGTGGAAGGAGCGTGATATATGAGTCAAGGAGGCATAGTGCCCTTCATTATAGATCCTGATCTGGCTCTGATGGCTTGTAATTCAGTATTTCCATGCTCTTTTGCGGGGAAATGAGAGAGTCCCCCCCCCCATCCCATCCCTTAATCAGGAAACACTAAAACAATGATATAAAAAAATTGAAATTCTGAAAATACTGCCAATAGAACATCCGTCCCCTTGAGGTTCCTCTTCATCCAAGGCAGCTTTCTGGGAGTGGCGTTGTGTGGGAGGAAGGGAGGTGCTCCGGATATGGCAGAAGTGTAAAAGGACAGCAAAGCTAATTGGCACCTACTGAAAAGAGTTCACCTTTATACTTTCCAAAATGTCTTGAAATAATCGTAGAGTGGACCCTGGCTATTGTGCAGTCTAAACTGCATCCTTCCTGTTTTGGCAGATGGAGAGATCTTGGTTGGATTGTTCCCTTGACCAATTTCTCTGAAAGATATCACACAGCTACACTTCTGCCAATAAAATTCCTGCAAGTGATCACAAAAGTACAGGGGAAACTTTTGGTTTTACAGTGCAGGAAACTGAAACTGCCTTGTCTGATCACCATGTTCCAAAATGACCAGGACTTTGAAGGCATTTTCTCATATGCCATAAGATACAGAATGTAGACTACAGTGGCAGAAATGTGTGCCCCCCACGATTGCTTTTGTGAGATCGAGGTCCCATATTTTTTCCTCCAGAATGCTCCCATATTTTACCAGAGGGTGTGAGGTCATTTTACCATGTTTCTGTCCCATCCCAGGGCCATTTTGGGCTGAAGAGAGGACCTTTTTTCAACAGGAAGTGGCCTGATAATCAACATCACCTTACTTCCTGTTGGGAAACTGGCCTCTTCTGGGCCTAACCTAGCTCTGAGAGGGTGATATATGTGGTGAATTGCTCCCTGTGCTCCCTTGGGGGCATTGGGAGCAGTAAGAAAAATCAAACTTCTTTTGTGGAGGGGGTTGGTCCCCTAGCAGAGCAATGTGGCACCTTAACTTCCAATAGTTGCTGACCCCTGCTGTAGACCAAGGCAAGGACTAGGAGCCAGATTAGGTGAGACTCCATTTCATAATTGAGTGAACAGCTTTTAAATGACATGAATTGAATCCTCCAACCAGGATTGGAATTTGGCATGTGAGAGGGACAGAGGGCTTTAATTCTGCAACCAACTATGATCCCAAGCTGGACTGATATCTCCATGGTTTGCATTTTTAAATCTTCTGTGCCAGCTGCACCCATTCCTTGAGACACTGGATCCGGTCATGGTGGTACATGTCTCATTTGAACTACTGTTAACACACTTTACATAGGCAGCCTTTGAAGAGTGTTTGGAAACATTGGCTAGTACAAAGAGCTGCAGCCAAAGTATTAACCATGGCAGGTTAGAGGGACCATACTATTCCCCTGTTAGAACAGCTCCACTGGCTGCCGGTTTGCTTCCAGGCATCAGAGTGTTGGTTATGACCTACAGAGCTTTGTATGGCTCAGGTCCAGGCTATCTGACAGACTGTATCTCTCAGTATGTGTCTGCTTGGGTCCAGCATCATTGGGAGAGGCCCTTCCCTCTGTCCCATCACCATCACAAGCACAGTTGGTGGAGATAAGAGAGGAGATCTTCTCAGTGGCTGCCCCTAGACTCTAGAACTCCCTTCCCACAGAAACCACAATGGACCTCTCCCTGCTGTCCTTTCATTGCCAGGCAAAGATCTTTTTATTCTGGTAGGCTTTTAAAACATAAAAGTTTTTAAAGAATGGGCTGAGGGTGCTTAACGGTTTTAGACAGTATTGTTTTAATTGCTTTTTATCTTTCAATGGTATTTCATCTTTTTAAATGTCATTTTAAATCATTTTAATATTGTCAATCATTTCACCCTATTTTAATGTTCCCTTTTTTGTATGTTTTCAGCTGTATTCCTTTTTAAACTATAAGTTTAACTATACGTCACCCCCTGAGCCCTAATTTTGGGAGAAAGGAAATAGCAATAATAATGATAATGATAATAATAATGATGATGATGATGATGATTATAGCTGCACCAGCAGCTGCAGAATTGGAATAGTCTATTTGCCATTCACAGTTGATGAAAAGTTTACAGTAATGTGAATGAGAGCTCCACCCCCTGGCTCCCCACACATATTATTCAAAATTAAAATTCAAAATTCAAAACTAGGAGCAAGGAGGTCTTGGCTCTCCAGATGTTTTGGACTGCAGCTCCCACTATCCATTACCATTAGTCATACTGGTCAGAGTTGATAGGATTTGTAGGCAAAGGTATCAGGAACGCCAAAGTTTCACCAGCTCTAACTGCTAAATAGCATTGCGATTCAAAAGGCAAATTCCTCTTCATGAGTAGGAACATTTGAGCCACTGTGAGGACTGGGATTCTAGAAATTCCCAGCCCATTTTCCCTTTCCCCACAACTACATATCAGTTGTACAGTTGCAGTGGTTCTGGGATGGTTTTGCTGTTCCTATCTGCCTCCTCTGCTGCTGCTACGTGATTACTTCCTTCCTCAATATCTAGAAAAACATCTGAAAAGTGGAGGTGGCTGGTGAACTGATCTAATAGTAAGCTGGAACTTAAGAGAGAGAAGGTATGTGAATAAAGGGAGTGTTCTGGAGTTTATGTGAATAAAGGGGATAAGTGTTAGATATGTAAATTAAATAAAAGAACTGGCTTCATTCCACCACCACACTAAAACGTGGCTTTTTATTAATGTCTCTGGGGCCTCATTGATTTTTTTTCCAAATGTGCACATACATGGTTTTAAATTGTGGTTATCTTTTCACCCATTTTAACTGGTTAGATTGTTTAGTATGTTTTTAAACTCTGTCAGTTATTTTTGTTGTTTTTAGATTTTGAGTATTTTAAGCTATTTAAACTGATTTTATTTCTGCTCTGAGAACTCATGAGAAGGGATGGGATATTAATATTCTAATAAATAAATGGAAAATATTTGCAACACAATCCAAATACCTGTTACATTAAATCAAAGGCCAGTCCTGTTATTAAACAGTATGTCTACCATCCACAGTTCTAGCAATATGGTACCGTTTTAACTGTTATGACTCCATCCTACAGAGTCCTGGGACCTGTAGTTTGATGAAGTACTTAAAACTCTCTTCTATAAAGTTCTAGCATTGTTGTTAAGGGGATATAAAGCGCTCTAGTTATGAATTCTAAGTATTGTAGAAAACTACAAATCCCATGGTAGTTAAAATGGCATCAGACTGCTACGGTTGACAGGGTCAATTTATCTAGAGTGAAGTGGTCACCTCGGAGAGCAGATCTTTGCTGATGTGGGCATTAGCAGTCTCCTGGCTATTTCCCTCCACTGGAAAACTGAGCTGTGTGTTCTAGATGGCCTGAACTCCCTCAGTCACGTGGAGGACACTGTCCCATCTGCTATAACGCAGTAAGCTAGTCCAATCAGCCTCTGTATATGGAATGGTTGGAACACCACCTTGTCTATCTCAGGCAGTTAAATTCTCAGCCCGGCTCTGCATAAAATGGAATGAAAACATTTGTGGCCAGAGATATTAATATTTTTAATTTTCACTTCATAGACAAGAAGCAGCATCCTTAGTTTATTCCACAGTAGCATTTCCTTAATGACATCTGTACAGGATAGGAGTGACATTTTCATGAAATAATGAGACCTTAATCAGAGTACTTATCTGATGCCTGAACTTTCCTTGAACATTTTAGTTATTGTGGGCCTTCAAGGCAACCCTAATGCTAATCTGTCACAGGGATTTCTTGGCAAAATATCTTGAGGGGTTGCATTTGCCTTCCTCTGAGGCTGAGAGCATGTGACTTGCCCAAGGTGAGCCAATGGATTTTCATGGTTGAGCAGGGATTTGAACCCTGGCCTCCAGAACCACGCAGTTCACGTTGTTGAAGGTGACTCTGCACCAGATTTTTGCATCCTGAAGTTTCAATGTGGAGATCAGTCTTGCTGTGGAACTGGGAGGAGAATCAGAAATCAAAACTGATTTCTTTATTTATTGAACAAGATGATATAGAATATTCTCTGAGCATAGCTGGCATAGCTAACTTATTTAAAAAATAAGGTTCTAAATGCAAACAGGTGATTGAAATGATTCCCTGGCTGATGGATAAAGCTTCAAAATCTGAAACATGTGTCCCCAATTATAGAACCTCAATGGGTGCATTTTTCTTCTTAGCTCACATTTCTCACTACAAACTAATAGTACATAATAATAAAACCCTGAATCTCCGCCAGCACAAATAGACATTTTGGCTATCTCCATGTGTGTTTGTGGAAGACAAAAAGCAATGCAGCTGTTGAACTGGGCACGCTCTAAGATGGATAAATTTTTGATGAAACTAGCTTTCTCTTTGACTCCCAAATACCCTCTTCTAAAATAATGGGGTATTTTACTTCTCAGAAACACATCTGACCTTTTCAATTTTATCCAAAATTTGCTGGTATGATTTGGATTCGTATGTGGTTTCTGTTACATTCCTTTTAAACAAAACTGGATAGAAAGAACATGGCAGGAAAACCATAGATTTTATTTAATATAAATTCATTACAGGCATTTATTATTTTTTTCAGACAAATTATCCTTGGTCAAAATATGGGGCTATTAAAGGTATCTTTGGCTGCAATAAGTGCTGTCTGTGTATATATATATTAAAAGGCTTAAATTTTGTAAAATAATTAAAATGAGTGCTGCCTATGGATGTGTCACATTGATCCTTTTGTCCCATAATCTGCCCAGTCCTCCATAAATAAGCTTGATAAATCACTCTATCTCTTTATGGAGCAAAGATTGTCTTTGCAAAGCAGAGATCTGTTTCTATGTGGACAATGACTATTTATGCTTAAGCACCCAGGAAATTATCTAAGAAACCAGTCACTAGTGGTTTTTGAAGAAATCTGGTCTCTTTTCTTTGTTTGCTTCCCTTCTTTTGTTTGAGGTGCAATGAATGGACGAAAGAAGGCAATTTGACAAACAGACAAGTTGTGGGTGAAAAACCAGTCAAGACTAAAGTCTTAATAAATTTGGCTTTGTGGAATTTATGGACACGATCATTGTTTCAATGTGTACCACTACTGTCAGGAGCATATGTGCAAATCTAACACTATTGCAGCTATCTGAAAAGATTGCAACTGCAGTGTGGAATGTTACAACCCTACAACCAGATCTCAAAAAATGTTCGATGATGTCTCATGAGAATTTTAAAAACAACCTTCAGATCAAGGTCAAACTAGTTTATCACTCAGTTTCCTAATGGTGAACAAACAGAAGACTATGAAATTTCACAAACAGGATGTGATAATGATAATGATTGTCCCCTTGTATCTAGGGCCTTTTCATACTATATAATTCTAGCACTATAATTCAGTTTTAGTTGCCATGGTTTATTCTAAGTAATCCTGTGATTTATAGTTTGGAAAGGCACTAGAGCTCTCTGGCTGGGAAATCTGAACACTCTTCCCTAAACTACAAACCCAAGGATTCTGTATGTTGTAGCCCTGGCAGTTAAAGTGGAATCATATCACTACGGTAGGCCCTCCACATTTGCAGGGGATAGGTGCAGAGAACCCTTGCGAAAGTGAAATAATAACTCTCCATCTCCCCACTCCCCACTGATGGGGCGATCGCTCCAGGCAGGCAGATGGCAAGCAAGAGGAAGAGATCTTTTCCTCCCTTCCTACCATCTCCCCCTCACCACTGCTGCTGCCGCTGGGGCAATTGCTTCCAGCGGGCAGATGGCAAGCGGGGAGGAAAAGACCTTTTCCTACCCACTCACCATCTCCCCCCGCCGCTGCTGGGGTCATCACTCTGGGAGCTGGGGGTGGGCAGATAGCAAGCGGGAAGAAAAGACCTTTTCCTCCCCACTCACCATTTCCCTCTCCACCGCTCTGGGTGGGCAGATGGCAAGTGGAAGGAAAAGATCTTCTCCTTCCCGCTCACCATTCCCTCCCCTGCCGCCACTGGAGCAATCGCTCTGGGAGCTGCGGGCTGAGAGATGGTGAGCAAGAAGTAAAGACCTTTTCCTTCCCACTTGCCGTCTCCCTCCTGCTACTGCTGGGGCAATCATGCCCACAGCAGGGGGCAGGAGATGGCCACCCGGAGGAAAAGATTTGTCCTTCTCTTCACTCTTTCACCACCCCCAGCAGTTGTGCTCACAGAGACTGGCAGAGATCGTGAGGGGGAGGAAACCATCTTTCCTCCCCTTTGCTCCCCCGCAACCCTTCCCACTAGGGAATGGGAGGGCGAGAATGGGACAAGGCAACGGACTATGAATAATCAAAACCATGAGTGAAACCCGCAAATGTGGAGGGAAAACTGTATAACTATGTGGTGTGAGACATATTGCCTCTGAACATGGGATTATGTCCTACAGTATCTTGATCCATTAAGTTCATAACCTGGTTTCTAGCATTGGTGGGCCAGAGCGTATGTCAGGGTGGATTAACTCATCCATGGGTTCTCACTTCACTCACAACAACAAGCCTGTTTATAGAAAGTTGAACATGACTAGATGGCCACTGCATGGGGGGTGCTTTAACAATGGATTCCTGCATGATGAGAGGGTAGGACTACCAAGCCATTGTGTTCCCTTCCAGCTCTATGGTTTTATAGAAATACAAAGCTTCATCTCAGTTATTGCATATCCAGAATCCTAATACATAAATCTAAAACCAGTTCAGCAGATTTGCACAAAGACAATCAACTGATGCTTGCATTTTTCCAGTGAGGAACAGGAATGCTATGAGGGAAGTGTATTGAGACTGGAAGCAACATAACTGTCTATGCCAAGACAATTCTTCCTTTCCTTTCCTTTCCTTTCCTTTCCTTTCCTTTCCTTTTCCCTTTTCCCTTTTCCTTCCTTTCCTTTCCTTTCCTTTCCTTTCCTTTCCCTTCCCTTCCCTTCCCTTCCCTTCCCTTCCCTTCCCTTCCCTTCTCTTCCCTTCCCTTCCTTTGGAACGATCTTATCATTTTGAGTATAACAAAACAAGTAGTAATTAAGTTATTTGTGTAATGCTGAAAGTGAGGAAGCTACAGTCAGGGCCACTTTTAACTTGGTGTGCCCCCCCCACGCAGACACAATGGGCCACAACTTGAGACTGAATTTTTGATTGAAAATTGGCCAAAATTCACTCTTGGAAGTGATCAGAAGTTTCCTACTAGCTTTTGGGATTTTGAGTCAATTTTCAGAGTTTGTTGGGGATCAAAGTGTGTGTGTATGTGCACGCACACTTGTTAACTGTTACTCTTTAAAGCTATCTTTTAAAGGGACATATTCAGAACCAGTTTTGTACAGAGATTTTTCAAGTTTTATGACATTCTCGTATCAATCATGGTCTCTTTTCTTTAAAAAGTAGCAAAAAAGTAATGGAAAAGTAACAGGTAATACAATTAGTGTCTAAATGTTCGTTGCACAAACTGCAGTAAGTATTGATGAGTGTTGAGATGTTCACAGTACAATTTACTGTAGTAAAACCAGAGCTTGGAAAAGTTACTTGTTTGGACTACAGTCCCCAGAATTCCCACAGCCATGTAAGACACTGAAATAAAGATTTCCCATGCCTTGGCTCAGTTGTTAATCAAAACAGAGACTCTAATCAAGAAATCAGAAGAAGACCAAGACAGCTATGAAGGAACTAGATAAGATCCTCAAGTGTACAAATATATCAGTGGATAACAAAGTTAGAATCATTCATGCTATAGTTTTTCCAAGTTCTGTGTGCAAGTGTGAAAGTTGAACAGTGAAGAAAACCATCATGAAGAAAATCAATGTGTTTCAAACATGGTGCTGGAAGAGAGTTCACCGGATATCATGGACTTCCAGAAAGGACAAATGGGTGACTCCTAAAACAAATCATGTTTCCCAGAAGCCAAGGAACTGAGGCTGACACATTTTGGACATATCATGAGACGATATGACTTATTGGAAAAGACAGTAATGCTCAGCAAAGGAGAAGGCAGTGGGGAAAAAAAGAAGAGTGCATTACAGATGGATTGATTCAATCAAGGAGGCCATAGCCCTGAATTTTCTGGACCTGAGCAGGGCGGCTGATGACCAGGGTACCTGGAAGTCTCTCATTTGTAGGTCATCATAAGTCAAAGTTGACTTGACAACATATAACAACCATGGCCACTGGTCATTGTGAATGGAAGATTCTGGGAGGTGTAGTCCAAGCATTCAATCCAGTTGCTAATTCCGACTAGCACAGACCCACTGAATCAATGGAACTTACATACCAAGTTCTTATTGATTCAATTGTTGTATTTTAGTTGGGATTTACAACTGAATTATCCCCTCGCCCCATATTTTTTTTCAAAGTTCTGGAAATGTGGAGTACACACCCAAGCCATAACGTAACATTTTTTAAAAAAAAATCTCGGTTTTTAAATGACACAGAAATGCTTGGAGATCTACTACAAATCACACAGGGAACTATGGCAGTGCATCTAACCAGAAAGATGGTGGTGTACATCTAAAATACATCTATTTTCTATTTCTTTAACTGATAACACCTGTTGCGTTTTTTTTTAATCTGATTGCGTCTGCTTTATTAACTCTGAGTCAGACAGAAGCTGGAAGGTGGACAGAGGTTTCTGACAACATTGCTGGGAGTTGGCTGGAAAGAAATGTGAGGCATGCAGTGTGGAATGGGGGCAGCTGGTCTCCATTAAGCACTGCCAGCTGGGCAGAGTGAGCCATCAGGTTCCATTTTCACCTGACCTCCACCACCTCTTTTAGAGTGATTTTGTGTATAACATGAAAAGCTGTATCTGGAACATCTTTCCTCCTTAGTTTCAGAAGATGGGGAGCCCTCTCTCTCCCCTCAGTTTTTAAGGAGGGAAGGGGGAATTGTAGCTGAACTGTGTCGTAGTTCTCATTTATTTATTTGCAGAGCTTGGAAAGAAGGACCTTTTGGACTATAACTCCCACAGTCTCCTAGCCCACACAACCAGTGGCAATACTGATCTGGGGGATTCTGGGAGCTGTAGTCCATAAAGTAATTTTTTTGAAGCAATGCTTCTTTGATTGTTTAAAGGGCTCAAGGCTGCTAATTAGGAAAAAATAGCACTACAAATGAACAGTTACACTAAAAGCAGAGAACACTAACACATACTAGATCACAAAGGGATTTAAGTCTGAGTAAATACCCAGCAAGGTGTATGGGTTTGAGTGTTGGGCTATGACCCTGGAGACCAGGGTTTGATTCCCTGTTCAGACATGGAAACCTACTGGATAACCTTGAGCACATCACATACTCTCAGCCCCAGAAAACCCTGTGATAGGTTCAACTTAGCGTCACCATAAGTTGGAAATGACTTGAAGGTACACAACAAGCACAACAAGGGCACCAGATCCTATCTGATCTTGGAAGGTAAGTAGGTCAGCTCTGGTTAGTACTTGGATGGGAAACCACCAACAAATAACAGGTGCTATAGGCTATATTTCAGAGGAAGAAATTGGCAAAACCATCTCTGAGTATCCCTTGCCTAAGACAATCAAATGAAATATATGGAGTCACCATAAGTGGACAAGAGACTTGAAGGCACGTACACACACACACACACACACACACACACACAAGCATGGATAGGATTTCAGTATAACCCCTGTGTACCTGCTAGCTGGTAACATAGGAAGTACCACACCAAATGCCTTCATTCTCTTGTGCAGAAACCTACCCTCCAACATTTCACAGATTCTTAACAATGCACTTAGTCAGCCCCTTGATGAATAGTGTACTGTTGAATGTGGTCAGCTCTTGTTGAAAATAAAACTTAAAGAAATTAATGGGGGAAAGGGAGCCTAGCAGCACTTTAACCAATTTATTTAGTTTGACACTAGCTTTCATAGATTAAAATCCACATAATCAGATACACTGAAAGAGTAAAACATTCAGCCTTGGTTTCCATCCATTTATTCATTCATTTCATGGATCTCTCATCCTTTCTCTAAACGTGTTCAGTCCTTAGGTCAGTGGTTCTCAACCTTCCTAATACTGCGACCCTTTAATACAGTTCCTCATGTTGTGGTGACCCCCAACCATAAAATTATTTTCGTTGCTGCTTCATAACTGTAATTTTGCTACTGTTATGAATTGTAATGTAAATATCTGATATTGAGTCCACCATAAATGATATAAAGTTTGAAGATTTGGTTTCACTGCATTCAGACTGAATTAAATCCAAAAATAAATCTGGCATGGGAATAACGCTAGATTTTGTAGGCTTATTCCTTACAACTGATGCAACATTCTTGTTTTTATCAATATCTGAAGTGGCACTCTCCAGACTGTCCAGTCCCAGAGTTACCAACACCTTTTTCACCAAATTTTTAAAAGAATCTGAGGAAAATAATCTCACTTTATTATCATCTTCTGCATCCTCCTCCTCGGAAATAGAACCATCTGATTTAGAGTCATTATCCCCATGAGTATCTGCCAAATCTGGTTCCTCATCACTTTCACATTCAGTGTTGATTTGTTCAGAGTGTGACAAAGCAGATTCCTCAACTCTAGTCACTTTGGACCTACAGGTAGACTTTTTTGGTAAAGACACACCAGCATCATTTGATTCGTCTTGAATAACTTTTGTATCATCAGGAAAATCACGTGAAAATGAAGGATTCATTGAAGTAGTTTGTTGACTGCTTAATAATAACATTACATTCAAATTTAATGAATTTTCCAACTTGCAATACATTTTTTAAGCTTGTTATGTATTTTGTGACATCATTTCACTAATATTGTTTGCCTGTTAACATGCACCTCCATTTCTTCAGCAATCATTTGTCTTATCACCTCCCTACTACACTCAGACACATTCCCCTGGGAAGACACTGAGGACATAGGAGGTTCAAACCTTACTTCTTTACGTTCCATAGGCATTGCAGTTTGACTCCTAGTGAATAATGACACCATACACAATGCTAAACTGCCCTGCGCTACTGTATTTGCTAACACAGAAGGGCCAGGAACGGCTGACTGAGAGACTGCCATTTCTCCTGGCAGAGGCTGCTCGCATGCTTGAGTGTGATTGGTTGTGTTGCTGGCAAGCTGGGATTGGTCAGGAGAGCTCCTTCCTCTCATAGCCCCCTCCCTTGCTTTCTGAACGCCTCTTTTCAACATGGCGACCGGAAGTTAAAGGAGCGGTTGGGAGCCCTTCCCCGCCCTTAACAGACTTCACTGCATTACCAGGTAATTTTCCTTTCACCTTCTTTTTAATTCTTACCTTCTCAGACTTCCTTATACTAGATGTTTTTAGCTTTGTTTGAGCCTCGGAGTGGCTGGTCGGGGATTGCCCTTCCAACTCACTCTCGCTCGATGCCAAGAACATTTTCTTTAGTAAGGTACTTCAAAAGGGGCAGGAGGATGCGAGCATGTGGCTCGCGCTGCCGCACCACCACCGAGGAGGGAATGGAGCCTAAGACCATCGGAAATAAGTATTTTCTGATGGTCTTAGGCGACCCCTGTGAAAGGGTCATTCGACCCCCAAAGGGGTCGCGACCTACAGGTTGAGAACCGCTGCCTTAGGTGATCCTTTAGTCTAATGCTGTAGGGTTCTTGACAAGTTTGGAAAAGTTACTTTTTCATTACAATTCCAAGAAATGCCCCAGGCAGCATTGGAATTGCTCTGATTCTTAGGATTGGGTGGTAGCTTTCATGGGTTCCATGAAGAGATCCCTAGTTCAACTGTTCAGCTAAGAAGACTCCACATAGCAACCGAATTATAGATAAGACCTCTACTGGACAGTCCGCACAGACTCAGCTGATCATGTTGGGCAGTGCTGGACTAACTTGACAAAAGGTCTGGCTTGATGATATTATTATTATTGTTGATGATGATGATGATAATGATGATGATTTCTAACATGGTGCTTCCTCTAGATCAAGGCAGGAACATCAACAAATAACATAACCTGCAATGGCAAGAGCATATAAAACCAATACATATTAAAATCCATCAATAAATATTTTGAAATTCATAATTTTAAAAATAATTTGGATAGGCCTCCTGGAAGAGACTGGTCTTTACTGTGGTTGTAAATGCAGATAGCATCTCTTGCTGGCAAATGTCTTCCAACAGGTCATTCCACAATCTGGGGGCATCCAAAGAAAATATCTTCTGAAGTTGATAAGCAGATGAAGCTAACTTCAAGCTTCAGCCAAGCGTATTGTTCTCCACAGAGAATGTTATTCTTGAACATGGATATGGATAACACTTGTGGTGCAGTGAAGAAAGAATCACCAAATTGGAAGAGACCACAAGGGTTACCCAGTTCAACCACAGAGTTAGAAGAGACCACAAGGGCCACCCAGTCTAAGGTCAAAGTGAAGAGACTGGTTCACCATAGCAGTGTCTTACTCATGGCTGGTGTCCTGATGTGTGTGGGATTTGCTTTTCATATGTATTTCATTTCACTTCATATTTCATTCTTTGAAATTACCTATTTCTATTATAAATCCTTAGAAATAAGTAAAACAAACTATAGTAAAGTTTGTTTGTGTCTCTTCCATAAAATACCCCAAGTAGCATTCAAGGAGACCTAGAATTAAAAATACTGAATCTTGTTCAGAAGAAAGTAAGACAACATTTCAAACTAGCAGCTATTTCAGACCTAGAACACTAAGAACCCCACTGAAGATGCAGCTCAAAGTAGCATTGTTAAAAACAGAGGGATTACAACTGGTTTAACTTATTGGCCAGAAGAAGATAAGGCAAAAGCAAATCTTGTAATTTAAAAATATATCGCTTCTAATTATGAGATTCAATTTGGAAATATTTCAAGAGTATGACTCCCAAAATCCCCCAGCCAGATTGGCCACTCTTTTGTACTCCAAATCTGTAACTTTTCCGAGCTCTTGTTAGGCCTGGAACCCTGAAGTCTGGACTGTCTGAAAGACCTATACAAGTCTGCCCAAGTTTTAAGATCCTCAGGGGATGGTCAGGACTCGGGAAAGAGTGTTCTTGATGGCTGCTCCCAAGGCTATTGAACTGTCTGCCAAGGGATGCTCACTTGCTCCCTTGCGCTCTTTCGCGCGTCTCTCTCTCTCTCTCTCCTTCTCTGCTCTCTTTTCCCCAATAGGCAAAGACCTTCTTGTTTAAACAGGCCACCAGTTTTTAACTGGTTGAGGTAGTGCAGTGGGTAGATTGGTACTTAATATGTAATAGGCTTTCATGTGTTTTTAGCAGTTTTAAACTGATGTTTTTAAGCAGATTGTCATTTAATGCTTCTTTAACTTTGGCATTACAGATGATTTTAAGATATTTTGACTTGTAGGGTAAGCTGCTTTGGGCCCCATATGAGAGAAAAGTGGGATGTAAACAAATAAATAAAGCTACCAATGGCTGCTCCCCCACTGACCCCACCATATTCCACTAAGAAGGAAAAAAAGCTGCAGCAATCAAAATTCTTCCACTTGCGTCTGCATCTAAAGAGCTGTTCTGACACAGAACAGGTCTGGCAACCCTGTACCTCTGTTAAGAGCTGGTTAAATGAACCTGAAGTATCACATTATTCTAGCAAAAAAACCTACTGGTTGCTCAGATTTTCCTCGGGGGCTGGACGCTAACCATGCCAATCTCCCTAGTCTTCCCTCTTGGCTTGACTTCTGACTGCAGTACGGAGAGTGGCCTTGCTCCATAAGCCCATTTTGTTCTCACAATTAATTTAGCCACACAGCTGGCTGTCCGTTTCAGTAACCATCAAAGGCCAAGTTGGGAAAAAACCTCCTACTGAGATTAGGGTGGAAAGAGGGTAAGAATTCAGGAGGGAGAGCAGGATTTGTTAAGAGGACAGAAATTCTTTGCCTGTTTGTTTGCGGGGTCCCTACAGGAAAGAAGTAATAGTTAGCAGATCAGAAGTTTCTAGGAATTCGACAAAACTGCAGGGAATGGAACTCGTGGCCTTAAATCAATTAATCCCATGTTTGGATTTTTTTTTTATATATATATCCCAGGGCTTTCTTCGGATAGACTCTCCATGTTGTATCCCCTCAGTCCATTAAAAAGCTGCTTCTCTTCTTTTGTAGATATGTAGATAAATGTAGATTCAAACTTCAGAGCTCCGGGGAGGAGAAGAGAAGAAATTTCTGTTGTATTGATGCTGTAGCACCAGTTTGACATTGGAAGTTGGCCATGATCTTTTAAAAATGAACCCAGCTTCTTTAAGTGGAGTGCTAAAACAAAGCTTGCTCAGAGAACTTTGCTGGGAAGCAGTATATATGTTAGAGGAAATGGAAGAACTACCAATTTTAAAACTGGACCAATCGGTCAGACTTGTTGTTCTTGGGAAAATGTTCTCTCCCCCCTACCCCGCCCTGCCCAGTCCTGTTTAAAAGTGAAACTGGAAGATTCTCTGTCTCTTCTCTTCATGGGCCACATTCATCCCAAACTTGGCCCCAGTTCATAAACATTTATTGGATAATCTGGGCTTTCCCAGTCCTCCTGGGAAATTGCTGTACAAAAGAGGCCGTTCTAAAGAAACACTGATGACTGTGCCTGGCATAATAAAAGCATTATTATGGAAGGGCAAAGTCAGTACCATAGAGCCAGGCTGATCAGGGGAAAACTAGAGGAGAAAGACAGACATGAAGAAAGGGCAAAGAGCACACTGACGTGGCTGCCATGAAGCGAACCTTAATGGGGAATATTTCTAACACATTCCTACCAGGCTACTTGCAGTGTCACAGGCAAATTTAAATTTAAGGAGTCCTTTGGCTTGGGACTGCTTGTTATGGAATTGTCTTTTTCGTGGATGTGTCTGTGTGCTGCATGTTTATTCTTATTTTTATTTTCTGTTCAGTCTGAAGTGCTTTTCAACAGTTTTAAATTAGAGCTGTTTTAATAGGATATCTAACTTAAGAGGTACCCTCTTCTTGTTACGTGCTTTCAAGTTGACTCCAGCTTATGGCAACCCTAAGGCATCACAATGTTTTCTTGGTAAGATTTGTTCAGAGGGGTTGCCTTTGCCTTCCTCTGAGGCTGAGAGAGTGTGACTTGCCCAAGCTCACCCAGTGGATTTCCATAGCTGAGCAGGATTTGCTCCCAGAGTCCTAGTCCAACACTCAAACCACTATATCTCACTCTCTAGATGTCCTCACTGCACAGTTATTGCAGTTTGAACCTACTTCAACTGCCACAGCTTCATTCTATGCAATCCTATGATTTGTTGTTTTTGTGAGGCACTTAGTGTTTTGTATAGAGAACTATAGAGCCAGTGTGGTGTAATCGTTTGAGTACTACAACCCTGGAGTCCCAGGTTTGCTTCCCCGTTCAGCCATGGAATACATCGGGTGACCTTGGGCACATCACACACACTCTCAGCCCCAGAAAACCCCATGATAGATTCACCTTAGGGTCATCGCAAGTCAGAACTAACTTGAAGGCACGCTGTAACAACAACAGCAACTATAGTTCTCTGATAGGAAATTCTGTTATCTCGCAAAAATGCAAATCCTAGGATTCCTGGGCAGAACAGTTACAGATGGATCAAACTGCTATAATTGCATAGTGTGGATACACCCTTAATGACTTTTTAAAATACTTTTATTGTAATTGTTTTCTGAAGATGTATTTTACTTTAATCTATGTGAGCTGCCTTGAGAAAGGATTTTAAAAAAAAGCAACATGGAATTCAAAAAGTGCTTCAGCACTTTATAGTGAATAACCACTATTATTTATATAATATAATCTGGTCTACTGTGAAGAGACATGGAGATATAAAAAGCACTGAAGCTCTGGACTATTTATTTTTTAATTACCTATTAGTTGCATTTATATCCTTCCTTTCCTTCAAGGAGATCAAGGTGATGCACATGGTCTCCCTCTCTATTTTTATCCTCAAAACGTCCTTGTGAAATATTTCTGTGATGGGTTCCTTCCATGAATAAATATAACATTCTTTTTTTTTAATAGGATAATATTTTAAATGTTTCAACGCACTAGATCTTAACATCAGATCAACAGTGGCAAATCCTACCCAGTTATCTCCTCAAGGTTCTCTGATTTCACTAGATTGTCATCCACGTGCTGTCAAGCATTTGGACCCTTAGGACTAGGAATTTAATTTTAAAAAAAAAAGTAGAATCATTGAGTATGAAGGGACTACAAGGGTGGCAATCTCCCCTCTCTTGTGATCCCACCACTCCTATAAATTCCAGTTCCCAAGCTGCTTTGTGTAGGACTGAAAAGCAGCCTAGAAATCTTATGTGACATTGGCCCTTTCTGTCCTCTAAACTGGTGGTTCTCAACCAAGGTATGTATACTGTCACTGAGACAGAAATAGCCTACGAAGGAAATAGGCATTTTAGTCACTGCAGTATAAATCATTTTCAATAACAACGTTACAATTTTGAGTCATTTTATTTCATGTAGATCAGAGGTTCTTCACCTGAGGTCTGTGGACCCCCAGGGGGCCACGATGTCCTCAAAGGGGGTCTGTGAAGGCTTGAAGAAATGTTATGAACGTTTACAGTTAAGAAAGAAAGAAAGGGAGGGAGGGAGGGAGGGAGGAAGGAAGGGCAGACGGAAGACAGACAAATTTGTGTGGAATCATTCCAATAAAACATATTATAGTAGGAGTATATGCATTTCTTTATTTCTCACTTCCCTCCAAGTTTGAAAACCCTTGATGAGCAACTTTAAATAAATGTTTGGTGTTGGGGTTTTAAATCTTAAGTCTTGGTGGTCCATAGCAGCAAAAGATATTTATTTATTTATTTATTTATTTATTTAAATCAGTCTATTTACATTTATACAATCATTATGTCTTATTCATTTTTCAAATGTATAAAATAAACATAACAATTTACTTATTATACAGTCTTCCATTTTACATGCATTCCATCATTCTGTACTTCATCTAGGATCGGTTAGATATTTCTATTTAAACTGGATACATTTAGTATTTAAAATCCTCCCCTTCATTTCTTATTTCTATCCACAAGTACTTCATAAACTCTAACTCGGATCCTTTCTGTATTTCAATGCTTTTTTTTTTTTAAATTCCTACCTTCTCTTGCTTCAGATCTGTTTATCTGTTACCCCAAAATCAATTCTATCGCAGATGACTTGCCTCTTTACAAGCATGATTTATCTTTAAATTGTCATTTTTAGCTACTCTTTACTCTTTCATAACTCCATTATTTTTTCATGTTTCATCTCCTTGGCATAACCTTGTCCAGTTCTCTTTAATATATGTCTTCACTGCCCTCATACTGCTTTCTCTCTTGTCTTGTTTTTCTCCCTTCACGCCCAAGTTAAATCATCTAATGTAGCATATTTATTTAGCCATTCTTCCATTTCTGGTGTTTCAGGTCTTTTCCAATATTTCACATATGTTATTCTGGCAGCTGAAATCATATATAGAATCACATTCTCATGTTTATTGTACTTTTTATCCACTTGATGTAACATATTTAGTAGAAAAAATTCTGGTGTCAAAGGAATTTTTATTTGTAAAACCTCCATTATTATTTTATGAATCTCCTTCCAATATCTTCTCACTTTTGTACATTACCACCATATGTGATAGAAAGTCCAATTTTCTTGTTTACATTTCCAACACTTAGTTTCTTTAGTTTTGTATATCTTACTCTGCTTCTCAGGATCCAAGTACCATCTATATAACATTTTCAAACAATTTTCCTTCAAATTTTGTGCCAAGGTAAATTTTTGAGTAGTTTCCCAACTCTTCTCCCATTAGCAGCAAAAAATATTTAAAAGGGATCCATGGTAAAGAAAAGTTAAGAACCACTGATGTAAATCAAAGAGTTCCAGGTACCAACTCTGGCTTTGTATGCAGAGAGCACCAACCAACAAACAAACCTTGGTTTACAATAGCCTTTGCCAGTTAAACCAGAAGACAGTTGCACTGGGTTACTGGGCCAGTGGTCACATTCAGTATAGGGCAGCTTGACACACACACACTCATACACACACACATATATACACACTAAAAACAACAATCTTTTTTGAGAGCAAACAATCATATAAGCTGGAATTTCCAAGTTCCTTTGTGTAGAACTGAAAAGCAGCATGGAAATCTTATGTGACGTTGGCCTTTTCTCTCCTCTAAACTGGAGGTTCTCAACCAAGCTTTGTGTACCAACAGTGGGACAGAGAAATTGTCTAGGAAGGAAATAGGTGTTTTAGTCATTGCTATAAAAGTTTATCTTCAATCACACTACTGCAGTTTTGAGAATTATATGCTTTGTGTCCTCTAGTTACCATAGCAGTAAAATTCATGCCCAACAGTGTTATGCGATATTTTCTACTACTAATGGGATTATTATTTTTGCTTGTTTGTGTATACTCCCGATGGCACTACTGCATTTCTGTCCTTAAAAATATCGTAAATGATAGGTATAATAACAGCACGTCTGTAGACATAGAATCAAAGAGCTGGAAGGAACCAGGTCATCTAGCCCAACCCCCTGCCACACAGGAATAAATAGCTAAAGCACTCCTGAGAGATGCCCATTCAATCTCTGGTTAAAGAACTCCAATGAAGAATAGTTTGCCCTTCCTCCCTGGCAATCTATTCCTGGGTAAAACAGTTCTTGCCATCAGGAACTTCTTCCTAATGTTTAGGTAGAAGTGAAAACGTGAATGCTATATTCTCTTTGACTGCATGGCCATTTCCACACTACATTGTTATAGTGCTATTATTCCACTTTCAACATTCTGTGGAATTCTGGGGTTTGTAGTTAACTGAGGCCAAAGAGCTCTCTGGCTGAGAATTCAAAATGCCCCTCCCTAAATTGCAAACCCCAGGATTCCGTAGGATGTTGAAAGTGGAATAATAGCACTTAATAGTGTAGTGCAGAAATGGCCTGTATGTGTGTCTGTGTGGATGTTCTCTGTGTGTGTGCATATAATTCCACACATAGCCACAAAAATGATTGTGGACACAAGTGATTGTCAGAATCATCCTCCATGTTCATAAGGAACAGGCTCAGGAAATTGTCTAGAAATATGACAGTTCATTGGCATTCTTTTCCCTTAACGGAAGGCCTATGGCTCAGTTACTTTTTCATTTGTTCAGTACCCAACCTGATGATTTCAGCAAGTGCTTTGTACGCGCTGAGCTGCTTTGATCAACTACAGAGTCAGCATAACGCAGGAAACAGTGACATTGTTCGTCGTCTGCTTACAGCTGCACTTTCCAGTCGTGTGGAGAGAACCTGGTTTTAGGTTGGTTTAATTTTGTTTTGCTAGCAACTTTGGAATCATCATTTCACTGAAGAAATTTGGGGCAAGGGAAAGAGGAGAATATGACATTTCACTGTATCTTCAAGCTGTTGATGTCCTTCCACTGTTACTCCTTCATTTTATTTAATTAATTTATACCCTGCCTTTCTCCCAGCAAGGTGGTAAAATTCAAAGAAATAGCCATGCTAGGCTGGATCAGTATATTAAGGGATCTGATATCACCTTTGAGATTAACCAAAAGAAAGAAGTTGATAGCATAAGCTTTCATACCTAGTGAAGTAGACTTAGGGCCTTTCCACATTACACTGTTATAGTGCTATTATTCCACTTTCGACATCCTGTGGAATTCTGGTGTTTGTAGTTTAGTGAGGCTCAAGAGCTCTTTGGCTGAGAATTCTAAATGCCCCTCCCTAAATTACAAACCGCAGGATTCCATAGGATGTTGAAAGTGGAATAATAGCACTATAACAGTGTAGTGCGGAAAGGCCCTTCATCTATGAAAGCTTATGCCACCAACTTCTTTCTCTTGATTAGTCTCAAAGGTGCTATAAGATCTCTTTACATAACTTTCTCTGAACAAGGGATTCAACATGACCTATAAAAATTTAAAACAATGTCCAGTTGAAATCTTATTTTACAAAAGTTAAGAATAATTAAACAATGCTGTTTTAAAAAGTACACAGCACATTTAAAACAAAATTAACAGATAAACACAAAGCACACGGTAATCAAAATACTCTTCTACCATATAAATTAAGCACTGATGTCTAAATAAAAAGGTCTTTGTTCACCAGGAGAAAGAGAACCAACAGAGGCCCACCTGAACCTCCTGTGGAAGAGAGTTCCACCGTCTGGGAGCAGCCACCGAGAAGGCCCTCTCTCCTGTGTCATCACCCAAATATCTGTGCGATGGTTGTGGAATCAAGAGAAAGCCCTCTCCAAAGATCTTAAAATTCAGCTTGTATGGGGAGATACAGTCTTATAGATAGTCCAGGCACAAGCTGTTTTGGGCTTCAAAAAATCGTAACCAGTGCTTTGAATTCTGCCCAAGCAATTTGAGTTTCAAAAAAACTTCTTTTGCGCCTAAATTGGCTTGGGCCCCCACAAACTGTGGTGGAAATGCAGCCCAGTCCCCCAGTGTACATTTTGGAGCGTTTGGGGGCAAAAAGAATTTTTGAAAAAAATTCCAAAAATTGTTTTTGATGACTGAGGGGCCGGGGGGGGCTCCAAATGTGCTGTAAATGCTCTCCATACACCCTATAATGCATTTGGGGCATTCTGGAGCAAAAACAATTTTTAAAAAAAAGTTTGACCCCGGGGTCCATTAGGGCCACAGAAAGGACCCTGAGGGATCACATGTGACCTGTGGGCCATGCTTGTCCACCCTGGCCTTAAAACTTTTCCCAAGAAAGGATATTGGAGACTGGCTGCTAATTCTGCAATATGGTAGGGATCAAGGTTTTTCTTTTTTTCAATAACGACCTCAGTGCTGAACCAATTCAGTTCAGTTGGTTGCCTTCTGACCTGGTGTCATTAAGAATCTTACACAGCAGGATATTTGTTAACCTTAACTGGGCTGAGTGCATGAGAAATCTATTTTTGAGCCCATAGCCTTCAAAGCACATTTCGAATATTAAAAAGGTCTCCTTTTTTCTTTCTTTCTTGGCTTCCTCTTCAAAACAGAAAGGGAGAGAGAGAAAGGGTAAATAGTTTATAAGGAGCAATCAAAAGCAGCAATTTTCTTTCACATGACTTTCAAAGGCAATTTCCACAGGGCAGGACATGTGTATTTACTTCCATAAATAAACCGGATTTTAGTGCATTTATCTGATAAGAACAAAATAAGCAATTTGATCTAAACCATCTGAGAAGGAATGGTAGAAAAAGAAGAGAGAAAATATCCGAACCCTCATTGGTTAACTCGGGCACATGGAGAGACTGGTGTTTAAATAGGAAAAGGTTATAGTTGCTGTAATCCTGTCTCAGCCACATCTGGATTTACTTCACAATGCTCATACTATCTTGACAGAATAATATTTACTTTAAGGAGTTATTATTCCTTTGTAAAATATCCTCTCGTCAGTTTCAGGTTACTGGTAAAGCCAGAGGATTATCAAGAGGTTGAAGGAGTCTGTGTGGCAGCCAACTTGCGGCTGAGTGAGAATCCCAAAGGGCCTCCATTCTATGCAAATGATGGGGTTGCTCACTTATTTGCTACTCAGCTAATTGCAAACAAATATGCTGCTAGATTGCAGGGATCAGGGGGACTCCCTATCTAGCTAGATGAGAAGTGGGGAAACTGTGAACCTTCCCAATTCCTGCAAGACTCTTATTACATCACCTCCAGCCATTGTGGCCAGTAGAAAGGGGTGGTGAGAGGAGGAGTCCATTAACATATGGAGGGCTGAATGTTTATAGCCTGTAGACCCAAAGTTAGCATTTGTTGCTTGTTGTCATGTATCTTCAAATTGGTTTCAGCTTTGGACAACTCTAAAGCAAACATATCATGGGTATTTCTTGGCAAAATTTGTTCAGAGGTGGTTTGCCATTGCGTTTTGCTGAGGCTGAGACAGTGTTACTTTAACCAGAGTCACCGGTTAGGTTTCCATGGCCAACAGGAACTCAAACCCTGGTCAGTGTAGGCCATTTCTGCCCTACACTGTCATAGTGCTATTATTCCACTTTCAACATCCTGTGGAATTCTGGGGTTTGTAGTCCACTGAGGCCAAAGAGCACTCTGGCTGAGAATTCTAAATGCCCCTCCCTAAACTGCAAACCCCAGGATTCCATAGGATGTTGAAAGTCGAATAGTAGCACTGTAACAGCGTTGTGCAGAAATGGCCTAGGACATGGAGCAATGGCTTCAAATTTCAGGAAAAGAGATTCTACCTAAACATCAGGAGAAACTTCCTGATGGTAAGAGCAGTTTGACAGTGGAATACACCGCCTTGGTGGAGTCTTCTTCTTTGGAGTTTTTAAACAGAGGCTGGATGGCCACCTGTCAAGAATGCTTTGATGGTGTATTCCTGCATGGCAGGGGGTTTGACTCAATGGCACTTGTGGTCTCTTCCAACTCTATGATTCCATGATTCTGCGAAAACCATTTTAATATACAATTTTATTTAAACACAGAGGTTTAGATAATTATTATGTACAGTTTAGCATTGACACATCTCTGCTTCTTCAAAAAGAAGTATTGGCATTTTTGATTGGAACAAACACCCATACTGACAGTTCCATCATAGCCTAATTTTTAGTGCCACTGCAAAACAGATGTGTTTCTTCAGTTAAGAGGCAACGTTCAGAGGACTTAAACACAATAACTGTGTTTAAAAATTTGAAGGGATGTTACATCAAGGAGGGAGTGGGCTTGTTTTCTGCTGCTCCAGAGACTAGGACAAGGAGCAATGGACTCAAACTGCAGGAAAGGAGATTCCACCCGAACCTCAGGAAGAACTTCCTGACAGTCAGAGCTCTCTGGCAGTAGAATATGCTGCCTCGGAGTGTGATCAAGTCTCCTTCTTTGGAGGCTTTTAAGCAGAGGCTGGATGGCCATCTGTTGGGAATGCTTTGATGTGTGTTCCTGCATGGCAGGGGGTTGGACTGGATGACCCCTCAGGTCTCTTCCAACTCTATAATTCTGTGATTCTATGAGCCAAAAATTGTGATCAGTACTTGTGTAATTTTAAACTATGTAATAAACATGCTGTCACATGCAGTGTAGCCTATTAATGATTTAATAGGGTTAGTTCTTGAATTGTGGTCAGAGAAATTGACAAAAGTTGGTGAGGGAAAACATTTAGTGGCAACCCTACATCACCACCAACTAGTAGTCCATCTTCTACTAAAATACATTCAGCTGCGTTGTTCAGCTGTTTTCCAACCATTTCATCTCCCACATTTGTGAAATAGAGGTGGTAAACAGGAAGATGCAATCTGCTGCTTAGTTATTAGGATTTCAGTGTGGGACTGTTTTGTTGGCTAGATTAACTTTAAAAAGATTCTTCCCAATTAATGCAACAATGTATTTTTAACAAATACAGGCTGACATCCTGTTGGTTAGCCCCAACTAGATAGACCCATTTGATTAAGAGTTACATGGCAAATCAGTATGTAGGTAAATCCCATTGATTTTCCAGGTCTGCTAGCAGTGGCATTAAGGTCATAATATTTAACAGAAATACCTACAGGAACTGAAGATGGCAAGTACCACCCTAAAAAAAGACATTCCTCCATCCTTTCCTCCTCATATAATGTTTCCAAATGTAAATAAATATATATTTATGTATATAGAATAGAAGTGGCTTCTGGTCTACTTTCACATTTGTTTGAAGGGATTTGGCAGTTTTGGTATTGTGAGGACCCTGTGCCTTATTTCTGGCCTAAACTGCTATTTCTGGAACGTGTGGGAATGGGGGGGACAAAATTTTTGGAAAAAAATTACTGTGGAGGACAGCAGGGGTGGCCATGTACAGCCATGGGACACACTTTACTCACGTCTGGCATAGGCAACACAACTATTTAAGCATGAAGATCTATATGGACAGGTTTGCTCATAGATGGACCAGTTAAAAGGGACACAGTCCCTTTCTGCCCTCTCTCTCCCAGACACACTTTTGAAAAATCAGTTGTGTGGCAGCAAATTACTTGACAAATGTCTCATCTAGCTTGGCCCTGAATAACCCATGAAACCTCTCAGACAACTTGAAGCCATAATGAATACAGTTCTTTCCCAAGAGAGAACCAAGACTGGTGTGTGAGTAGAAGAACAACCTGACTGGTGCAGCCCTACATGATTCAGAACTAAAATTATCAAGAGCAACACGGAAAGCATCTGCAATGCAGAGCTTGGAAAAGTTTGGGGGGTTTTTTGGACTACAACACTCAGCATCCCCTAGCTAGCATGACAATGGAATTTTAGGCATTGTATTCCTTTTGTCAGGCATAAAGGCTGCTTGTTTTAGAACAATGAGGGATGTAAATTGCCATTTGTTAACCTGGAGTATCTATTCATGTGAACTGAATAAAGATCTGTCTCTTACACTCAAAAGGCACAATTAACGCTGCTGCTTGTCCAGATCGCATCTGGTGCATTAGAGCTTGGTTTCTTGCTAGGGAAACTACTCTGCCCATCAGGCTGTGCAGTCAAAGGAACTCCCCCTGAATCAATCCACTTTGCGCCAGCCTCCTAAAGCAAAACGCTCACGAAATCACTGGCAGCAGTTGCTCTAGCAACTTGTTCTTATCAGGTGGCTTAATCACGGTTGCGTAATCCTCTCCCATTGTTTTCTCCCTTTTATCGGCCCAATAATAGAAAAGAGGCAGCAGAGACAGAAGAACCTGCCTTCTAGGGGAAACATCAATAGCAAAGTGTAAAATGACTATTAAAAAAACCAAATGTGTTTCTAAGTAAAGAGATTTCCAGGTCACATGAGCTGAAAAGTCCTAAATACATTTGTTCGTATGAGAAGGTTCAGTTATCTTTCTGACAAAGATCTGATTCCAGGATGTGCCTGCAGCAGAGAAGCAAAATACTATTTTAGCTTGCGTTAATAGCAGCATAGCTTTCAAGTGAAGGGAAGTACTAGCCCCCCATATTCTTCTCTGGTCAGATCTCATCTGGAATACAACCCTCCCTCCACATTTGTGGGATTGATCTTTGTGAATTTGATTATTCATGAGTTTCGTGCGTGTCTCCCCCACATTCTTCTCCTCTCATTACCTTGCATTTTGCTAGGCACAGAGAAGGAAGACAAGCTTGCCTGGGCAAAAGGCCAGGGGAGAGGCACATGTGCACTTTTCTTCTCACCTCCAGATTTCCCCCATTCCCTTGCCTTCAGCCCCAGTGCTGAGAACATGCACCAAGGCAAAAGGCAAGGGAATGGAGGGAAGGCACACACATACCTTCCTTCTCTGCCTTTGGTGCTTTGCCCTCCCATTCCCTTGCCTTTTGCCCTGATGCAAAGAGGGAAAGGTTGAATGAGCTGAGGATGGTCAGCTTGGTGAAGAGTAGACTCTGTGTATGTGTGTGTGTATGTGTATGTGAGAGAGAGAGGGAGAGAGAGAGATCTGA
The DNA here is from genome assembly GCA_948472985.1 of Iguana delicatissima. Classification (NCBI taxonomy): domain Eukaryota; kingdom Metazoa; phylum Chordata; class Lepidosauria; order Squamata; family Iguanidae; genus Iguana; species Iguana delicatissima. Next base: position 448,093 of record CAOKZL010000665.1, read on the forward strand.
CTGCACTCTTTAAAAACCTCAAAGGCTACCACAGAGTACAAGCTTGTTCTCTGCTGCCACAAGGGTTGCAGGCTTGTTCTCTGCTGCCTCAGAGGGTAGAATTAGATCTAATGGTTTTGAGTTACAGGAGGGAAGATTTCAGTTGAATGTTAGAAGGAACTAGCCATCTGTTGAGAATGCTTTGACGTGTGTCCCTGCATAGCAGGGGGTTAGACTGGATGGCCCCTGTGGTCTCTTCCAACTCTATGATTCTATGATTCTATGAACTTCTTGATGGTGAAAGTGGTTTGACGATGGAACCAATTGCCTAAAGAAGTTGTGGGGTCTCCAACTCTAGACCCCAGCTCTTCAAAAAAGAAGCCAGAGAGCTATCTGCTGGGGCTGCTCTAGCTGGAGATCCTGGACTGAGTAGGGGGTTGGACCTGATGGCTCATGGAACCTCTACCAACTCTGATTCTATGATTAAACTCTGCCCCTTGAACATGTTTCTAGCATTCAACAGTGTCCCCTAACCCTATATGTCACATGTTCTGGGAGCTACAAGGGTGGCCATGGGGGAGGAATCTTGTTTCATGAATGGAATGGTTCATGCCTGTATCAGGATCTAACCCTAAATATGTGACAGCCAGTGTGGTGGAGTGGTCTGAGTGTAGAACTAGGGCTCCAAGGTGCAAATCCCCGACTCAGCCATGGAAACCAGTTGAGTGACCTTGGCCAACTCACACCCTCCCAGCCTGAGAAGAAAGCAATGATTGCTGAATAAATCTTGCCTAGGAAAACCAACAGATAGGAACACTGTATGTTGGAATTTAGTTGAAGGCACATAATAACAAATAATTTCGAACCAGTGTGGTATACTGGTTTGAGAGCTTGAACAGGACTCTGGGAGACTGGGATTCAGCTCTCTGCTGGGCCATGGAAATTCACTGGGTGCTCTTAGGCAAGTCAAACTCTCTCATCCTAAGAGGAATGCAATGGCAAAATTCCTCTAAAGAAATTATGCTATGAAAACCTTTTGGTTGGGTTGCTCTAAGTCAGAGTTAACTTGAAGGCCCATTACAGCAACAAACATACGTGAAAATCTGAATGAGCAAAGTTTTATCAAGGCCTCTTATTTTCTGAAAAGTGATGTAAAAGGCAGAGCATTAAAAAAGAGCAAAGGTTAAAATATTTCTGCACGGACTTTTTTTTAAACAGTGCTTGAGGCATCTGTCCAGTTTTGGAGCATACATGGACTCAAATGACTGCTCAAGAGTACCATACATAATGTGTTTCATAAAGCTGTGTTCCATTCTTGGAGGAAAATGAAACATGCTCTGCTATGATTTTCATGAAAATGGCATCCAATTTCATTTGTCAGTAGGTGGCATCAGTTAGCTAAAGCAAATGAGGGAGAAAGGTTGAGAGACAGAGAGAAAGGGAGGGAGAGAATGTTTTGTGTACCTCAATTTGCCAGCTTGCAAATACCAGGACTCAGGACAAATCTCTGAACATTTTGAACCAATGGGATAATCATAGGGACAGGCTGCAGAACAGAAGGATGATAGAATGAAATACAGAGGGTTCCGTCAACACTGTTTCCTTGCTCACTTTGATTTGCTGAAAATGCCTATCTGCTGCTCTTTGGCCAAAGCACTCAGAGCATCTCACTATACAGTAAAACAATCAAAATATAATAAAGCAAAGAACAGGAGAGTATCATAAAGTAAATACAATACTGGCATACCAGCACAAGAATAAGGGCACTGATGTGGATGGAAAACGCTGGGATGTGTACATACAGAAAGTGGATAATATTTCCCCATATTGTGGAAAGTCAATTGTAATTCTGCTTGTGCGTTGCACCAGAATGGCAATGATTTATTACTGCTAAAAACTGTCTTATTTGAAACAGAGGTGGGAAGGTTGAAGTCCAAGGGCTACACATCAATCCCCAGTCCCATTTTTATGGGCTCCCAATTTACTGGAGAAGAGTAAATTTTAGCCTGAAAATCACATAAACATACCCAAGCTATCCATAGAATGATTTTTCCCATTATCCCTCCAAAACTCTTCAGGAAAAAATCATAACTGCCTGAAATCGGATCCTGTGAGTGAGATGTAGGATCAGAAAGAAGGGGATCATAATCATGCTAGAACCAGCAGTTCCCCAGAGCAGGTAGCCATGGGCAGTCTTGTGCATTCTTGCAGCAGAAGACCTTTTGCCACGTAAAGAAGCAGAACCTGGAAAGGTTCCATGGCCATTGGCCATGCTGATTGGAAGGTTTAGACACTGAGGTCCCAAAGAAGAAGTTTTCCAAGCTCTTACAAGAAGATATTCCTACCTATAGCCCTGATTGCTTTATGCTGTATGCCATTTGACTACAGAATGGTAGGTTCCTGGCTTTAGTCCTGGCAGTTTCTGATATAGCAGCAGGTGACCAGTCTCCTTGGTCCAGGATCTGTCCTACAATTAAGTGGAATGCAGGAGATGTTGGGAAAAGGTGGCAAATCATTGAAGGAGAATGCTGGGTGACCCAGGTGTAGTGGAGGAGGCCAATGCCAATGAAGAAGAAAGAAGCAGTTTTCCAGGCCAATCTTCCTTTACCTATAGAATGGAAGGGTGACTTCATCTGACCCTTTGTCTTAGGCAGCAAAATGTCTTAGGTTGCATTGCCTTGGTCTTTGATTGAACACTCCCCCCGGTATGAAATAGGTTGTGGCACACTTGTTCCATGTTTTTGCTTTGTTTGCCCTTCAACACAAAGGACTACACGGCACAATCAGTGCATACTATAACTTGGCTTGCAGAGATTTAGGCTACACCAGTGCCTTTCAGGCTATCTGATGAGAAGGACCAGGTATTTTTTTTTCCTCCTAGTGCACCAGGCTCCATCACCATATTTGTGCCTATTGACTAAAATGATTTCTTTTCTGGAAAGTCACCAGAAACCAGCAGCCAACTTCTCAGAGACCAGCATCCATCAACTGTTTACCCCTTTGAGCAACACTGTGCTATACAACCCCAGTGTAGGATCTTGGCCTGCATGATTCCATTAATTTTGTATTCTTGTATGCTCCTTTTTTCTTTGAAAACTTCCAAGTGATTGCTAATCATTTTCTCTTTCTTCTGTTCCTTACAGAAGGAGCTTTCTTAGGAGAAGCTGATGCCGAGGTTAGCTTAAGAAGATTCAAGATGACGACGACCGTAGCAACAGACTATGACAATATTGAAATCCAACAGCAATACAGTGATGTCAACAACCGATGGGATGTTGATGACTGGGACAATGAAAACAGTTCTGCACGATTGTTTGAGAGGTCTCGTATTAAAGCTTTAGCAGGTAGGAATTTCACCATTTCTACCAATGCCACAGGACCTGTGATTATCCAGTGCAAAGTGGATATTATGTTTAATACTGTTCACTCCAAATCCAGGGATAATTTTTAGGAAGCAGAATTAGTGCTCTTTTATTAGGAGGGTTCTTTTAATAATGACACGTGCTGTCTGTTAGTGAAATAAACAAACAGCAGTCATAGTTATAGTCGTAGTTCAGTCATATTGACAATAGTTTGGCCATACTGTGATTTGGTGCTACATGCAAATGAACAAACGAACTGTGATGATGCAGCTCTGATACACTTCAGTCATTCCTTTATCTGCTTTTAATCAGGGTTTATACATATTTTAGAAAATGTATTTAGAAACTATATTTTTTTTCCTACTTTAGAAAATTTTAGAAATTTTAATTATTGGTGCGGTCTTTCATTCCATTCCATACCAAGAAGATCGAATATTGCTCAGATTGTGGTGCATGTTCATAAATGATAAAACGCTGTGGAAAATAATGAATATTTTTCTTACTAATTCCACTTCGGAAAGAATGATAAGTGTTAATGTCTTCAGAAAATGAATTCACAGCTGTGACTGCTGTGAATATATCTTCCTTCTGGAGAACTGTTTGTTGTTTGATTTTTCATGAAATGCCAAAGTACCTGCAGTAAGACTTAACTGATTTAGACATGATCCCTCTTTCCATCCTCCATTTTATGTTCATTGGATGTGTTAAGGGGAAGCAGAGTTATTCCTCCTAGTCCTACCTCCTCGGCTTGCAAAGCTTTCTCAGCAGAAGGCATGAAAGAGTTGCCGTTAGTGTAGAAGAGCTTGTCTGGGTACATGCAACAGCTTTGATTGGATAAGTTATTGTCAGCATCAGCTGTTAGCTGTGCCCCTTCCAGAACCGGAGGATCTAAAGATAGTAATGCATGCACTGATAACCTCAAGGCTGGACTACTGCAACATGCTGTACATTGGGCTACCTCTATACCAAGTTCAGAAACTTCAGTTAGTTCAAACCATGGCAGCCAGATTGACTACTCGCACATCTAAGAGTGAACGTATTACACCAATATTAAAATCAGTTCACTGGCTGCCAAATAATTTCCACAGAAAGGACAAAGTGTGGGTTATTAAAGTTCTAGATGATTTAGGTCCAGGTTACCTGCAAAATCAGCTTCTCCCATATAATCCACCCTGTTTACTCAAGTATTCTGTGAGACATTTACTTCAGTCAGCCAGAACAAGACTGGCAACTGTCACTCAGAGCAGTTTTTCTTCAGTTGCCCCTAGACTGGAATAATAGTGGAATAACCTGCTGGAGTAGATTCATCAGCTGAATATACTGTCTGAATTTAAAACAGCAATAAAGATCAGTCTGTGCTGCCAGGAGTTCCCAGATGCTTTTCAATTATAATTTTTAAAGCACAGATTGACTGTTTTTAGTATGTATTGATGTTACGTGTTCTTTTAACAGGTGTTATATGTTTTTAAATTAGTGCTGTGTGTTTTTAAATGATGTCACATGTCTATTTGTTGAGGTATTTTAATCCATAGGCAGAGGTGGTGGTAATAAATGATGGTGATGGTGATGGTGATGATGATGATGTAGCTTTCACATCTGGTGACTACCTTAGGGTTGGACCACAGCGCATGATCTTGCTCTGCTCTTATACAGTAGATGGATATGACATTGAAAGGCTAAACTAAAATGTTATTTCGAACTATTTCAGCTATCAAGGGTTACTCTGCCTGTCTTGGGGATGAGAATGCTAAATGCCCCTCCCTAAATTGCAAATCCGAGAATTCCATCAAATGTTGAAAGCAGTGCTGTGTTTAAGTCTTTTACTCCAATTCTCAAGTTAAGTCTCAAGTCTCTACCTTCAAGTCTCAAGTCCTTGAAGACAGTTTCAAGTCAAGTCTCAAGTCCGGGAGCCAACTTTATACCGCAATCTATATTCCAGAATTTCTGGACAGAGTCCAAGTCAGTTTTAACAATTTAAGCAGAATTGGCCTTCCACATTTGCAATTTTGCCATCTACAGCTTCAGAAGTAGGGAACAGGATCCTTCTTACTCCCCATTACTGAGGCTTCAAAAGCTTTAGAAGGAAGGATCCTTCCTCCTCAAGCCCATTGCCTGACACATTTGCTGTTCCCCTCAGCATTTCTGAAATGCATCCTGCACTCTGGAGATGAGTCTTGTCTTCTGGTCTTAGGAAAAGTTTTAGAAGGCTCCTCTGAACACAGCAGGGACAGGCCGCTGAGCAGACCTTAAGCCTCTCTCAAGCCCATTGCCTAACCAGTTTGCTATTCCCCTCTGAGAAATGCACCCACACTTTGGACTTGAGACAGATTATCATGTGACCAGTAGGCAAAAAAAGATGCAAGTATTGTTCAAAGTCATAAGGTTTCTGGATGAATGTGTTATGTTGCTGAACCAAAGGCAGCAAGTCAGTCACTAAAAATATACAAGTCTCGAGTTGGGTCGATTCAGTGCATCATTTATTGCCAAGTAGAGTCTGAGCAGAGTCACTGAATTGACTTAAGTTTAACTTGAGTCCGAGTCAGTTGACTCAAGTCTACATCACTGGTTGAAAGTGAGATAATAGCATTATAACAATGGCCCTTTTCGCACCTTACCTTTGTTGCGGCACTGGGGAGCGGCGCTCGCACGAGCAGCTGCTCACACAAGCCGCTCACGACAGCCCTTCTGCCTCCCGCATTGGCTTCCTGGTAGCGCGACTGTCGTGCTGGTGTCCCGCCCCTTCCTTCCACAGCGCAGTCTGGGATCTGTGGGCGGCACTGGGGGAGGGAAGCGCGACCGGCCCAGCTCGCCAAAGTACCACACACAGGTAAATGCGCGAGGGCGCATTGCGCAAGCGTGCAGTATTTTCAGCTTACAGCCAAAAATAAAAAAATGTGTGCATGCCCTGCTTTAGCCTCGTGAGCATCGTGCGAGTGGGAGTGCGTCACATGGAGCGACGCTTCCGTTCATGCGATGCTCAAGGGGCACTCGCACAAAAAAAATGCATGCGAAAAGGACCAATGTAGTGCAGAAATGGCCTTCGTAAGATTTGATGACAGTTTCCAAACATCATGAAAATATCTGTGATTACAGACCTGCAAAGGCGAAGATCAAGCAGCACTTGTACCCAGTCTTTGGAAAATTTACTTTCTAGAGCTTCAACATCCCCAGCATGCTGGTTGGGGAATTCTGGTGATGTAATCCAAGAAGGTAACTTTTCCCAAGCTCCTTTCATATCTTTTGGAGATATGATTTATCACAGGGCCTGTTGCCCCTGGCATATGGACGCAAGCCCTTCTCTCAACTTGTGACCTTGGGTTAAAGTAATGTTTTGATTTCTACAGTTGTATGTTTGGGGGGCAAAAAAACCCAACTCAGATGCATAAATCAGCTGAGGATGGTCAAAGTTTATCGAGCTCTGTCTGCAGTGCTCGGTCACTTCGTATCTTTTGGATGCAACTCTCTGTTTACAGTGCCAACAGCATTCATTTCAGCATCTTGGGGAACCAGAGGGCAATGCGTTCATTTTTCATCCTTTTGCGTCATCATAATCCCTTTCCTTGGCTATTGTTACCCAGTTCTCAAAAGAAAAAGTAAAAGAAAGTGTTGAGGCATGTTCTGTTCACAGTCAAAAAGGCCACCCTGCTCTCAGCTGTTCATCAGTGTACAAACTGTCCACCTTGATTTATTAGGTCATTTCCTTCCTTCCTACAACAGGATCCACGTGAGCCGAGTATGTTTGTGCAGTAAAAGCCGAGCCTGGGAAAGTTTCCTTCATTTGTGGACTCCAGAATCTCCCAGCCAGCTGTAGTGGCTCCCGTATCTCATTCTTGGCTGCTTTGCCGACTAGAGGATTCTGAGAGTTGTAGTCCAAAAAAGAAACATTTCTAGGGTTCAGCACAGGAATATTTATATCCATATCTTAAGCACAAAGTTCTTTTCGCGTTTTTGGGGCAATGCCCTGTGGAGTTGTTTCATTGCACTCTGTAAATGATTTCTGAAATTTCATGGTAGCATACCAACATTCCTGACCTCTGAACCAAATGCCTTAGAAGCATGAGACATGAGGTGAGGTGGAGCAATGCTTGTTGATAACTGGAGTTTCACCTGCATGTTTGCAAGAGGAGATTATGGATGACGTGACACGGGCCTGCCAGCTACTAGCGTGTGTGTGCATGTGTGTGTGTGTGTATGGCAAAGGGAAGTAAGCAAATCTTGATTAAGAGTAGGGAATAAATTATTCTGTGGGATGGCTAACAATCAAATCACTGCCATTAGAGGACCTAGGAACTGCACTAAGAAGCTCATAGGAATGTAGGAAACCACCTTATATTGACTCAGACCATTGGTCCATCGAATGGTCCATTGGTGCAAATAATATTCTTGTAGCTGTTAGAACAAAGGAGTCCATATTTATGGTCTTTATCCATGATACCCAACAAAAACATTTCTGGAGATATTACAAAGTTCACCTTTAGATTTTTTTTATCTTAACATATAAAATTTTTCTCCAGGGTTTCTGACAAGATTCTTTCCTAACCGCACATAGAGATCCATTGTATTCTCTAGTGGTCTTCTATCCGAGCATTAATCAGCTCCAGCCAGGATGATATGGTAGCTGTGCTTATGCTGAGTAGAAAAGGTCCCAGCTGAGGACACAAATGAAGAGTTTATGTACCAAAATGGATGTCTACACACATCCACTTTTACATTCCTATTCGCAAGAATTATTCATCGTTCTTACTTCCACAAAGAAATGCACATTGCTGATTGATCCTTTTTTTTTTTTTTGGGCAAGGGTAGCAAGAAGGTAGAAATTTTTTGTGCTTCTAGAAAACATCGGGTTCCCTGAAACCACCTTATATCCTTTGTTCGTGTATGAATTACTTTACTTTTGCTATATAAGCAACAATACTCATGACTGAAACACTGGACAGAAAAGGAATGGAAGTAAAACGTGGATTCTGTGGAGGCTTTCATTTAAGGTAAAGTCTCAAGAGCTTACAATTTACTTCCTTGTCCTGAGCAGGGAAATGCAGTGATTTTGTACAATTGACAGTGAGATTAGCAGGACTCCCATTAAAGTCAAATGGAAGGCTCTATTGACTCTGGGTGCCTGCTTCATACCCTGGGTGAACGGTAAATAATACACATGAAACAATCACTTAAGAGATAGGTAATACAGTGTGGGTGATTCAATTATTTATCTGGTCTAAAAGAGGCACCCATTCCAGTGCTGTGAGAAGCTGGTGATAGATTTGATACAATGCTAAATTTAGATCCATGTCTAACTTCCTCCATGACAATTACTGTTTTTTGTACGAGTAATCATAGTGGTGGAGGTCTGTGTGTGTGATGTGTAGGACGGTTACCTCCTGACCCTCAGCAGACCATATTGAAAGGTGCAACAGAAAAGAGAAGTGACACTTTTGGGCACCCTGTCATTTTTGTATACTGTTTTGGGGTAAGATTCTCAAATAGCATTCATAGACCAAAATTCAGCCCATAGAGCAAGGGTGGGGAAAGTGTGCCCCCAAAGACTATTTCTGTGGGGCCTGGAACCCCTCAACAGGTCCAATTTTTTTTAACAAAACCCAAAAATCTCAAAAAATTGTTTTCCCTGTATATGTTCACTAGCAGACATGGGGGCTTTTTGCCATGTTTTGCCATTGTAGTCCCAGGAGAGGCCTTTTTTAAAAAAACAGAAAGTGATTTCCAGGTCACTTCCTGTTGGATGAAAGTCTCTGCCAAGCTTAAGACAGATGTCCAAAAACCTGCTGAAAATCCCCCCGTATCCCCTAGCTGGTATTGGGAGTCATCTTGGAACCAAAAAATATCTTTGGGAGGGTTGATGCATGGGTTTGTATTTGAGCCTTCCTGAACTTGAGGGAGGGGTGTTATGCAACCCCCTAGCCTCGAACAGCTTCTCTCTCCTGCCACAGAGTCTATTTTTGTCCAAAATGCTTTTCAGCTGATTTTTTTTTTAATAAAAGATAGAACCCTGTGGTAGGAACTGCACCCTCATCCCATAGGCCTGTAGAAATCCAGTGGACTACACAATTCCAATCCATGGTATAGGGTTTTCAGCCTTTCATTTATTCCATTCTGTTCTGTCAAAGTCCTTATGTCCTACCATGATAAAAGAAAAAACCCACCCACTTTTCCTGGTAAGGACTGTGTACAGTTCTGGGCACCACAGTTCAAGAAGGATGTTTGACAAACTGGAAGATGTACAGAGGGGAGCAACCAAGATTATCAGAGTTCTGGAGAACAAGCTCTATATAGGGAACTTGGTATGTTTAGCTTGGAGGAATCAAAATTGAGAGGTGATATGATAGTCATCTTTCAACAACTGAAGGGTGGAATAAGCTTGCTTTGTGCTGCTTCAGAAACTAGGACACAAACTGATGGATTCCAACTTCTGAGAAAAGAGATTCTACGTAAACATTAGGAAGACCTTCCTGACATTAAGAGGTGTTTGACAGTGGAATAGACTACTGGAGATGGAATCTCCTTCATTGGAAGTCTTTAAACAGAGGTTGCATAGGCATCTCTCAAGAGTGCTTTAGCTGTCTATTCCTGCATGGTAGAAGGCAGTGGCGTATCTAGCATAAACAGCGCTTAGGGCAAGCATGGAACTTGCACCATACCTTCTTACCCCTACCTTCACCCCCCACCCCTACATGCATGGCTTCTTTGTGCCCCTCTGGCATTGACTTCCAAGGCATGAGCCCTACTTGCCCCACCTTAGATATGCCTCTGGTAGTGAACTGGACCAGATTGCCCTTGTAGTCCCTTCCAACTCTTTAATCCTGTCTTTAGAGGTATTCTGTTATTATGTCTATCATTTGTTATCATAAGAACACAGAAATTCAGTAGTGTTTGTGGAGGTACGTATGAACAAGCAAAAATAATAATCCTGTTAGTAGGAGAAAATAGGTCATAATACTGTTGGACATAAATTTTGCTGCTATAGTATTTGGAAGACTCATTCCACTTTGCAGTGGAGTTGGAAGTAAGTTTTACTGCAATAGCTAAAACGTCTTTGTCCTTCTTAGATGACTTCTCTGTTCCACTGGTGACGCACATACCTCTGGTTGAAAACCATCAAGTTAGAGGACAGAAAAGGCCAATGACATGTAAGAGTTCTGCTATGTCTTTCAGTTCTACAGAACTGAAATTTATAGGAGTGTTGGATCTCAGGAGCTGTTGCAATTGGCTCACTTGTTTTTAGTATATACATATATGAGCATGTCAGGCTGCCTTATACTGAATTTGACCACTGGTCCAGCTAGTCCAGTGCAGCTGTCTTCTGGTTTAACTGGTAAAAGCTGTTGTGGAGGAACGTTTGTTGCTGCTGTTTTTATTTGCCCAGCAATCTGAACTTCTTTGACTCAAGCATAGATCTTGGACCTTCTGCATGCAAAGCCAGAGTTTGTATATGGAGCTCTTTTATATACATTAAATAAAATGACTGCAAAATGCGGTTAAAGTTTACTTTAAAAAATCAAAACCTAATGAAAAGCATTTACAGACAATAGAGATGCCCAGAGGTTAAGTGTAAGAAGGACATCTGAAGGATTTTCTCAGCGCTAGGAGGAAACTTAACACTCAAAGCACCTGGTTTGCAGGTTTCTCTTGTTTCTTTGTATATTTTGTCAGCTAGAATCCTCTGGGCTGCTTAAAGAGTGATGGCATCTTTGATCCCAAGGTGAATCTGCCTGCAATTGCAGTTATTTTAATCAAGATTGCTGCAACCCTCACAGGGATGTCTCAGGCGGCAGAGCTGAGGCTTGTTACAGAATCCAGTGTTGAACCATCCAGGAAATTTCAGCACAGAAGAAATGTTGAGTTTTTCATGCTTCACATTTCCCTTGAGAGACCTCCAAGTCACCCTATCATCAACTGCCCTGTACAGGTCTTGCTCTTCCTTGCTTGTCTCTTCCTTGTCTCTTCCTTGCTTGAGTCTATCCAACTGTAATGTGGCCTTCCAGGGTACAAATTGGGTTTTTTTCCTCTGCTTCTTTTCCACACCTGAAAATGAGCCCAAGTTCTTCTCCTAAGACTGGAGATGGTTCTGAGTAGCAGCTGGCAGCTGGATTTTAATTTTAAAAAAAATGAGGGAGTATCAGGGCTACTTCCCCATCCTGTATGTGCAAAAAATGGGTGAAGGTGCAGTACAAATCCCTCCAACCCTCTTTGGATTCCTAGAAATTGGTGTTTAGCTTTGCTCAGGACAGATAGCTTTGCCTGAAATTGTGAGGTAGAGCAGGCGGAAAGAGAGTGACCGATCCAAGATTACCAGTCCATAATTATAACCATGACACCAACACAGGTTCTCATTATTATTTTAAATTACTTGTATCTACGCAAGGCCAAAAGAAGGAAGCCAACATACTCCAATGAATCAGAGATCGAGCTTATAATAAAATATTTGTTTGCCTCTGTTCTTGATGATGACAGATAAAGAGATCTAAATCATGAAGCATGCACATGAAGGGAAGTGGTTGCTGCTCATTTCCCCTCTAGAAATACCAGATTTACCTGAAGAATCCTGGTAACCGGCTCCATTTTCTTTCTTTTACATAAGACATCCATAGCTTCAAGGAATGCAAAAATTGATCTGTGGAGGGTCCCTCCCCCCAATTTACCTGAATTACTATCAAAAAGTAACATTTCAAGTTTTGGCTAAGGGATGATGACTTGCTTAAGTTTACCCTTTGAACATCGTGGAAGAATGGGAAATTGAACCTATGCCTCTTCATTTTGAGACTATAATTTTGGAATTGTAATCACTTCATCACACTGGCTTTATTTATATAACCCTATGGGCTGATATATATGAAAAGCACAAAATGGAGTATTTCCTTGACTGTCTGTATGTGTGTATTGCAAGTTTTAAAAAAGTCTTATTCAGTTTACATGCTGTGATTTGTAGGGGAAAAGGCTGCATATAATGATGTAAGAGAGGGAAGTGGTTGACTGATGAGTGAGTGAATTGTATAAACTGATGTGTCCAGGTACATGACTGTGTATCTGGTCACAAAGCTCTAAATATCCCAAATATATCAGATCTTGGAAGCTAGGCAAGGTTAGCTCTGGTTAATACTTGGATAGGAGACTGCCAATGAATACCATGTTCTGTAGGTTATATCTCAAAGGAAGGAACTAGCAAAACCACCTCTGAGTATTCCTTACCTAAGAAAATCGTATGAAATCCATGGGGTTGCCATAAGTTGACAGGCAACTTGAAGGGACATACACATACACACACACCTGGACACAGCCAAGTTTTGAAAAATGGTATTGTGAGAGTAGACTTTGACCTCATTAAAGCATGTTGTAAGTGGAATAGAATATAAGAGCATAATTGGCTCCCAAGTCTGGAAATTTTGAAGAATGTGTCTGGTTTTTCTTTTGTTAATGTCTTAGCTTGCATAAATCCATCGGAAACTGCGTAAATGTATTCTGAGAGGTGCATCCAGAGGAATCTGGGAGAGGTCACCAAGAAGGACAACAGAATAACTTAAACTGGATAAATCACCCATTTTTAATAGCTTCAGTCTTCTTTGATCTGAAAAATACATTGGCTTAATCTAAATCCAGTTGTTAATTCCATTCGAGTAACCTCAATGAACCAGTGGGAACTTGGCATATTCTTCAACTTTTCACAGATGAAAACTGGGGGACATGTGGGCAAGCGACATCATGGTATGGTCAAGATGGTGAAAGTTATTAATGAGGAAGTACAGACAAGATAGGAGAGGCTGCAGCAGTTTGCTTTCGCCTGAGTCTACCAGGAAGGACAAGATTCTGCTCCTTCCTCTTCTGTTCTCTCTCCCTTGCTGAGTTAATTGAATGTAAACTACTTTTGCACTCTTAACTTAATTTGCACGCATGGAAGTAAGCTGAGAACAATGTGGAAACGTGGGAGAAAGAGAAACAAACTGGGACATTTTAAAAACCTCTGCAAAAGCGGGATGACAGAGGATTAATTGGGACTATTCTTGTCAAACTGGGACTCTTGGAGAGTGTGTGTATGTTTGTCTTCAAGTCACCAGTCAATTTACAATAACCTCATGAATTTCATAGGGTTTAGTTAGGCAAGGAATACTCAGAGGTGGTCTGCTGAGTCCTTCCTCTGAAATTTAGCCTACAATACCTGGTATTTGTTAATGACCTCCCATCCAAGTATTAACCAGGGCTGACTTGGGTTAGCTTCCAAGATCAGAGAGGTTCTGGTGCCTTTAGGGTATTTAGGCAGCTAAAGCACTTAACATGAGTTCTGTTGGTTCAGTACATTTACTCTACTTGTGACTAACAATTGAATTTAGGCCATTGCTCTATTACTTTGGCATTGTGGCGAAAACTCTGTGCTTTCAAGCAATTGAATAAACAAATTTAGTTCTTCTGAGATCTTGGAAGAGGGACTTTCAGTGGTTGTGGCATGCCCAATATGAGAAGTGGAAAGCAGTAGATACTTCCTTCTCTTTACTGAGATTGTTCTTTACTCTACACTGAGGGAACTTATGACCAAGAATGCGTAGGATGAGAATCATGCAGCCACCCAGATTTTGTTGGACTGCAAGTTCTAAGAGCCTTACCCAGCTCCAGTGAGGAATGCTGGGAGTTGCAGTTCAACAATATCAGATGGACTGCATGGTTCTCATCCTTTTGTTGCTGTTGTGTGCCTTCAAGTAGTTTCTGACTTATGGCAACTCTAAGGTGAATCTACCACTGGGTTTTCTAGGGCTGAGAGTATGTCATCCATCTAAGGCAGTGGTTCTCAACCGGTGGGTCCCCAGATGTTTTTGGACTTCTGCTCCCAGAAGCCCTGAGCATTGACCATAGTGGCTGGGACTTCTGGGAGCTGAAGTCCACAAACATCTGGGGACCCACAGGTTGAGAACCACTGATCTAAGGTAACCTAACGGGTTTCCATGGCTGAGTGGTAAATTGAACCCTGGTTTCCAGGGTCATAGTCCAGCACTCAAACCACTACACTATACCTTACATCTAAATCCAGTTGCTGGTTCCATGATAGAGTAAACCCATAGAATAATTGGTGAATGTTCACTAAACACATAAGTCCCATTGATTCAAGGGGTCTACTCTTATTGGGACTAGCAATTGAATCAGGGTATAGCTGTTGGAGGGGAATGAGGGTTTTGCCCCCCAAATAAGAATTTTCCTCTCTGAGTGAAATTCACCTTCAGTCCCCAAATCTACCACTGCAGAGAGTGAGGCATTGTTATTCGTAAATACCTAGAACTCTTGCATTTTCTGTGTTCACATTCTCTTGCTAAATTTGCCCTTCTCTTTGGGTGCATAAACTTCATTTCCAAATTCTTAAGTGAAGTTTTAAATGATAGCAATGCTTAGAAATTTGGAGACTGAAGGAAAATTTCATCAGGAGCAGAATTGTTATGTGAGAGGAGGCCAAGATCCTTCTATTTGTCCCCTGCCACACATAGCTGCACCCGGAGCAAATGGTTTTACTACTTTCAAAGGAAATCGTCTTCTCTTTACCATGATTTTAAAAAGACCTCTCTTCCCACTGAGACTCCTTCATTGCACTGCTGTCACTGAGCACATTTCAGAAAAGCTGTTGTCATAAGTATGCCGTTTACAATGGAAGCATTTGCACAAGGGGCGTAGTTCAAGGAGGGAACATTCTGCCATCTTTTTTTCTCAAATGTTCACCTAGCAAGCCTCTTGCTTTTATTGAGCAGAAATGATTCCTTGAATTCCCTTCTTTCTTGCTTGTTGCTTGGATACCCTATCAAAGTACGGTAATTGCCAGCTGAGTCTACTCCAAAATAAAATTGGAAGAGGGTATCTTTTTTTTGTTAGTCTCACACTCCAAGAGATTAACTGTTAATAGCGTTAATGGCTAGGAAATGGGGTGGTGAATCCAAGATTTGATGAACTTAGTGGGTTGATGGCTTGTTCCCAATTCCAATAACCAATACTGTGGGCCTTTCCACACTACACTGTTACAGTGCTATTATTCCACTTTCAACATCCCGTGGAATCCTGGGGTTTGCAGTTTGGGGAGGGGCATTTAGAATTCTCAGCCAGAGAGTTCTTTGACCTCGGGAAACTACAAACCCCAGAATTCCTCAGGACGTTGAAAGTGGAATAATAGCACTATAACAGTGTAGTGCAGAAAGGCCCTGAGTTGGACTAGGAATAATAGCACTATAACAGTGTAGTGCAGAAAGGCCCTGAGTTGGACTAGGAATGTTTCTTCTTCTTCTGTGTGATTTACTTAAGACAAGATGGGCACTCTGTGGCTGTTCAAATGTTATCCCATCAGCCCCTCATCATTGGCTGTATTATCTGAGCTAATGGAAGTTACATATACCAGGAACAGAGCTTGGGAGTAATGAGTTAAAAGTAATGTGGTTACTGGTAACAAGTTAATCTCTTTTGGTAATGGAAGATCTGTTTGAGTTACTTCTCAAAAGTAACAAAATGAATAGGCATAAAGTCACTGTGCTAGTGCAAGGAGAAATATTTTCTAATTACTTTTAAAAGTGGTTTTACACGTAATTAAGTAATTTGGACATACTCAGGATTGTAGCTACTGGAGAGGGTAAAATAAGGGCATTGTGCCTCGCAAATAAGAATTCTGCCACTGCTACACCAATGTACATATCTTGGTAGCTGTAAGAATGATGACTAATTGTTAGGGGAGGGAATGTGCAATTGGGTATGAGCCGGGAATGGAATAGAGTATTGTAGAGAAGGACATGGTTGGCGGAGTGGAACATTCCATACTGCAACATTTTGTTGGTGCAAAACAAAAAAGTCCTTGAGTAATAAATGACTCATGGACAAAAGCATCTCTTTAGGAATGTAGCTATGGGAGAGCAGTGTACAAGGGCATTGCCTCCAAATAAGAATTCTGTTCTTCCTCCCCGCTCAGAATTTTCTTTAAGTTTTCAAATTTCTAGCAAACTTCCACTGAGCATTTAGAAATCCACTTTAGGGATCCAAAGAAAAAGGGCAGGCAGAGTCACCAAGGAAATGTGAACACAGCAAATATAAGGATTTCAGATGTGAAAGATTTTCAATATCTTACTCTTTGCAATGCTAGAAATTTGGTGTTTAAATGAAGATCTCATGGAGGGGTTATTGTTGTGTGCCTTCAAGTTGTCCCTGACTTATGGTGACACTAAAGTGACCCTTCTTGGCAAGATTTGTTCAGAGGGGGTTTGGCCTTGCCCTCCTCTGAGGCTGAGAGAGTGCGACTTGCCCAAGGTCACCCAGTGGGTTTCCATGGTTGAATGGGGATTTGAACTCTGTTCTCCAAAGTCCAAACCACTGCACCACACTTGGCTCTCTTATGGGGAGCAGAATTCTTCTTTGGATTGACAACACTCTCATTTTGCCCACCTTGTACCTATACCACTGGACATATTTAAGTATTATTCAGAGGCATTATGACAAGAAAATTTAAAAGTTTTATACTGTAATCAATTCTTATTTTTTAAAAAATAAAGCAGAAGAAAATAGCAAGACAAGAAATAGTACAAGTTACTGCTCCTGAAAGGAGAAGCAGAACCAGTGGATTCTAGTTGTAAGAAAGGAGATTTTGACTAACCATTAAGAGAAGCTTAGATTCTTATCATCCTACACTACTTTAGCGCTATATTCCATTTTAACCACCATGGAAATGTCCTGTGGAATTCTGGGGTTTGTAGTTTGGTGAGGCCCAAGAGTTCTCTGACTAAAAGTTCTGAATGCTCTTCCCTAAACTGCAAATCCAATGATTCCATAGGATCTTACACTGATAGTTAAAGTGGAATATAGTGCTATAACAGTGTAGTATGGCAAGAAACTTACTGATAGTAGGAATTGACAGCAGGACAGACTGCTTTAGAAAGGTGGTAGACTTTCTTTTGTTGAAGATTTCAAAACAGGGCCTGGATGGCCATTTGTCAGGCGTGGTTTATTCATGGCTTTCCTACATGGAGGAATGGTTGGACTAGAACAGTGCTACTCAAGATGATGGTTCATGGATCAGTGCTGCTCTGCAGCCCATTGGCTGACAGTTCACTGTGAGCTTATAGGAAAGAAAGAAACATTTCTAGCCGATGGCCAGATATGATACAGGCACCTGGCACATTAGGAAAGAAAATATGCTGCCCCCCCATCAGATAACCTGAGAAGCAATAGATGACTTTATTCCAGGTTTCCAAGTGCATAGTGCTGATTCTTTGATTATGTGGTGGAAAATTCCCTTTCCAAGCTCTCGGCTCCTTTCATGCTACTTTCACTCTACATTCTACTTTAACTGCTATGGTTCCTACAGAATCCTGGGATTTGCAATTTTATGGAGGGGTATTTAGAATTCTCTACCAAAGAACTCTAGGGCCTCACCAAACTACAAACTCCTGGATTTCCTAGGATGGAAAATTAGCAGTTAAAGTGGAATCACGGTGTTAGAACAGTGTAGTGTGAAAGGTCAGGAGGAGTCATGAGTTGCTTAAGTCCTGCTTTATGTAGGTTGCTTATGTTGCCACAGTTTACTGAATGCATATGGCCCTGTAAAAAAAATGATTCATAGGAAACAGTATTTCTTTAAAAACTGGGGTCATCATCTTACATGCTGA
The DNA here is from genome assembly GCA_948472985.1 of Iguana delicatissima. NCBI lineage: Eukaryota > Metazoa > Chordata > Lepidosauria > Squamata > Iguanidae > Iguana > Iguana delicatissima. The sequence goes on from CAOKZL010000665.1 coordinate 466,055, forward strand.
TGATATACGACAATGTGTATACAGAAGGGATAAGATGTTGAAACACTTAGATCCCTGGCCAACCAGGTGTCTGGGATTTATCCAGCCCTTCAGTCTTCAAAACGTGTGTGCTGCATCTTGTCAGGCTTCTCACAATATTGCACTTAGAGGCAATTCCCAAACCACAAATATAAGAAAAAGTGTGGGCGGATTGGAGTGTTTAGGAAATGTATATTTCATTTATTTTGGCATGACAAGCAAGTTTGGAAGGGAGGGTTTGCATTTGGGATTAGAAACATTTGAGCAAATTAGTTTACTCTTTTCCTTAATGGGTCCCTTTCCCCCAATATTTCAAGGAGTATTAAAGTGCCATGTCCATTGCAGACTTATGATGTAACTTCAAGTCAGAGTTTCACTTCAAATGGTATGATTTAGCATAAACAGCATGTCGGATTTCTGAAGTCAGCCAAAGTGCTTTGGCCTAAGGGTTGCCCAGGGCAACAGTGCAAGGTCCTTACTCTGAAAGATTTTTGTTGAAGGACCAGTCCATTGGAATCCTCGACAAAGGCCTCATGTGGACTGTGACTGAGCTTTCCACAAACAATACCTGTATATTTTCAATTATTTCTCCTAAACTTTGAGAAGGTAACATCTACTATTTTGATTTTTTTTTAATGGCAAACATTCTCAGGAAGGCAAAAATGGTATCACAAGCTTGCAATTTTACATATAGAGTTGCCAGGTGAAAACTGGAGATAGGTCCTGTACCTTCAGTGGTTGTGTAGAAGAGGGAATTTCAGGTGTTGCTTGTTACCTGGTTGTATGACAAGCAACACTTGGTCCTTTGTGTACATATGTGCCTTCAAGTTGCCTGTTGCCTTATGGTGACCTCATGAATTTCTTAGGGTTTTCTTAGGCAAGGAATACTCAGAGGTGATTTTGCCACTTCCTTCCCTTAAAATATAGCCTACAGCAGCGGGTATTCATTGGCAATCTCCCATCCAATTACCAACCAGTGCTGACTCTTCTTAGGTTTCAGGATCAAACATTAAAGTTACAGGGGATGTTTCCAGTTTGCACTCTGGCAACGCTACTAGCATTACACCTATAGCCATGGAAATACGGTATATAACTCTTATTTTGACCACAAAGTTTCATTGCTCTATTCCCCTTTTATAGCTATTTCAGCAAATATCTTTCTGTTTTATTTCCATACTGACAAGCACACATAATGCCAGCAAATTCTTTCTTTTCTACAATGAAAATATTCTTGCAGACAAAACTGAGACCAGATGCAGTTGCACAGATGCCATCAGAACTGGAATCATGTCGTCTGACTTGTCGAAAGATTCCCAGCCTTTTAATATGATCCCCTTCCCCTTTTCTACCTTTGAAATTGTATAAATCAAAGAGTTTTATGTGTTTTCTTGAATGGGAAAAAGCACTGAAATTGACACCGGTTTCCCAGGGCAGATTGCAACACTGGTATATTTGCCTGTGCTATGAAAGCAGAACTTTTACTGATGGCCTGAATCCTATTAGTTCCAACAAGAGTAGACCCATTAAATCAGTGGGATTGAGCTATGTGTTGTTCAACCATCAATTCAGCTGGTCTACTGCAGCTGAAACTAGCTAAGAAGATTCAAGTCAACGTTTTATTCAAAGTCCTTTCACTCTCTCATAGAAGCCTTGGTTTTTTTTTCAACATTCATCTTTTAATTTTTAACAACCACAGTCTTCAAGTCCATTTAATGAGACTTCTGAAAATGGCTGAATCTCACTTTTTCATGTAGGGATTAAAGTATTGTGGCATTGTATCATTCACGTGGCAACACCCCATAAACTGTATTTTTGGACTTCTCTTGCATTCATCAGCGTGGTTATGTTAATTCTGAGTATGTTAACTCTGTACAAGCAGATTGACAAAGCAGCAAGAAGACCCCCAATTAAGCAATATATTCAAGAAGCCACCCTGAAGACAGGAAAATTACCCACTTCAAAGTTATACATCAAAAAGCTTATAGTATGATTCTATGTAATTATTTGTTTTATTTATAGAATTATTTATGAGTTGCCTTGTAGCCCACACAAGGAACCCTAGTGATGTGCAGCTTAATATTTAAACATAGCAATAGTTTTATCCCTACATGTTCTTCAGTCATGCTAATGTACAATCAGTCTTATATGAGGGAAGTTGATGGGTTACTGTGACAGTAGTTTTGTTAATATGTGAGTGTGGGAAACATATTGGGAAGGGCAGGGTCATATCAAAAAACCCACACAATTCCCAAGAATAGAATGTAAGCAGATCTCTTCCTGCATTGCACTCTCCCTCCCAAGTGTCTCAATGAATCCCTTAACACTACATAGTTATAGCGTTACAGTTCCACTGCTGTGGCAATACCCCATGGAATCTTGGGATTGGCAGTTTAGGGAAGGAAATTTGGAACTCAACCAGAAAACTCTAGAGTCACCCAACTACAAAGCCCAGGATTCTACAACCAGGCAGCCATGACAGTTAAAGCAGAAGCATAGTGCTATAATTGTGCGGGGCTAGTGTCTTACAAGTACTGTAGTGGTGTGGCATAGAGTGGGGGATTACATATGATGTGACCTTTCTCTCCACCTCTCCAAATTAGGATTGAAACACAGTTTGCTTGTCAAGAGGAATAAATTAATTAATTATTCTATAAATATAAAACAATATATGAAATGATGATATCAGAAGTGGGCAAAGTGTGGCTGTGGGATGCATGTGCCCCCTTGGCCTTTTTTTGAAGACTTTTATGACCCCACACACACACCATCAACCAAAAACAGCAAGAAATTGTGACTTCCAATAATGTTTGCTAGGATAGAAGACAGTCGGAAAAGAGGAAGACTGTGTTACAGATGGATAGGATCAATCAGAAAAGACATGTCCCTGAATCTGCAAGACATGAGTGGGCAGTGAATGATAGAATGGAGGTCTCTCATCCATAGTGTCACCAGAAGTCAAAGTTGACTCTAGTTAACAACAAATTCCTGGAAGGAGAGCAAGCGTGGCTTAATGGTTTGAGCATTGAACTATGACTCTAGAGATCGGGGTTGGATCCCCACTTGGCCATGGAAACCCCAGCGGATGACTTTGGGCAAGTCATACTCTCTCAGTTGCAAAGAAAACCAAAGGAAATCTCCAAACAAATCTTGCCAAAAAGAAAGAAAGAAAGAAGAGTCACCATAAGTCAAAACAGCAACATATTGTCTCATGATATGTCCAAAGCATGTCAACCTCTGTTCAGTCATTTGGCTTCTAGGGAGAGTTCTGGCTTGTTTTGCTGGGGAGTGTCTGGTTTTTTTATTTGCTTGTTTGACTGATTGATTGATTTGATGCCCATTGATAGCCATGGAACCTTTATGTCATACTAAAACTGCAATCCTATATAGCTTATAATAGTGTAGTAGTTCCACATGCAACCTATGCTAGCCATATACTTCTTCCCCCAGACTTACCACACAGCTTCTGAAGCACCCTCAGCTGTTCTGTGTCATGTGAGGAATGGGTAGGATTAGAGAAGCATCTAGCTGTGTCCCCATAGCCAGACACAAAATGATTACATCAGCTCTGAGATCTTTCAGGGTCCTCTAGAGGTGTCAGCATTGTTGTAATCATTTCACATCTTGCTAGGGCAGTGGTTCTCAACCTGTGGGTCCCCAGATGTTCATGGACTTCAGCTTCCAGAAGCCCTGAGCATTGACCATAGTGGCTGGGGCTTCTGGGAGCTGAAGTCCACGAACATCTGGGGACCCACAGGTTGAGAACAACTGTGCTAGGGGAACGTAGGCGGAACTTCTCTGATCCTGCCTGCTCCCCATGAAGCATGGAATGGCTGTGGAAGAGGCTTCAGAAGCTAAGTTGGAGGGGGTCTTAGCCACTGTGGAGGGAGGGAGGGAATACCAACCTCCTCAATGACCTAGAAAGAACATACACAGGCGTAAGGGAAATTTAGGCATATATATGCCACAAATAGGATGCCAGTCTGCTTCTGTTGGTTTGTAAAATAGGTGTTGCAAGACATAACTATCTTCTGGAAATAATCTGCTCCAATATAATATCATGTAGTGGTTAGAGGTAAATGCCTGTCCAACCAGACAGCTCACTGGATATGCCTTTTGTCAGCATAATTGGCCTCATAATTGTTCTTAGGATAAAATGAGAGCAACCCCATGTACATCACCCCATGTGGGTCACAAACTGTGATACATAAAGAAGGCTTTGTGCTTCGAGAGTTGACTTAGCAACCAGAGGGGTTCTAAGGCTCATTCCACAAATATTATTTGACATGATTGTTCAGTGAAAACAGAGAACTGATGTGACGTCTCAAAGTCCAGAAGCCAGAAATGAGGACCACATGAGTGTCTCATGACCATATCAACTGCTGAATGCTAAGAAAGTAAACAAATCTAAGCCTTGAAGCAATTCTGAACTGAATGAACTGTACTAGAACTTTTTTCAATAACACCACTTCTCCCTCCATCTACTGCTGCAGCCTCACAAAGGTCCTATCTGGGAATTAAGTTCTCATTTGGAGATTTCCCGTCATTTTTTATAGTTTCGGGGGGTTTTTCCCATGTTGTCAATGGTAGCTAGTTCTTTCCATTTCAGAGCGGTAGGAAATCCATTTTGAGTTTTCATTCAAACTGTGTAGATGCTATTCCAGACACTGAACTTACTTTGGAGGAAGGTCCCACACCTTGGATAGATTCTTTAAATCTTGGACTAAACCTAGAATAGGCTTAGCAGCTCACAGAAATAGGAGGCACCAGCACCACTGCATGTGTCTCACTTATAAGTCAGTGGTGCCTACATTTCTACAGGGCAATGGCACATACCTATGTTGCCTACATCTCTGGCTTCTGAAGCTGAATCAGACCATTGGTCCATCTAGGCCAGAACTCTGTAATATGACTAGCAGCAGCTTTTAAAGGCTTTTGGCTCTTTCTGACCCTGTTACTGGAGGCAACTGTATGGCCATTTCCTCACTAGCTGGGTCAAACTAAAGGCCTGCCTCGTCCATCATTCAATTCACGTAGTAGCCAACCAGTTAAGTTATGGAAAAGTACTTGAAATTAACAGAATAGTACTCTACCTGGAAGGGACATTGCCAGGGAGCATCAGGTCCTGTGGGATATATTCCAGAGGAAGGCAGTTGCAAACCACCTCTGAGTATTCCTTGCTTAAGAAAGCTCTAAGAAATTTATGGGGTTGCCATAAGTCAACAAGCAACTTGAAGGGGCACACACACAGACATGCACTGTCCTGATGGTACAGAGCTTAGAACATTATCTTTTTGGGGGTAACAGCTCCAATAAATACCCAGTCAGCATAGCCAGTGGCCATGCTGGCTAGAGGATTCAGAGAACTATGGTTCCAAAAAAAGTAACTCTTCCAAGCTCTGTGCTAGTGTTCGGAGGGCCAGTGTGATGTAGTGGTGACCCTAGAGACCAGGATTCAATTCCTCGCTTGGCCGTGGGAACTTGCTGAGTGACCTTGGGTGCATCACATATTCTCAGCCCCAGAAAACCCTGCGATAGGGTCACCCTAGAGTCACCATAAGTTGGAAATGCCTTGAAGGATCACAACAGCAACAACATCTATATTCAGAAATTATCTTCTTTGTCATAGCAGAACACATATTTATTCAGTTGGTGTGAATATAACTGAAGATATGACATTTTCAGCTGCCTCCCTGATTTTGTTTCCCATCTCAAGAGCAACTTAAACATAGGCCATTTCCGCACTAGCCTGTCATAGAGCTACGATTCCACTTTCAACATCCTCTGGAATCCTGAGGTTTGCAGTTTCGGGAGGGGCCACGCGGCCAACTTATGGTGACCCTAGGGTGACCCTATCGCAGGGTTTTCTGGGGCTGAGAATATGTGATGCACCCAAGGTCACTCAGCAAGTTCCCACGGCCAAGCGAGGAATTGAATCCTGGTCTCTAGGGTCACCACTACACCACACTGGCCCTCCGAACACTAGCACAGAGCTTGGAAGAGTTACTTTTTTTGGAACCATAGTTCTCTGAATCCTCTAGCCAGCATGGCCACTGGCTATGCTGACTGGGTATTTATTGGAGCTGTTACCCCCAAAAAGATAATGTTCTAAGCTCTGTACCATCAGGACAGTGCATGTCTGTGTGTGTGCCCCTTCAAGTTGCTTGTTGACTTATGGCAACCCCTTAAATTTCTTAGAGCTTTCTTAAGCAAGGAATACTCAGAGGTGGTTTGCAACTGCCTTCCTCTGGCATATATCCCACAGGACCTGATGCTCCCTGGCAATGTCCCTTCCAGGTAGAGTACTATTCTGTTAATTTCAAGTACTTTTCCATAACTTAACTGGTTGGCTACTACGTGAATTGAATGATGGACGAGGCAGGCCTTTAGTTTGACCCAGCAGGATTTTCTTTATGTTCTTGTACATCTAAAGAGTGCATGGGGGTCTTCTCCATAGGATGGGGGACACATGGCTGGATAACAGTACATGCGAAAGGGATCTAGGAGTCTTGGTGGAGCACAAGCTGAACATGAGTCAGCAGTGTGATGTGGCAGTCAAGAAAGCCAATGTGATTCTTGGTTGCATCAATAGGGGTATGGTGTCTAGATCAAGGGAAGTAAAAGTACCACTCTGTTCTTCTTTGGTTAGACTTCATCTGGAGTACTGTGTCCAGTTCTGGGCACCTCAGTTCAAGAAGGATGTTGACAAGCTGGAGCATGTCCAGAGGAGGGCGACCAAAATGGTAAAGGGTCTGGAAGCCATGCCCTATGAGGACCAGCTTAGGGAGCTGGGAATGTTTAGTCTGCAGAAGAGCAGGTTAAGAGGGGACATGATAGCTATGTTTAAATATTTGAAGGGATGTCATATCAAAGAGGGAGCGGGTTTGTTTTCCACTGCTCCAGAGACTAGGACAAGGAGCAATGGATTCAAGCTGCAGGAAAAGAGATTCCACTTAAACCTCAGGAAGAACTTCCTGATGGTCAGAGCTGTTCAGCAGTGGAATGTGCTGCCTCAGAATGTGGGAGAGTCTCCTTCTTTGGAGGTTTTTAGGTGGAGGTTGGATGGCCATCTGTTGGGAGTGCTTTGATGTGGGTTCCTGCATGACAGGGAGTTAGACTGGATGGCCCCTGGGGTCTCTTCCAGCTCTATGATACTATGACTCTATGACTCCATGCAAAACACATTCTGTACCCCAAGAAATGGCTCTTCTTTCCTCTTTTAAACTATTGATCAGCTTGTTTTTTAAACAAGGTATTGGCAAAACCACCTCTGAGCATTTCTTACCATAAGTTGATAAGTGAGTTGAAGATGCATAGAGAGACAAATTCCTTTTAAAAGTTTTAGGTATCTGGCCACTGTGACTAACTATCTTTTAAAAAATATCTGGAATCTTTATTTTCATTCTTGATGGAGTTTCTCTTTCTGCCTTTTCACCTGTGCTTTCGTGTAACGCAGCATTAAGACCTGCATAGCAACACTTGTTTGCCAAGGGTGGGGCACTGGCAGTTTGAATGGATATGCCTGCAGGTGTTGTTTACTGCTGGCTTACATAGAGCTGTTGATTCACTGCAGCATAAATGAAATGTAACAGTGTAACAGTGCAATTAAGAACATGGAAGAATCAATAGCCTAGATGCAGAAAGACTTAGCAAAAGAGCCAATCATTTTTACTGGAATTTTAAATTCAGGTCAAATAAATGCCCTCCTATGTCTTGACTGCTGGATTTCTCAGCAGTTTAGTTCTGAATCCTCATATACCAGGTACATCCAAATATAAGGAGATAGTGGGGACGTGACAGACACTATAAAATTAGGAATGAATGTGTAGAGAGCAGGAAAGCAAGTAACTGCTTCCCCTCTTAGCTAGAATAAGATTGATGAGCAGTAGGGTCAGAACAGACAAAAAGAAGTACTTCTTCACACTACACGTAATTGGTCTGTGGCAAAGATATGCTGATGGCCACTAATTTAGATACCTTTAAAAGAGGGTATTCAATTTAATAGAGGGTGGGTTTGTTCCTATTAACAGGGGTAGGAATTGCGCAGCTCTCCAGTTGTTCGACTATAAGTTCCCACATTCCTCCCCATTGGCTAAGTCTGACAAGAAGCTGAAGCCCAATAGCATCTGTGATGGATGGGTGGGTGGGTAGGTAGATAGATAGGTAGGTAGGTAGATAGATAGATAGATAGATAGATAGATAGATAGATAGATAGATAGGAAAAAAATTGAACTTGTTCAATGTTCTGAACATTTCTGGGTTTTCTTTTTCAAAAGGGCTCTGCAGATCACAGTCTGGCAGGGGTGTGGAAAATGGCCCCCAAGCCCTCTGGAGTCTCCTGCCTTTGTGCTGAACTAAGATGGCATCACATTTCCCTCTGTTTCTTTTCCCTGCCAGCATAGATGTGAGGAGGAATTCAGGAGCATTCTTGCCCAATTTAGTTTAGCTGCAGTTTGATGTGTCTTCTAAGCTGAATAAACTGTAGTTAATCTTAACTGTAGTTTGTTTTAAACAAGCCAGCTTCAGGATTGGTGTTGTGAAGCTGACTTGTTTAAATGAATCACAGCAATTTGAGCAGAACCTCATAACTGGCTAATACTTTTCACTGCGACTTCAGAAGAGATGAAGGGAGAGCATAAGCCTCAGACTTACCGCAACCCATTTGCATCATGCTAAACCACAGTTTAGTGCAGATGTGGGAAGCTCTTCTGGTGTCAGAGCCCAAATGTACTTCAAAGTCACTCCCTAGGGGGTTAGGTGACACTATAAACTGGGTTGACACATCCTAATGTCCTATACTCCTCACTCAAAACCCTGCCCCAGAACATAATAAGCCTCCACCCCTTTTCTGTGCAGAGAGGGGATTTGTATTTCCCTGTTTGCATAAAGAAAGGATATTCTCTCCTAGCACTAGAGAAAGGTAGTGCTAAAGAGTGGACGTGTGCAAGCTGGGTGGAGCAGATCCAGTCCATGAGGAGGACCTTTCCCATGCAGAGGACCTTTCCCATGCTTTGTGTGATGTCCAAACAAAGCTGATCTGTATGTGAATATCATTTAAGATAAGGCTACGACCCCAGCTTTGGGTTTTCTGGCTGCTTTTTGGTGGTCTACTGTTGAAAAACAACAACATTGGATGAGATAGACCATCGATGGAACCAGCAAGACCTCCATATGTTCTTAACCATGGGGGGAAAATGCAGATAAAAAATTAGTGCAGTGGCCTTTTCTTTTTTTAATAATACCATCCCTCCTACATATGATACAGAATATACATTTTTACCTCTTCTTTGTTTTATATGAGAGTGTTGAGTATTGGTTTTAAATGCACTGATGGGATACTAGTGCAGCATTTTCTGAGACAGCTGGCAGGGCAAAGATTATCAGGAAAGGGGTTTAGAGAAAACACAGGGATTTGCTATACTGCAATCAGAACATGGTTTCACAAATGCACTATCTTGCCTTAAGCAGAAGCATGGGCATAGCTGTGTGCTGTAGAAGAAACTGTAACTCTCCCTTAGCATTGGAGCATACAAACCTGTGCACAAATGATGTAATAGTAATGTTTGAGATTATTAGCATCTCTTTTTGGCATGGAAACTGTTTTGTAAAGCGCTCCACTATTGCACTAGAAAGGATTTCCTGGCAAGGGATTTACATCTAAGCAATCAAGCTTAAGCTTGTATTGCACAGGGTTGAATTTTGTTTACTTCATGACTGAGAAACACATGGCTCTTCTGGTGTTGCCAGGCTGCAAATTCCATGGTCCCCCACCACTAGTGGTACTGTCTGGGAGTTGTCACAAAACCATAGAATCTGAGAGTTGGGAGGGACCAGAAAGACCACCTCATCTAACCACCTATCATGCCCCTATCCAGGACCAGACAGGATCCTTCCCAACAGTCACAACACAGAGACAGAACTGGGACAATACTTAAAGCAGCCAGCTTAGGTGAAAAAAGAAGAGCCCATGAGACTCAAAGCGTTTATGTAGTAAAAACTCATCAATTAGGCAAACAGCTGGGGAAGGCGGTCAGCCATTAAAATAGGGGAAGGGATAGCAAGAAGCCATTGCAGACAACTGATCTTATTGGTGGAAGCAGCACGTCTCACATTTCAATCCCTTGTTCATGTTCCTGGAAACTTTGACCCTCGCTTTGCATACAGACTTCGGTACTGGACTGTTGCTCTGAATTTACTACAGACTCAGACTGCAAAAGCAACAACCAATAACTGGCTAACAAATTGTTATAACAAATTGTTCTAAACTTTGCTCATGGCTGCTGATAAAAAGACTCTAATTGGAGAGCTGCGAACCTTGACTGGCTGCCTACACAGGACAACCCCTGCCATGCAGGCATACCCAAGAAAAGCCCTCCTGAAAGATACTCATCCAAGTGCTGTTTCAAGACCTCTGAAATAGGAGAGTCCACCACCCTATGAGGCAGGCTGTTCTACTTTCGAACAATGGTTACTGTCAGAAAAGTCTTCCTAAATTTTAAGTGGAATCTCTTTTCTTGTAATTTGAATCCAGCATTGGTCCAACAATCTGAGGAGGGCCACACATTCGCCACTTCTGCTTTGATGCATCTCCCGACCCTAAAGCTTAACCAAAATTGGAATCTTGTTTTTGGAATCTGATTGTAATCTCTCAGCAGCGAGCAGTCAAAGCGCAGGTTTACATTTGATCTTATTAATCTGTATTTATAAACTGAAAGCAATTAAGGAATGCCCCCAGTTGACTGAAACCACATTCCTAAAACCCACAAAGAAGCAGTCTCCCTGTTGTATTCAATAGGACATCTTCTGATGAGGATTTGCCATGTTTGGGATAAATTCACACATCTTACAGAAAGTGGCTCATTTGGCTAATGCTCCTTTTCTCTTGTTTCAAAGTGAGTGGGCATGCATGATTTGAAGCGATCAGCGTTATATGCCATGTTGTTGCTCCTACAAAAAATTAGTTTCGCATTTGCTGCTTGACTTTTTAAAAATGGTAAAGCTACAGAAGCCAAACAAAGCCAACATTTTGCAACTGCTAAAGGGGGAAGAAGGAAGAGGAGGAGGAAGAGGAGGCAGAATCTCTGACTCATCTGAAAGGAATCTTGGTATACAGGGAATAATGATGGAGTAAACAGAATTAGCAACTTTCTCTGAAAGCAAGCATGTAATAGTGTATGCAATAGGAAGTGACCTCTATAGGATGGGTGTGGGCAAGTTTTGCCTTTCCGGCTTGTATTGGACTCCATCTCCTCCCATTATCCTTCATCATTGGCTGTGCTGGCTAGAGCTAATAGGAGTTTCAGGCCAACAACTTTTGGAAGGACACGTTACCCATCCTTGCTGTGGAAGAAGATATCCAGTGTGTGTTTGTGTATGAGCCTTCAAGTCTCATGTTAGCTTATGACAACTTCATCCATTCCATGGGATTTTTTTACGCAAGGAATTTTCAATTATTTCTCCAAAACTTTTCGAGTTAATATCTGCTATTTTGGTGTTTGTTTGTTTTTTAAAATAGGAAACATTCTCAAGAAGCCAAAAATGGTACCACAGGATTGCAACTTTATACTGCCATATAGGGTTGCCAGATTGAAAACTAGTGATGGCTCCTGTACCTTTACTGGTTGTGTAGAAGAGGGACTTTCAGAAGGTGTCAATTGTTAGTTGCATGACAAACAGCACTTGCTCCTTTGTTTGTGGGTGTATGTGCCTTCGAGTTACCTGTCAATTTATGATGACCCCATTCATTTCATAGAGTTTTCTTAGGCAAGGAATACTCGGTGGTGGTTTCACCAGTTCCTTCCTCTGAAATATAGCCTGCAGCGCCTGGTATTCACTGATGGTCTCCCAGCCAAGTAGTAACCAGGCCTGACTCTGCTTAGCTTCCAGCATCAGACAGGATCTGATACCTTATCCAGTACCAAGGTTGAAATGCCCCTTATTCCTCCGTATAGCACATCTGCATAGATCTGACTGAGGATGATGTCCAACTATAGTTTAACAAACCGGGTTGGGGCAGGCTGTCATACAGATTTATGTTTATCCTATAAAGCCTCTTCCATCTATGTGGAATAGTGTTTTCCCCAATATGACAGTTTATAGCTATTTTTTTAATAATGTGTTGCTATTAAATTTTTCAGTAGTTTTCTTTTCAATTTTTGATTTTCAGTACTTTCATGTTGTTTCGTAGAATCATAGAATCATAGAGTTGGAAGAGACCACACTCTTTGTTTGCTGTGTTGTTTTTTAATTGTGTTTTTTTTTTTTATCCTTAGTATTATTGGCCTTGGGCGTATTTTTTTGAAAGGCAGGATATAGTGAAATAAGATAAAATAATGATGGAGAATAGGCTGTGAACTGAGAAGAATGCAAAGCCTGGAAAAGTTATCTTTTTGGAGTACAACTTCCAGAAGGCCTAAACCATGCCGTCACTGGCCATGCTGACTGGGGGTTCTGGAAGCTATCGTCCAAAGAGTAACATTTTGAAGCTGTGGGGTTACATAGATTCAATCCTCGTCATTTCCATTTGAAAGTGGATATATTTGTGAAAAGACCTCTTTCTAGAATCTTGGCTCCCCAGCCACTGCTAGTCATAGGAAGCAATAATGAATGAGATAGCCAATGGATTCACGCATAAAAGACCGTGTCATATTTGTGCTGTACTGTTGTTCTCAGCTGCTGAATGGGAGGGGTGGGGAATCTGTTCCCTATAGGCCAAATATAGACCTCAGCCCATACTGCAAGATCCACTCACTTTGACAGTGGTTTCCCGTGCTGTAATTTAATAAGTAAGCCTTGCATCTGTGACTCTGCCCACATTTTGTTGTTGTTGTTGCTGTTGTGTGCCTTCAAGTCATTTCTGATGTATGGGGACCCTAAGGTGACTGTATTGTGGGGTCTTCTGGGGTGGAGAGTATGTGATACACCCAAGGTCGCCCAGTGGGTTTTCATGGCCAAGTGGGAAATTGAACCCTGGTCTCCATATACATACCATACCATGTATACTGATAAGGGCCATTTCCAGACTAGACTGTTATAGTGCTATTATTCAACTTTCACCATCCTATGGGATCCTGGGGTTTGCAGTTTAGGGAGGGACCTTGTCTAGTGCGGAAATGTCTAGTCTAGTGCGGAAATGGCCAAGGTCTCTTCTTGTGCACACTGGATCCATGAATGATATGGATGTGGCTACCAAGTATGGGAGCAGGGCCAGAGCAACAGTTGGTGGCAGTCCTTCTGTTCAACATATAGAAGCAAATTGGCCTGATGGCTGAATTTTACTTCAAAACTAGTGAGAGGACCATCTCCTCCGCACCACCTTACCAGTGGTAGAAGGTTAGAGAAAACAGGGCAGTTCATGTGGCATGCACAATGTTGTTCTCCAACAAAGAAGAATGTCCAAGGGCTTCAGCAGAAGTGGCCAGGGGGCTCCGTCCCAGTACATGTTGCCTGAGGTGGTTCCTTCACCTTGCCTAATAATAGGGCCAGGCCTGCATGGCTACATGGATATTAGACCCATCAGAGCCAGCCACCAATGGCCCTGTGACTCCCTCAACCTTTCTGTGAACAGTGAATGGCTTTGCCTGAGCCCCTTATACTGTTGCAGCAAAGATGTTATATGTTCCATGTGGCCAGCTCCAGTCAGTAGCCTGGCTGCAGTATTTTGGAACGGCTGCAGTTTCCAAACAGGCTCCAAAGGCATTGCAGCATTCCATACACATTGCAGTTGGTGGTCAGTGGCTTCCATGTCAATAAATCTGCTTGAGTTTTTTGTTTGAACTTTAAAGGGGCTATCCAAGATGTGTTGGAGACAGATTAAAACTCAGAGTGGAAACTGCTCACTGCCACTATATGCCTGTATGCATAGAGAGGATTTTCATGTTGCTCCCACGGTGCTTTTCAGTGGAATCACGTTTCTCTCCTTTGGCAGTGAGTCATTGAATGCTAATTAATTGAGAGATGTACAGTTGCCTTGGCACTTGTTGCTCCTGTGAACTTAATACAGTTTTATTGCTGAGCTCCTGCGCCTCCTCCAGCACTGGAAAATGTAACAATCCTGGTATTTTCTTTACCTTTGGACATTTGGAGATGCTTCTGATCTGATGTTTGGGGAAGAGAATGTTTCAAAGGTGTGATTCCCTCATCTCAGCACACATTTGTTATCCAAAACATGCGCACACATTATGCATTAAGTGTTTCATTTATATAAATCCCTTTCAGACATGCAACCTGTGAAGGGATATAGTGTCGCTCTATGCCGAAAGACTTCATTTAGGCCATTTCTGCGCTAGCCTGTTATAGTGCTATTATTCCACTTTCAACATCCTATGGAATCCTGAGGTTTTCCAAGGCCCCTCACTAAACGGCAAACCCCAGGATTCCATAAGATGTTGAAAGTGGAATAATAGCACTATAACAGGCTAGTGCAGAAATGGCCTTAGAGTCAAAGCCCTTATAGATGGATGAAATCCCCTCATTTTAAATGGAAAAATGCACAAGTACTAATACTGCTGTTGGGTTCCCCGGTGTCATCTCTGAGATCCAGGCTGTCAATAGCCAGAAGGCAGGAAGAGTCATTATGTAAAGAGATTCACACTCCCTCTTTTCAAGTGTCAAAATATTTAGCATCCTCAGTGAATACGAATCAACCCAAATTGCTGGGTGAAGGGCTTCCTCCTCCTCCCTAGGGTCTTCTTTAGCCTTGCAAAACACGCGTGCCTAAGGAGGAGGAGGAGGAGGATGGTGATTAATTTTTATTTATTTTTTATATTTTTTGGCCTGACGCGAAATCCTGAATGAGTGTTGCTTCTCCCTGGAGAATTAGTTCCTTCCTTCCTTCCTTCCTTCCTTCCATCCATCCGTCCGCTCTCTCCCTCTCTCTTCTTCCAAGTGTGCATTATCGACGATCCAGGAAGGAAGGTGCCCTCTTTTTCAGGCGATAGTAATCGGAGACTTTTCCGTTACACGAAGCTCTTCTTAACAAAAGAGCCTACCGAGTGTAATTTCACCGGCTTGCTTGAGGAGGGTGCCATTGTGTTTTCTTTTTCCCTTCCCCTGCCGTGTGGCTGTGTGTGTGTGTAGGGGGGGCGGGGGCGCGGGCGTTGCTCCCGACCCGCTTTGCAACCCAGCGAAAGCCCCGGGCCCCGCTCTCCCGGGGCGGATGGGCTGGACGCGCCGGGCCCTCCGCGCCCCGACGCCGGCGCTCCGAGAAGCGCCCGCGGCTGCCGGCCCGGGAGAGGATGGCGCGCCGAGGTTCCGCCCCCCCCGCCTCCCTTCTTTGGTACAGCCCGGCTTCCCTCTACAGTGCGGTATGCTAATCGCAGTGACCTCATCACCAAATACAGCGTGAGTGGCTGAGCGACTGATGCTGGGTACAAACCAGCCCGCGCGGGCCGAGGTGTGTGAGAGGCGCTGGAAGCGTTGCGGGGGGAAGGCGGGCGGGCGGGCGCGATCGGAAGGAGGGGAAGAAGGAGAGAAAGGAAGAAGGAAGGAGGGAGGCAATCGGAGCGTGCATGCTGCTTCTGCACTGCCTTTGACTCTGCGGTCCGCGGGTGGTTTCCTTTCCTTTTTTCAAGAATTGCATAATTGCCTTAAGTTGAACCTGGCATCGAAGTCCACTTGGAGCGCTGAGGATTGCGTTGGGAGTTGCGCCACGCTGGTTTGAAGTTTTGCAGGCGTTACTGTAACCCTCTGGATTGGTGTTTCGGTCGAATCTGGTCTTCAAACAGGAATAGAGGAAACTAGATCCTTTTTTCTTTTTTAAAGGAATCCTGGGAAATGGTGTGAGGGGTGCCACAACCCCCCTTGGAAATTGGGATCTGCTGGGTTTTGATGTTGGAGCAACCGGCGGGGTTGTGCTGCCCCTTTTTAAACCAGATCCATTAAAAGAAACCCCACACGACTTCTTTGCGCTGTATGCAGGGATTTAGCAGCACACCCCATCCCTCCTAAATGGAATTACAAAACTCCGCTACTATGCCCGGGCCCTTGTCCCCTGGGTACACTGCTTCGGTGCCGTATAATTATAATCAGTTAGAAGGAAGATTCAAGCAGTTGCAAGGTAAGCGAAGGCATTTTTTGAAAAAAAGAAGGGGCCGTTGCTGTGATCAAGCTCATAAACACCATGGGGTGATTCTGGTGACCATTTATGTGTGAGCGCTGGTACTGCAGAAAGGCGATTGGTTTTCAAAATGATAGATTTATTGTGTTCTCCAGGTCTGAGATGGAGGGTTTTCCCCCCCTTCTTTTCCTAGGTTTGGGATACTGTATCCTTTTGGAGGTTCAGCCTGAAGAGGTGAGAAAGGTCTCCTCTTGGACCTTGCCATTTAGAACAATAGGACAGGGAAATGGGGAGGGGATGGAGAAGGGAGTGGTCTTTTTGTCTGAAATCCCCTTTGGCGATTTATGGTCTTCAGGTGCTGAACAGCAGATTTCCTTCTGATCCCTTCCAAGTACCCCTATAGGTACACGTATTTTAAAATAGTGTCTTCCCTCCCAAATCATACAGATCCCCAGTGCATATCTTTTAGCCATCTAGAAGACGTCTCTCACCTAGTTGGATCATGTCCAGTCTTTGCATTCCATTGATCATGGCTTTTATCTTTGGGAATGAAGGGGATGGTGATCAAGCTTTCTTAATGATTATGAGTAAGGTTTAGGGCAAGAGCTGTTTTCTGTCCTCCCCTCCCGCCCTTTCATTCAGGGGGAAAGAATGACACAAAGAAATATTGCTATTCTGGGGTGATGCCCAAAATTATGAATCCAGGTTGTTCTCAGTAATTTCTGAACCAGCTTCAAATCATGTCATACTGTACAGATTTTAGTGCTTATATTATGTCTGGTGACCTCTGACCTGAACAAAACAAAGTAGCCAGGAGGGTCCTCCAGGTGTTGGAGGGGCTCAAGATGGTGGAGAAAGACCAAGATGGGGGTCTCAAACTGGAATCTGAACTGTTGGAATCTTAGTGCAGGATTTTGTGTCGGTACAAATAAAAAATAAACCCATCCTATGTGTACATTTTTCTGGAATTGCATATCTACACAAAGCAGTCAAAAGTTCAAACCACACATATAATAGCAATATAGCAATAGCATTTATTTCTATACCGCCTATCAACTAGTGTTATCTAAGAGGTTTACAATGTATTTTTAGCTAATTGCCCCCAACAAGCTGGGTACTCATTTTACCGACCTGCAAAAGGGTGGAAGGCTGAGTCAACCTTGGAGCCTGGCAGGATTGAACTCACAACCTTGTGGTTGCAGTACTGGCATTTAACCACTGCGCCGGCAGGACTCCTATACACACTATACATACATACGTACATATACATATATAAATACAATTTTTGCCTTCTGCTGCCCCTCAGACATGGTACTGTGGTTCCTGTCAGAAATGCAATAGGAACCAAAAGAATGTCATCTTTGGTTTGGTCACGTTCCAAGTGTACAGTTTTATGATTTTGTATTGGTTTTTCTCTCATTTCTTTTTCTTTCTTTTTTTCTTTCTTCATTCATTTTTTCCCTTCATCTTTCTGAAAAGAGGCACAGGAATGATCCCACACAAGATACAGGTAGATAGAATTGTCAAAAAAATGTAACCGCTGGTAAATAAACTGGACAGTAGCTTGGGCCAGCTGTAGAGAATTTAGGTATTAATTCTGTGCAGAAGAAAATAATAAGGGAAGTACAAGTAAGCCCCTGAAACAAAATGTTACAGTATGGAGTGATCCAATTTGAGGTTCAGGTTAGCCAGCCATACCCTTTTCTGGGTACATCATACAACTCCCCTCTTCATTCTAGTCCCTCCTCCCCCTTTCATCTCCCTATTTTTCTCTCCTTTCTTTCATTCTAAGGCCCCTGGCAATGTTCAGTTTCATTTGCCTGTTTTGATGGGAGATGTCACCCACATATGTCTTTTTTTTCCCTTTAAAAATGTTCTGCAAATGTTCTGCAAACCTTGAGTCTTCTTTCCTATGTCTCCTGAACATTCTTGCATTTAATTCTTACTATTTTGACTTCATAGGGATTCATTCTTGGGAATAATATTTTTGCTTTCTCCACTAAGTCTAGATGCAGCCGTCAGGGATGTGGGCCAGAATTCAGTGAGCTTCTGTAGCAAGTCTAAGGCTTGTGGTATGACCACTGGGTGATACACAGTCTCTGCCCCAGAAAACCCTGTGACAGGTTTGTCTTAGGGTTGCTGGACACTACTGGAAGGCACACAACAACAAATACAAGAAGAGGGAAGAATAAAACCATTGCTCCCTACATAGGAATTTTGTCCCTAGTGAAATTTTCCTTGCTTCCCAAATTTCATAGAAGAACAAAAATCAGAAAGGAGACTGTCCCTCTTCCCCCACAAAGCACCAACGAGGAATGGGTAAACCTTGCTGGCGTTAAGAATGATGTCTGTCTATTATGGGAGGGAATATTAAACTGGGTGTGGGTAGAGAATGGAATGGAGTATCGTGAAAGAGGGCATGACCCTCTTTGGTGCGCAGCAATAAAAATCCTTCAATAGTGACTCACAGGGAAAAGCATACCTGCAGGGATGTTGTTACCAGGTGAGACAAAAAGTAGGGCATTGCCTCCCCAGGAGGAATTCTGTCCCCAATGAAATTTTCCTTCAGCACCCAAATTTCTAACATTACGGTAGCTTTTAAACATCAATTGAGCATTTAGAAATACAGTTTAGGCATCCAAAGGAAAGGGGAAGCTAAGGAAATGTGAGCACAGTAAATGTAGGTATTTACAATGATCAATGTCTCAGTTTCTATAATGCCAAAAATTTGGAGATTGAAGGAAAATTTCATGGGGGGGCAGAATTCTAAACATAGGGGGCAGTGCATTCATTTTGTTCACGCACACCCCCCCCCAGGTAATTTACACCCTGTTTTGCAAGGGAGCAGTCTGGGTAACAAATGGCATTTCATTGTCTTCCCCTTTCCTAACCCTTTTCCTCCACTTTTGGTGACTTCACCCACTGGCCCACTGCCCCTCGTGGGCATCAGCTGCCATTGCCCCTACCCCTTTTTGAATAGAAGGTCTCTGTGCCAGATCACAATCCCCCCCCTTTTGGGTGAAAAAGTCTCACCAGTTTGAAAAGTGGATTTCCATGTGACGTTGGGAGCGTGGTCAAAACCAGAAGGCTGAAATCTTTGAAGCACAGATGAAGAAGTTGCAGAGTTCTGGCAGGGCTTCTGACTTACTTCTGAAAGAAAACAGAAGTTAATGGCTTTAGAAAGGTGTGTAAAGAAATTTTCCAAACTTCAGTGAGAAATCCAGCCCTTTCCCCACTAAGGCTAGAGACAGCCCTTAAAGAGCAGATTTCACACTTAAAGTTTCAACTGATTCAGAAATTGATTTGTGGTCTGTTTTATAAACAGCCAAGTTGACTGCCTAGGATTATATGAACAAAATGAAAATAGAAAATGAAAATAGAAAATGAAAATAGAAAATGAACCAAATGAAAATAGAAAAAAAAAATTAAGCTCACTTCCTCAGTGCTGCTGACCTTAAGAAGATTGCTGAGTTTAATTTAATCTGAAAAAGCAAAGGAATTCCAAAGAAGATGATGAGGGGGGTGTCTCTGCAGCAGAACTGTCAGTCACAAAGGCCTCTTTCTTCATAATACAGTGAAGGATGCTGAATTTAAGAAAAATGCTGCTGTAAGATGTTATTTAGGGTGGGATTTAAGTACGGGAAATATTCTAAAGAATACACAAAATACCACTGAGAATAAATTCACAAAGCCGGCAGCTGTGGATCCTCCCTCGATCTTTAAATGTCCCATTGTTTGAAATTTATTTATCTTCATTTATTGCTCAAGACAGGGAACACTTCCTTATCCATTTTCTGAACCTATGGGAAAAGTGATTCCTATTCTGCAGCTGAAAGAAGTAGTGAAATGGCTTAGCACACCAGGTTGTTCACTCATAAATAAGGATTTGAATACAGATCCCAGTCCTAGTTTTAGAGCTCTGTCTATTAGATCATACTGTTTGTGTTTTAAAGCTGTTTATATGTTTGTTACATAAATATCTCAATCCTTTCCATGTGTATTCCGCCAAGGAGTCCAAAGCGGATATGCATAATTTGTCTCCCAAATGTTAATTTTCACAACAGGGTGTTGGGGAGGGAGTCTTACTGGTCTAACATCATTCAGTGAATTCATGACCCTGTGAGGATTTGAACCTTGGTCTCTACCTCTAGTTCAACACTCCCTAATGACCACGCCACTCTATCTCTGACATAGTCTGAAGCACACTAGATTCAGACAAGCAAGACCTACATGATAGCCTGTCAACAGCCTACCTCATTGTGTCCTTGATTAGGTCAGTTTTCAGTAGGTCTCACTTGCCATTGTTAATTGTGGTCAGGCGGACTTCAGCTTATGGTGACTGTATGGATGGGAAACCTCCAAGTCACCTTATCATCCACAACCCTGCACAGGTCTTACAAACTCAGGGATGCTGCTTCTTTGATTGTGTCTACACACCTGTAATGTTGTCATCTTTTTTCTACTGCTTTCTACCTTACCAAGCATTATTATCTTTTCCAGTGAGCCCTGTCTTCTCATGATGTGTCCAGTTCAGTTATCTTGGCTTCTAGGGAGAGTTCAGGCCTGATTTGTTCAAAGATCCCTTTATTTGTCCTTTTGACAGTTCATGGTATCAGCACAACTCTCCACATGCTCCACATTTCAAATGAGTTGATTCTCTTCCTGTCAGTGTTCTTCACTGTCCAGCTTTCACAACCATACATAGAAATGAGATATACAACGGCATGGACAATCCTGACTTTGGTATTCAGTGATATATCTTGGCACTTGAGAATTTTGTGTAATTCCTCCATAGCTGCCCTTCCAAGTCCTAGTCTTCTGATTTCTTGACTTTAGTCTCCAGTTTATTTAATGACAGAGCCAAGGTATAGGAAATCTTTAACAATTTCTGTTTCTTTATCATCTGCTTTAAAGTTACATAAATCACCTTTCACTTGTTGAGTGCCTTCAAGTCATTTCAGACTTATAAAGACTCTAGGGCAAACCAATCTCAGAATTTCCTGGGGCTGAGAGTGTGTGACATGCCTAAGGTCATCCATTAGGTTTCTGTGGTCAAGCAGGAAATCGAATTCTGGTCTTCAGGGTCATAGTTCAGTGCTCAAAACAACTATACCATGCTGCCTCTCACCACTACTGATTAAAGATAATGTTACTTCTGTTCCACTTCCCTGTATTATGAAAGAGCTCTTAAATGACCACCAATTAGTTCTCAATAATCTGCACTAAGGGCCTGCATGGTGAAAATGTCAGTGCAAGTCAGTTGTTATGCCAGCATCTCCCACCAATGGTTTAGACCAAGGTTAGGAAAAGTGCAGTTCACCCTCCCCATTTTGGCTGTCCCTGAAGTTCAGTCTGAGACCTCAGAACCCCATATTCTACCCAAATTAAAAAAAAAAGAGAAATGTAAACCCATAACACCCCCTCCCATGTATTAAAACATATACTCTATACTCCTGTGACCCTCCGTGTACATTTGCCAAAAATCAGCTAATAAACCTAGAAGCATGAATAAAGAAGCAACTGTACGCTCACTTCTCGAACTTCACATTTTCAGTGCTATTCTGATCTGGCATGATTGGTCCAGTTGTAGTTGTTCCACACTGATTTAAACTGTGAGTGAGCTTTGCAGCTTTGGATGAGGTCTGTATCTGGACAATGTGCTCCTAAGCCCAATTCTTCCCCCTTACTCCACATTTTCTGACCCCCAGAAACCACATGGAAGTTTCTCAACCTCCTTGTTGTGAGAATCAGATTTGACTCTGCGCAACACACCAAATCAGCTATTTATTCTTCCTCGACCTGCTTGAGTAGGGATTTTAACCCAAGACTGTGACCATTTCTGCACTAGACTTTTGAGGCCCCTCCCTAAATTGCAGACCCCAGGATTCCATTGGATGTTGAAAGTGGAATAATAGCACTGTAATAGTCTAGTGCGGAAATGGCCTGTGATCCACCCTCGTGACACTGTCTGCTACCGCATACATCATTTTTAAGATAGTGTTTTTGGAATACTTTCTTCCTCCTTTCTCTCCAGACCTCGTGGTTTCTGCACACTTGAGTTTGTTTAAGTGCAGGAATGTGGGTCCATTCAGTTCATTTGAAGTTACACAGTGATGAGGAAAGGAAAAACCATATTGAGTAATTGTAATACAAGTCCTGTGCTGTTAGCTGTTTCCTTAGCAACTCCACTGCTAGAGGCAGGAGTACCTCAGTTAAAGCAAACAAACTTGCCAGACTTTACTGTGAAATGAAAGTGTCTTCATTTAAAAGAGCAAAAATGTCCAGAGTTTGAGAACGTGTCCCTTTGCTTTTGCTTTTTGAACATTGCTTATGCTTTATATATTTCTCAGTGGAGAGATGCAGTGGGTTAAGGGGTCAATTCCCAACTCCCCCAGCTCCAGAAGTGATTGGAAGCCCACTTTTGGTTTTGAAAAATGG
Source organism: Iguana delicatissima (assembly GCA_948472985.1). Classification (NCBI taxonomy): domain Eukaryota; kingdom Metazoa; phylum Chordata; class Lepidosauria; order Squamata; family Iguanidae; genus Iguana; species Iguana delicatissima. Next base: position 488,565 of record CAOKZL010000665.1, read on the forward strand.
ATGGTGGTTGTTTTTTATTAAATGGGGCAGGGGACCTCTGCAGCCTATTTAAAAGGTGAGTTGCCAATACTGGGAGCTTCATGGACAGGTGATTCATGTGGAAGTCTGAAAGATGCCTAAATACCCTAAAAGCACCAGATCCAGTCTGATCTTGGAACCTTGGCAGGGTCAGCTTTGGTTTATACTTGGATGGGAGACCGCCAAGAAATACCAGGTGCTGTAGGCTATATTTCAGAGGAGGCAACAAGTAAAACCACCTTCCCTGTCTAACAGAACCTTGTGAAATTCATGGGTTGCCATAAGCTGACAGGTGACCTGAAGGCACATACACACACAGCTGGACGCAGCCAAGTTTTGATAAATGGGATTGCAAGAGTAGACTTTGACCTCATTAAAGCATGTTGCAAGTGAAACAGAATGTAAAAGCATAACTGGCTTCTATCTCTGGAAATTTTGAAGAATGTGTCTGTTTTTTTTCTTTTGTTAATGTCTTAGTTGGATTAATCCACAGGAAACTGTAAGTGTATTTTGAGAGATTCTTGGTACTTAGCACTTGGATGGGAGACCATCAGTGAATGACAGCTGCTGTAGGTTGTATTTTAGAGGAAGCAGCTGGCAAAACTGCCTCAGTATTCCTTACCTAACAGAACCCTGTGAAAGTCATGAGGTTGCCATAAATCAACATGAGACTGAGAGGCATGTGCACATATGGGGACTCTGAAGATGTTGCAGAAGTAGACTCAGAGGGGTGCACTTTGCTCATTACAGTATATATGAACAAACTTTTTTAAGATACAGTTTTTACATTCTTATTGTCCTTTGGAACATCATTGTGCAGCATGGTAGCATGAATTATGCCACACCTTATTCCAAGAAAACATTAGCTGATATCCTACATGGGGACTGTATAGCGTAAATCTCTGCATGTGGGGTTACGCATTAACTGCGCAACACAAATCTTGTGCTGAATGGTAGCATTGTGCAACTAAACCAAGACACAAAAATAGGCTGCCAGTTGCACAACCAAACATGCATTCACATTCATACACAGCACACATCAATGTGAAATTTGTACTACATGCATTTGCATGATACACAATGCGTAGCCATGGGCAGGATGTTTCCATATGCAGTGTGCCTTTGTATGCACAGTGATACTGCGTGTGCTGCTTCTGCAAGCTTGAACTGAAAGTGGACATTCTGCATCAGAATGTCCAACTGTTTCCATACAAATCTGGCTATCATCTCATGATGTCCTTCCAACTATGTAATAATGATTTGTCGGCCTTGTTGTGAAACACAATTCTTTTCCAAAGTATTCTGTATTTTGAATATACCATGGTTATTTCTTTGCCTTTCTTCAGACCACTGGCCTTGCTGCCTTTGCTGGTCTTGTACTCTTTGTTTTCCTAGTTGCAAAAGGTTCACTTTTTTAGCCACCACCTCCCTACCTCTACCCCCTTGTGCAAACCCATGATATATATTTATAACTCATGTATTGTTCTCTGGGGCTTTCCAGGGGAAAAAAAAGTCAGGGGCTGCCTGAGAAGTTAGTTTCCATGAACCCACTTTCTAGTAAAGAACAGAAGCTAATGCGAGTTTGTTGGATCCTTGAGAAACACCGCACACACAAAAAAAATTAAGCACACGTGGATTACTGTTTATGAGAACTGAGAATGAAAACAGTGTTTATAAAAAAAAAGAAGAAGAAGAATTTTGCTTGTATTATTGTGTGGCTTCAAGTCATCTCTGATTTATGGAGACCCAAGACAAACCTATTGTGGGGTTTTCTGGAGCTGAGAGTATGTGACATGTCCAAGGTCACCGAGTGGGTTTCCATGGCTGAGTGGGAAAATGAATCCTGGGCCGTTTCCACACTAGACTGCTCTAGTGCTATTATTCCACTTTCCTGGGGTTTTCAAAGGCCCCTCCCTAAACTCCATAGGATTCCATAGGATGTTGAAAGTGAAATAGTAACACTAGAACAGTCTAGTGCGGAAATGGCCCTGGACTCCAGGATTGTAGTCCAACACTCAAACTACTACCCTGTGCTGGTTCTCATACCAAAGTTTTAAAGTCAGTTTAGAGCATTGATGCTGTGACATGAAATACTAGTATAGTGCTGAGAAATATTCCGAAGAAATTCCCTGTCTCTTTTTTGCACAGTGGTGTGGGATATTAGATAATTAAATAGGCAGGTGCTGCCAGAACTAAACATTTCAACATTAACCTAAGTAGCATTAATTTTCAGAAACTGGAGCAGAGCTGTTATCAGTTTGTGCAACATGTAATTATACTGTTCCTTTCAAAAGGGTGGATTTCACAAAGGGTGTAGGATTGGCAACTATCACTATAGCTTTGAATGGCTGGGGTGTGTCCACTTGCGGATGGCTGTTCAGATAGTTGTATGTATGCAAGTTTGCTTTTCTGTGGGAAAGATGTCCCTGATTACAAGATAAATCCATCAGACTGCTGGATTTGAGAGGAACTCTAACAATTTCATCAAGCAAGAAAGATAGGCCTGAACTTGTGAGCAAGCAGCAAAATGACATATTCTAATGAAAAGTCATATGTGACCAAATACTGACACAATTTGAGGGAAAGTTGCAGTTAGTCTTATTGAACAAATCCAATTAATTCAGGTGAATTTATCTATGCACCATGACTGAATTCAAGGTTTGGTTGGTATTCCCACCATTCCACTGGGCCAAAGATTTTCTAAAATACCCGGATATGATTTGTTTGATCTCTTCTTTCTTTGCTGTTATCTATCTGAAGATTTGCCTTTCCCCACAAATGAAGCTTTGTGGTTTGGAAAATCATGCTCTGAGGCTCCTTGCTGGATGCCCCTCCTTTTAGGTTTGGTTAAGTACTGATTGGGAACAGAGTCTATTCTGTGTTGGCTCCCCAAGTGTGAAACATCTTCCTGGTGGGAGAAGCTTGATTTGATTTGGTAATGATCTTTCTGTCTGTTAGATTTCAAATCAAAATGTTCTTATTTTCTACAGCAGGGTGGGTGGGTGGGTATCTTCGATCAACTTCTTTTTTAAAAAAAAGTGTTTTCAGTCCCACAGGATATCTTGCTTTAGTGGAGGTGTGTCGCTTTTAAATGCTTCCAAAAAAATGGCACTCATTTCAATCTCCGTCACTCTGTCTCAACAAAGCAGGTAGTTTCTTTCTGGCAATGGTAGGTAAGTGGATCCAAGGTCTGCAAAAACAAAAGGGAGAAAGGCACTTTTCTGTGGCTCTGCTTTTTCCCTTCTCCTCTTTTTGAGCATTCTTTGGATTATTCTCTTCCCACTTACAGAATCATAGAATCTTAAGCCATTTCCACACTACACTGTTGTAGTGCTATTATTCCACTTTCAACATCCTGTGGAGTCCTGGGGTTTGTCGTTTCCTGAGGCCAAAGAGCTCTCTGGTTGAAAATTCTAAATGCCCCTCCCTAAACTGCAGAACCCAGGATTCCACAGGATATTAAAAGTTGAATAATAGGACTATAACAGTGCAGTGCGGAAATGGTGTTAGAGCTGGAAGGGTCCCCCAGAGCCATCTGTCCCAATCCCTTGCCATACAGGGTAGTGATGATGATGATGACGATGACGATAATGATTGTGTATTTAAATCACACATCCATATACATGGCTCTTTACAAGTAAAACAACAAAAAGCGGTGGGTCCTGCCAAAAACATACAATCTAAAATATATCTGTGTACATACACACAAAGGGAAAGAAGGAATAATAAACTGTACCATACAATTGTAAAGCAAATTATCCAGATAAAATGCAATATATATATATATATATAACAAACTGACAAATACATGTAATCAAAATATACAAGATTATAAAACAATATTAAGCTACAGTTCCAAAAGCTTTGGAAAACATAAAAAACACCCAAGCAGCTGAAGCAAAAATGCCTATATAACTTCTCTTTAAAGACCTCAAAAAATGGACAGTTTGCCATCCTCCATGGCAGTGTATTACAGGGTGAAACAGCTCTTTCAGCGAAGAGCTTCTTCCTAATGTTTAGATGGGATCCCTTTTCTTGTGAATTGAATCCATTGGTTTGTATTCTGGTATCTAGAGCAACAGAAAACAAGCTTTCTCCATCTTGGACATCTCTTTAAATATTAAAAGATAGCCATTATGTCATGTCTCAGCCTTCTCTTCTTCAAGCTTAACATAACCCAGCTCCCTAAGTCATTCCTCATAATGCTTGGTTTCCAGATCTTTAATCATTTTGATCACCCTTCTCTGGAAACATTCCAGATTGTCATTCTCTTAATTCGGCATTTCTTTCTCTTTACTGCATTATGTGGTTGCATAGCTTTGATTTTATTTTATATGGTTTTTATTGGTGAATATTTTTGTTCTGATTTGACAAACTTTCCTGAAGGCTTGATAGTAGAAAGGTAGGAAGCTATTAATCTTTTACGATCAATGAATAAATTGTGGTTATTTTGTGCTTTTGAGTTGTTTCTAACTTATGGCAACCCTAAGGCAACCCTGTCGCGAACTTTTCTTAGCAAGATTTGTTTCAGAGAGGGTTTGCCTTTGCCTACTGCTGAGACTGAGAGAATATAACTTGTTCAAGGTCACTCATGGCTGTTTCCCTGGTCAAGTAGGGATTCGTACCTTGATCTCCAGAATTGTAGGAAAGTTGCAGTTACCAGCTCAGCTCAAACCACTACACCATGCTGGCTCTCTGAATAAATAAATGATTTTTGTTGTTGTTTCAGTATTTGCCATCAAATTGGCTTTGACTTGTGGCTGCCCTATGAATAAAAAGACCTCCAAGAGCTCTTATCATCAGCTGTTCTGCCCAAGTCTTGCAAAGCTTCCTTTACTGAGTTGATACATAAATAATATGGTCTCCCTCTTCTCTTTCTGCCTAGCAAGCATTATACATTTTTCCACTAAGTCTCATCATCTCATGAAGTGTCCAAAGTACAACAGCCTCAATTTAGTCATTTTGGTTTGCTCTAGGGTCCATTTATTTGTCTTTTACACTAATTGTAAAAAAACAACATTTCATTCAAAAGTGATGCATTGAGCAGGACAGTCCAGAGCCTGGAAAAATTATCTCAAATGGAGTCTCCACAGTTCCCCAGCCAGCATGACTGCTGGAATTTTGAAAGTTGTAACTGTTTTTTCCTGAGCCCTGTAGTTCATTTAACCTACCTAAGACCAGCGGTGGCTGGTGGCGAATGAACTTTGAGACCCCTCCCTAAACTGCAAACCCCAGGGTTCCATAGGACATTGAAAGTGGAATAATAACACTATAACATTCTAGTGAGGGAATGGCCCTAGTAAAAAGAACATTGCCAAAGTGTCATGTAGTATTAAAAACAAAGTGATAAAAACCATCTTTCCAGTGTCCAAAACTTGAAAGTGATTACTATCTGGTTTGGCCATTTCCCCCTCTCATGCTGCTATAAGAACGGTATATTCACAGCTCTGAAGAAAGAAAACCTCTTTACCCAAGTAGCCTGAATGCTGCAGTATGAATAAAATGTGCAAATTACGTAAATTTCTGTGAGAGTTCTTGTTCTTAAAAGAGACAGTGTAATATAGTGGTGAGACCAAGGTTCAGATTCCCAATCAGCCGTGGAAACCCACTGGATGAGGTTGGGCAAGTCACACTCTCTCAACCTCAGAAAAAGGCAACAACAGCAACCCTCCTCTCAGGCAATGACAAACTTCCCCTGAATAAATCTTGCCAAGACAACTCTAGGAGAGGGTTGCTTTAAGATAAAATTGACTCAGACACACATAACAACAAGTTCTTGTTCTGGTACTTCTAGCTATGGAAAGAAGTTAATGAGGGCACTGAAGTCATTGGATCATCTGTCTATTTTGCTATTCCTGCAGATTGTACTAGGCAGTGCAAACAGACTTCTGAGTATAGATTTATAGATATAATTGGCAGAAATTTCTTTTTTGAAAAAAATAGTTGGAAGCTTAAAAAGCTTGATTCTGTGTTCAATACAATGCTCTCTGCTTTTTCTCTCCTTGTGCAGAACAATAGCATAGATAACAGCAGTCATTTGGTTCATACCACTTAAAACAAGAGTGAGCCACTAATGATGCTCCCAGTGTTTTTGCCTATATTTCCCATCAGCATAGCCAATAGTGAGAGTTTATGGGAGTTGTAGTTCACAGACACATGGAAGGACACAGTTGCTCGCTCTAGGTTTAGGTTGTATGTTGCCATCTTTCATTTTGGACTTCTGATTTCATCCATCTGCATCTTAATAATTCACTATCTGGATTGTTTAAGCAAAATCCTCAGTGTTGTCTAAAGAGATGCTCAGACTAGAATCCTAAATTCTGGCAGTGCAAAAATACAGCTGTGTTTTTGTAACCAGGTCATGACACAGAAGCAGTTGCTCTCACTTCCCTCATTCTCAAAGCCTATTTTAGACAACGTAGTTGTGCAGCGCTAGTGTTCAATGCCATGACGGGTGTTTTAACCTTGCTTGGGGGAATATATCCCACAATCTGTCTCAGCTGTAGGGTTCTGAATCTTGCAGTCATGAACCATCAACACTGTAAGATGTTGTATGGTTGTTTTGAAAGCAAGCAGAAGAAGCTCATGTCGTTCTGAAGGAAGCAAAATTTGGAGAAAAGAATATGTGGACTACAATTCACCAGTGGCCATGCTGGCTTTGGATCCAGTGAGAAGCTATCCCCCCAAAAATAATTTTCCCAAGCTTTGAAAAGCAGATGTGGAACTAAAATTTAGAGATGGAGCATATATCTCTGTTGTGAAGAAGATTTCAGGTTGATTTTGAGTAGTCCAGAAGAAGCCAAGTTTGGAGATTATTTTGACAGACTTAAACTTCTGATTTAAGGTTCTGTAGCCCATTTGAGGTTTGGCTCAGAGTCCAAATTGGAAGACCAAATACTGCTTTGATGAATTGCAGCTGTCTTGCAGTGGGCTTTTACGGCCCATATTAATGTTGAGAGATAGAATAAAGAGGCTACATTGTGCTTCTTCTTCAAGGAAGTCATCTGCAGTGGTAATAGCTACTGTCCTATAGGCCCAAAACATTTCTGACACAGTTCTAAGCTGCACTAGCAGGATTATATTACAGTGGCACCTCCACTTTCATGTAGGTTTGGGGACCCTTGCAAAAGTGCAAAAACTATGAACCGTGTTCCCCCTCCTGTTCACTTCCAGGGCTTCCCCCTCTCATTCGCTTGCCTTTTGCCCTGGTGCATGAGTCTTCTTTCTCTGCACTAGATAAAAGGCCAGAAAATGAAGAGGGAGATTCAGAGGGGAGAAGGAAAACACTGTGTACCTCCCCCATTTCTTTGCCTTTTGCATCGGTGCATGTTCTGAGTGCTGGGGCAAAGGGCAAGAGAATGGGAGGGAGGAACTCTGGAGGGGAGAAGGAAGGCCTGTGCATGCTTCCGCCCCCCATTTTCTTGCCCTTTTGCCTTGGTGTGCTTGCCTTCCTCCTCCATACCTGGCAAACAAAAGGACTAGGAGGAGGAGAACTGTGGGGGGAGGCACATGCACACCTCACAAATTTGTGAAGGTTGAACCCAGGAATGTGGAGGGAGTTCTGTATCCACGTTAAGAGAAGTAATAACAGCCCTCTATTCTGCTTTGGGAAGATCTCACCCAGGCGCCATAGTTCAAGCCAAATATTGACAAACTGGAGCATGTTCAGAGGAGAGTGACCAAGAAGGTAAAATGTCTGGAAGCCAAGCCCTATGAGGAAGACCTTAGAGAGCTGGATCTGTTTCACTTGGTGAAGAGATGACTAAGAGGTGATCTGACATCTTTAAATATTTGAAGGGGTATCATGTAGAAGATGGAGCAAGCTTCTTCTCTGCTGTCCAGAGACTAGAACACAATCCAATGGATTGAGATTATAAGGAAAGAAATTCCACCTAAACAGAAAACACTTTCTGAGGGCTCCACTTCCTTCATAGCATCATGGACCTGTTCTTCTGTTTTGGATTATTTACTTCCATTAGAGCATGGTGGATTCTCCTTCTTTGGAGATCTTTATAAAGAGGTTGGATGAGCATCTTTGCATGTATTCCTGCATGGTAGAAGGTTGGACTAGTTGGCTCTTGTGATCCCTTCCTTTCTCTTGGGTTCTCCGGCTCAGTGATTTTGGCCCCATGTATCTGGTTACAGGATTGACACTGTGGCTAATGCACATGTACCATACAGGCACCAGGTCCCATCTGACCTTGGAAGCAAAGCAGCCCTGATTAGCGCTTGGATGGGAAACGTCCAATGAATACCAGGTGCTGTAGACTATATTTCAGAGGAAGGAATTGGCAAAACCACCTCTAAGTATTCCTTGCCTAAGAAAACCTATGAAATTCATGGGGTTGTCATACGTTAACAGGTGATTGAACAGGTACGCATGTTGGATACTTTAGTGAAAATTTTTTTGGATAAAATTCATGGGCTACTTACAAATTGAATTCAATATGGTAAACAGATGCTATGTTGCCTTTTTGTGAGTGACCATACAAGATACATTAGTCATTTCTCACCGTATTTTATTTGTGAACAGGCTCAAACCTAGAGAGTATACTTGGACTTACTAAACTATTAGTTATTGGAGTCTAAAAAGCCTTGTGTTGTTACACTTGCAAGCTTTCTTAAGGCTTTCTTAATGTAATCTGTGCATTCAAGCATGGTCCTTTTTTTTGCTCCTCTGTAAAGTGCTTTACGCACTGAAAGCTCTGTCTAACTAATTGGTTAGTAGCAGAAATATCTTAATGGTTTCACTAACAATTTTACTGCTCTTTGTATATATTCCACTGAATTTGGCAAAGCTTACTTCTGAGAAAATGTGTATAGGGTTGGATTGTTAACTTTGAGTGTATATCCCTTAAGAATCCAGTTGCCTGACTTTCTGCAAAAGAAACTGATGCCCTCAGCACATTAAAAACATTGAGATGATTTGGAGTAACAGCTGGAATTTATATTTTTTTAAAATGAGGGATCAACCATAAGTGGGGAGGGGAGTATGTCTTCCCAGTAACCCTTGGGAGAATCCCCAATACCTGAAACTATCTCAGTTCTTGATACAGCCAAATTGGAATTCTTGTATCAATCCCCCCTGCCCTGCCATTCTGTTTTAAGATTATAACCAGATGCATACTTCATGGCTTAGAAATCAGCCATTCACCCCTTTCCCCTCCAATTCATTTTAACCCCTTGCCTGATGAAGAGATCTGGGGAACTAGAAAGCTTGCAAAAATATTTTATGACCTTTCAGTTGGCTCAGTAGAAAGTGTTACCCTAATAAGGATTTTGAAATGTTTCTTTTGGCAGCTTGGCTACCTTTTTCCTCCCTCTTCCAACATTTAAGCCTGTGTCTCCCATATTCTATAAGCATATCCCTTTTATAGAGTAAAGATGGTGAAAGTCAAGTACTGTTTGAAAGTATGTTACAACTTGGATGTGATTTTAAAACACTAATGTAACTAAATCTTGAGAGAAGAGGCATTCAGAGGCAGGAAACAGTAGCTCAGAGAGTCTAATTTGAAGATTTAATTCAGAGGAAATCATGTGGTATCACCTGAGCATTAGAGTTCTTAGTTACACTTCACTTAATAACAAAAACACCTGCCGGGACTTGTTGGCTTCTAGTGTATTTATTTCAAATGTGTGAAAGAATCAGAAGCTGGCATCCTTAGTTTGGTCGTTATCAGCTTGAAGGGAAGGTGCAATATTCAGCTTGAGAAGAGGAAAAGCAAAGGTGGAAGATAAACTGTCTGAAGCTGGGACTCTTTTATGGTAACAGTGTATGTATTGGCTCTGATCCAGTGGAAAACAGGGCCGTAATTCTCAATCTTTGATCCTTCCTATGTTTTGGACTTCAGCTCTCAGGATCCCCATTCGTTGGCCTTGCTAGTTGGGACTTCTGGAAGTTAGTCTTGAGGACCAAAAATTGAGAACCATTATTTTAGAATGTGCCTCCTTTCATGTCATTTACCTCAGCCATTGAGGTCTTTGGGAGAAACTTGGCTTTGGGAGCCAAGAGGGAAGTGGAAGACGAAGGGCATAACTGGATAGATAGAGCAGAGCCTGCTTGGCGTTGTGGCTGTGGCTTTGGAACTCAGGGGAGGGTCTCTTGATCTAGTCCCTTTTGATTTTCAGGACAACCGTGAAAAGACTTTTTTTCTTCTGCTAAGCAGTTTAGGCCATTTCCGCACAACAATGCTCTTCCTCGTCATCGTGCTGCAGTCCTGGGTCCAGAAAGGAGCACTTCAGCAATGCTCTCCTCCGCACCTCACTGGCTCCCTGTGGAAGGGAGTGCGATGATGCTACCTCTTCCTTCCACAGAGCAGCTGGGCACCTTCCCATGCTGAGCTACGGAAGGAGGTGTTGCCATTGCCATACGGCCGAGAAAGACGGGAGAGTGGCGTGATAGTAAGTGCAAAATGCATTTTTTCCATTTTGTGAAAAATGTACCAGCGTTCTCTTGGGGACAGGAGGGCAGTGGGCCGGCATTGACATCCTGCAGAAGGACAATCTGCCAACCGCTGCCATCCTGTCCCAAGAGCAGCTTAACCCTGTCGTGTGGAAATGGCCTTAGAAAGGCCTGCTATTTGCCTGATTTGAGGTATGTACCAAGAGACTGCTGTATTATGCTCCTTTTAATGCTTGCTTATTTTTATATTTTAATCATTTTGTTATTGGTAATGGCACATGTGTTTTCATTGCTGGATTATGAGCCACCTTGAATGCCTACTGGCAAAAGAGAGAACAGAAGCAACAGCAGCAGCAGCAACAGGAAATCTACAACCAAATTTTGCAATGTGAAGCACTTCAATTCAGTGTTCCAAACTCCCCATTCTTTTCCCACTCCAGCCCCTACAGTTTCCATTTTTTACCCAGCAGCACTGAAAATGTGTGAACAATTTCCCAACATCTCACTGTATGTACTTGCATGCAACTGGAGATTAGCAGTATACCCTATGGGCTTTGCATCTCATTTTTGGGATGGATTTTTGTCATTAACTGTGCTTTGGCTCTCAAGATTGTCCTTCTACTGCTGTTAAAAATACGTCCTAATTTAAGGAATTGGAGGAGGTCTGGGGAAGAGAAAATTATAGTGTTGCAGCTTGATTCACAGAAGCTGTTTCCTGCATGAAGCTGCCTAATTTTTCCTTCCCTACTTCCACTCCCCCACCCCGCCCCAACACTGAGCAGTCTGTTGTCTTTATTGCTGTGTCTTGCCTAGATGTTCACAGCCTGCATTTCAGGTATATCAGTGGTAAACCTTTGTCCTGCTTCTGCCCCCTGCCAAGTCTGAACAAGGTTATGGCACCGGTATTTAATTACCGTACTTCCTTCAAAAGGGATTTTGTCTCCTTCCTTGCTACCCTTTGGTTCCCATTTAAAATTGAATTGAAAAGGATTAAATGTCTGTTATTCAGTTACAGCATAGGATGTTAGCACAGTTCTGCCTACGTGAAAGAGCACAGTCATCTAATATTGTTGGAGTAGAAAGAGTGAGCGTATGCAAGTGTATGTTTTCTCGGTCCCCCATCTTTTTTAAATGTACAGAATGATTTACATTTTTATTACATTTACTTATGATCCATTGGAATATTTCAGACAGTGTCCACTGTGCAAGAGCAGTTGCTAAGACTAGTTGCTAGCATAAGCAAGCTCCAAATGGTTTCTGGTAACATTTGTTTTTTAAAAAAAAATCTGAAAAACTCAGTATGTGTTGTCTGAACCATTTTGGAATTTAGTTCACTTAATATTACAGAAGGAAAGGATGGTAGCACAGCAGTAAAGTACATGTTTTGCATGCAAAAGGTCTCTGCTTCATTCCCTATTCTTGGTAAGACAGAGACAAACCACTGTACAAAACCATGTAGCCAATCAGTTGTTAATTAAGAGTCAACTTTCTGATCACTTCCTATAGAAAGAAGGCCAAAATTGCCCAGAGAAGGCAAAAACCATGTCTAAATTGTCTCACTGGTAACAACAGTAACAACATGGGGACGCAGTAAGGAGTTGTATCGCTTTAAGTTGGCCTTTACAGTTGTCCACCCCTGCAGGCATCATCTGAATTCTGAAGTAATAAATAGGCAGGGTTGGGGGGAATCAAATAAACAGGCCACTGCCCCAAGGAGTTTACAGTCTGAATTTTTGCTGTGATGGTGACAACCTATCTTGATATTAAAGTACTTTAAAAAGTAATGCAGTGGTTGAATTCTTTTTTGGCACTGAACATACTATGTTCCCAAAGATATTTTGCGATGTTGCAGGAAAGCAGTGGGGTGGGGTGGGGTGGGGTAATAAAAATAGACAAGTAGACAGGCAAACAGGCAGTTCTTAGGACAGTTTTCTACTTTCTGCTCTTTATATAGGTGTCCTTGAAGTTAAGCTGTATGATCTGCACTGTTGCATGTCTGATCTGTTGCTGGGCAATACAACCTCACTCTGAAAGAGGGGAAATCTAAAATTGATATATTCTTTCCACTTAAATAAAAGCCCTACATGGACAGAATGAGAATGACTTCCAAAAGAATTCTGCGCCAGATTTCTCCCTCCTATCTCAGCTTCCAGTTTTCAAGAAGAATTCAGATGTTTGGTCCCACATCTGCAGTCTGAAGCAATACACCCAACAATAGTTATATGATGCAAAACTCCACATTCTGTGTTTCACCTTCTTGTTTGACTGTACTACACGGGATATCCCTAATGCATTATATGGCTGAGTCCCAAGCTGGTTTCTTACGTGAGCCTGTCCAAAGTCCTAAGATCTGCAGGGTTGGCACTTCTCTTTATTCAACTGCATTCACAGACATGATTGGTGGAAATGGGGAGAAGGCTTTCTCTGTGGCTGCTCCTCTCCTTTGGAAATCCCTCCCTGGGGAAACTAAGAGTGATTCTTTGTTGTCTTTTCAGCGGCAAGTTAAGACTCTTTCTTTTCCAGCAAGCCTTTGGAAATTAACTTTTTTAACAAGAAAGGGCCTTTTTTTTTAAGGCAAAGGTTTTTATTGAATGAATATATAAGTGCAAGATACTTTAAAATCCTATGCTTTGAAACAAAGGTACCATCAAAGGGGGTTATAAGAGTTTTACAAGAAAGAATCTAGTTATACTATCTTTCCAAACAAAAAGCATTTCACAGTTTCATTTTTTTCTCCTCTGTGGGATCTCTGATGCCTCAAAAGTGTGACTTCTGAGGAAGGCATTTCCCATACTGCTGGCATTTGTATGGTTTCTCTCCTCTGTGCATTCTCTGATGATCGATTGATTGGTCTGTATGTCTGCCTCCCTGTCTCTCAATCATTCCACCTTTCTCCAAGCACAGGATGGGAAACGAAAATATTGCAAATGAAAAATTAGAAAAATAATGTCCAGTCTGTGAGCTGCTCTTGACTGGTAATGAATTGATGAATCAGGATGAATAACATGGTCAGACATTTTAAAAAAGGATTTTAAAAAGGATGATCTAGCAGCTTAGATGAATCTGTCTGGCAACCTTCCCTAGCTGGTATTTTCTAGGTGTGTTTATTTCAATGCCCATCAACCCCAGTCAGCTAGGTTATGATAGGAGTTGTAGTCAGACCCACCTAGAGGGCAGCAAGTTGTAGGAGGATTGCTATATTTATTTTCCAAGCGTGGACCTAATGCAATCAAAACAGGCATCATCCACGCACAGCTTGAAGGTTTGTTGATGTACAAAAATTTGGGGGGGGCCCAGAACAGTCTAGTGAAAACTAAGCATACTGAGGAGGCACAGAGTGCTTGCTGACAGTTTGAGAGAGAAAGAGAAAAAAGAGCAGGAGCAATGACATGGAGTATCCTCTAAGAGATCATGGCTTGTTGGCAAAAAAACCACACTGCAGCATTTTGCTGCAGTTGCCACTTATATTCTTCTGTAGTGAGCAAGCCACACCTCATCTGTTAAGCCAAAGAGTCAGATCTGCACATGAATTTCAGCACTGATAACAGATCTTTTAATGCATAGTCCCTTCTGCCAACTGTACAAGGTGTCCTTAACCACTTGAATAAAAGTGATTGTGCATGAGAGAGAGAGAGAGAGAGAGGCGCAGAGAATGAATGAGAGTTCTAGACAATGAAGATAAGGCATGAAGAGAAACAGCAACAAGGTATTGTTTAAGTCAGGAAGCACACTGGAACAGTGTGGCCAAGCAGACTTAAAATCCATGCCAGAGGATCACTGTTTAATCTGGCTGGTTTATTGGCACCAAGAGGCAATGTTGTTAAACAAGTCTTGGGAGGAAAAAAAGAGTTGTCCTACTACTCCTGAAGGTTAAGAGCTCTTTCAAGGACAGGGTTAAAGGCCCTTAGCAGGCAGAATTAAAAGCTTGTGGATTATAGGGCATTATAGGATTAATCCCTCATTGTTAAATTCAGGGCAGTAGAAGTACAAACAGGAAATGGCATATAGTACGTAAGTGCATATACTGAACCTTTTGTCTTTGTCATCCCAGCTTACTTCATATATTGGGCTAATTCATGTGTTAAGAGGCTGAAGGAGGGCTTATTTGTCATCACTCGGAGAACTGTCAGGGTTCTGGAAATAATATGTTTCCATATTTTTCATTTAACACAATGTGCCGTGTTATTCAAACCTATACAGACTGTGGTTAATTTTAATAATGGTTAATACAAACATGCCAATTTCAAAACATTGTTTATGAAGCTGGTTTGTTTCAACTAACCATCATATAGGTGAACCACTGATGCATGCCAGGTCAAGTTTGCAGTGCAATTGTGTGGGTGTCTATTCAGTGTAGAGATGGAAAGAATATCTGTAATTATTCATTCCCACATCAGATAATGGGTTTTTCTATGACTGGGAAATCTTGTATGGAACAATAATAGACTGGTGAGAATTTTGTGCTGTTTGCTTCTGGTATTTGACACCCCAAAATGTTGCACAGGAATTATTCTATGGAGAAAAATAGGGATTTTAGAACAAAACCTGTTTACTGTGCAGAAAACAATGGATTTTTTTTTTTTTTTTTTTGGTCCCAAACCCATGTCTTTTCCTTTGCCCACAAAAATTTCTGTGCTGTACTTTGGATAGGTCAGTACTAGGACAATGCTGTGGAGGAATATTTGTTTTCTTCCACAGAAGAAAAAACTACTGTAATTTTTCGTTCTCATTTATGAGGACGAAATAGTTGAGGATGTACATCTCTAATTACTCCTGGATGACTTATTCCTGGGAAAGCATGTATAACAGAGATTGCGAACCATTTTGAGGTGGGGACTAGACTTTTTAATAATAATAAAATAATAATAATAATAATAATACAGTAAAGTCTCGGTTATCCTACCTTCATTCATCCGACATTCCGGATTATCCAATGTCGCGGCTGCCTGGGGGCGTGGCTGTAGGCATTTCCATGCCCCCAGACACGCCCCAGACACGCCCCCAAAATGGCGGCCGCCACAGACCTCTGGATTATCCGACATTTTCAGGTATCTGACGATCAGCCCACCCGTTTATGTCGGATAACCGAGGCTCTACTGTAATAATGATATTTATTTATTTCTATCCCACCTCTCCCCATAGATCGAGGTGGCGAACAACAATAATACATTAATTACATTAAAAAACATTAAAAAACATACCCAATCCTCCCCACCCACCAACCCACCTAAAACCAACCCCCTAAAACACACAACAATTAAGGATTAACAACAATCCACTGGCTATTAAAAGAACAGCAAGACAGTTGGTGGGAGGCGGTGGAGGTACTAGTCTGGGAAGGCCTGTCGGAAGAAGGCAGTCTTGACTGCTTTTTTAAAGCAGTCAAGACTGGTAATATGCCAGATCTCTTCCGGCAGGCCATTCCATAGCTTGGGGGCGACGGAGGAGAAGGTCCTCTGGGTAACCGCAGCCAACCTAGCTCTGACCGGCTGCAATAAATTTCTCCCAGAGGACCTTAATGTGTGGGGCGGATTATATGGGAGAAGGCGATCCCGCAGGTAGGCTGGTCCCAAGCCATGAAGGGCTTTAAAGGTAAGAACCAACACCTTGTACTGTGCCCAGAAACCAATAGGCAGCCAATGTAAGGACTTCAGAACTGGTGTTATATGGTCAGTTTTAGATCTTCCGGTGACCAACCTGGCTGCCATATTCTGAACTAATTGAAGTTTCCGGACTAAGCACATGGGTAGCCCTGTGTAAAGCACATTATAGAAGTCAAGCCGTGAAATTACCAGCACAGGAAGGGGCGCAGCTGGCATATCAGCTGAAGCTGATAACAGGCACTCCTGGCCGCCGCATTAATTTGATCTGTCATCTGAAGCGGCGAGTCCAGGAGCACCCCCAAGCTGCGGACACAGTCTGTCAGGGGAAGTGTTACCCCGTCTAGAACTGGTTGACAAACCTCCATACCTGGGCTAGGGCCCTTAACAGCGAGTACCTCCGTCTTATCTGGATTCAGCTTCAGTCTGTTTTTCCTCATCCAGTCCTTTACTGCTTCAAGACATTCGTTCAGAGGCAAGATGCCACCCTTAGTTGATGCTATTATCCGAGGCATGGAGAGATATTTCTGGGTGTCATCAGCATACTGATAGCACCTTGCTCCATGCCTCCTGATGATCTCTCCCAGCGGTTTCATGTAGATGTTAAATAGCGTTGGGGACAGAACAGCGCCCTGAGGGACGCCAGATTTGAGCTTCTTTTTCGAGGAGCAGCTGTCCGCAAGCATCACCATCTGGTATCTACCTGAGAGATAGGACCAGAACCACTTAAGTGCAGTGCCCCGATCCCCAGCCCTTTCAGGCGTTCCAGAAGGATACCTATGGATACCTATGGTATCTATGGTATCGAAAGCCGCTGAGAGGTTCAAGAGCACCAAGCAGGGTCACACTTCCCCTGTCGATACCTAGGCGAAGATCATCCACTAAGGCGACCATGGCAGTCTCGACTCCATATCCTGCCCTGAAGCCAGTTTGAAATGGGTCTAGATAATCTGTTTCATCCAAGACAGCTTGGAGCTGAAGACCAACAGCCCTCTCGATCATCTTGCTTAAAAATGGGAGATGGGGGACTGGTCTATAATTATTCATATCCAGGGGATCTAGAGAGGGCTTTTTTAGAAGCAGCCGTATAATTGCTTCTTTTAAACAAGCTGGAAAATTGCCCTCTCTGAGGGATGCATTAATAATATATCTTAAATGAGTCTTAATTGCAACTCCTCCCTGGACGACCAGCCATGAAGGGCAGGGATCAAGAGGGCAAGCTGTCTTTCTTATATTTCCAAGGAGCTTGTCTACGTCCTCGGTACTCACTGACTGAAACTGATCCAGTATAATCCTGTTCACGGAGTCGCTGGACACTTCATTTGTAACTTCTGCTATAACACCGGCATCCAAGTCGGCATCCAAGACTTTTTTCTTTGTCTTTCTCCTTCCCTCCCCATTGACTGGTAGGGGGTGAAGCAAGTCATAAGTATAAATCATGCCCATACATCTACATTTGAACAGATTTTCAGATTAAACAAATTTAGGGAGATTTTGGCTCAAAACTGGTATGGCTTATGAGGCCTTTGAGCAACAGAAGGTATCAACACTCCAGAGTTACAGCAGTTTTGTATCACTTTAACTGGCATGGGTTTATCCTGTGGAATCCTGGGATTTCTAGTTTGGTGTAGTTTAGCTCAGCCTGTGGCCTACTAAATGTCTTGGACTTAAACTCCCAGAATTTTTAAGAATTAACCAAGATGTTGACAGAGGCTTCTG
This sequence comes from Iguana delicatissima, assembly GCA_948472985.1. NCBI lineage: Eukaryota > Metazoa > Chordata > Lepidosauria > Squamata > Iguanidae > Iguana > Iguana delicatissima. Next base: position 506,304 of record CAOKZL010000665.1, read on the forward strand.
AGACTCAAGGGCCAAAAATATCTGAAGGACCAAAGTTTGAGAACTATTGTATTTCTGAATTATAGCAGTGAATTCTAAATGCCGTACTAAAGTATAAATGCTGTGATCGCATAGGATGAAGGCATAGCAATTAAAGTGGTATATCCCACTGTGAGTGTGTAGTAGAAATACACTCATGGAAAAGAAAAGGAAAAATTGATAGCTAGTAAAGCAGAAGAAAAATTCTCATATTTCAGACCCTTATTTCTGTCCTAGACAGCTTTCTGCAGTCTAGTACCCTCCCTATCTGTCAGTCTACAACATCCATTTTTCCCAGCCAGCATTCAGAGGGGCCAGGTTATAGAAGGCTATCTAGTATTTGGATTTGGATTTTGCTCACTCCCCTCTCCCTTAAAAGTTTTGCAAAACTGCCTTTAACAGGTAGGATGTGAACTAGGTTGAAATTTTAAATAAGCAGTATCGTGCCTGTTCTCTATACCCAGTCCTCAGAACAAATGCTTGAAATATTTTGGCTTATAATGTTCAATTGTGCAGTGTTCATACTGGCATGACTGAGACCACCCAATGTGTTAGTGACCTTGTAAAGAAGCACATCCTTGAATTTGATTAATGTAGACTGTGGGCTGGCTTCCAAGCCTTGCTAATAGCCCCATTTTACAGATGGGAATACAAAAGGTGAAAGGAGGCCATTTGTCCAAAAGGCAACTGTGTGTCTTTGCTTGATTTGGGGTTAGAAACTAAGTCCAGTGCTGTTCACTTATTGAGGAGGAAGAAAGAAACTCATTTACTAATCTCCACTTCATTTTTATTTATTGCATGTATGATACGTTATATTTCTGTAGTAGCACCTCATCAGGGATCTATAGTCCTTACAGGCAAGCAAAAGTAAAAGAAATGTAGCCATTTGGTTGATTTCCAATGAGAAATGTGAAGATCTGGATTTTCTGGTCAAGATTTGGATTTGGGCCAGATTTGGATTTGAATCAGTCGTTCTCTGAATTGCTCCAAGCTGAATCAGACTGTCCCTGAATCAAGATCCGAGCTGAATGTTGTGTGGGGTGCACATCCTTACCAAGATTTTTTTATAAAAATGGCCATTGTTATAGCTTTATAACAAGCAGATTTTCTAAAAGCCTGATGCAACTGTAACCTTAAAGTTATTTCTCTGCTTCTGAAAAGGGGGATGCAAAAGGCCTGTTGTTTCTGTCTGCCAAAAGCGTGCTAGATGGATGATGATTGCTCATACTTGTGACTTTTGATGTAGAAGCTAAGGTTGTAATGGCTGGGGGAAGGGGAGTCAGCACAAAGGGCCTTGTACAGTCCTCGCTGGAACTTGGCAGTCTCGAGCTGAGAGCACCCTTTGTGAAGAAAAACTACTGTAGCCAAACTAATATTAACCAGTCTCCATGCAGAGTCTGAATGCCTCACTGTTCTTCTCCCTTTAGGAAAAAAGAAAAAAAAACTGAATTAAAAAAGTTTGTTAGTCTCTGAGTGGAATAGTTCTTTACAAAAGAGTGTATAATAATTATGGCGTAGGTGACAGATCCTTTGAAATTTCTAGCATTAGTGCCTTTTTTCAAAAAAAAAATAACATTCCCACACTGTAAAATGTTGCAGCTGGGGGCCAACAAGATCCTACTCAAAATTTTGTTTTTATTTATCAATGATCCAAAGGAAGAAGATAGTCTCCATAATCTAGGCTTGGCCGCTGTAGAGATTTTAGATCAGTAGTTCCTTCTGCTGGCAAGCAACTGCAGGAGTGGAGAAGCTAAAGTTGCACACTTAACCTTGGAGAATTTCCAGGAGAACTGTCTGTTCTAACAGTAATAGTGGGTAATGTTATGACACCTTTAAAGTGGAACCAGTTTTTTTTTTTTGGTGGGGCAGAGTTTTCCATGGAATTCCGTTAAATGCAGTGAGTGTTATACTGATTCTCAGGCTAGTGAGCTCTCCTCTCATGTGACCTCCGCATGCATGAATGTGAGGTCATGCAAAGCAACGCATTCCATTATAGTCAATGGTTGCAGTGGGCTTGTACTGCCGCAGGCACATACCTGTTGCATCCATTGACTATAATGGGATGTGGTGTTTCACTTTTTTTGTTTTATGCGGGGGTTCCTGGAACGAGACCTCTGCAGAGAGAGGTCTGCGGATACAGAGGGCGCACTGTATATATGTACAGTACACACAGTGTGGAGGGTTGGGGGTTGTGAACAGTGAAGTCACATGGAAATTAAAAGTAAAATGAACCGGCGCTGACAATCACATCACTGTTCACAATACTGTTCTGTAGGTGCTGATAACATAAACATCCTGGCATGGAAAAATATGGAAAAAATATGTCTTATATGACAGCAGCAACAGGAGGAATTGTACGAGCTCAAAAATGGAAACAAAATGCGCTCCCAATGTGATGGCATCATCAAGTTGGTTGATATGATACAGATGGACAAATTAACATGCCTAATAAAAAAGGGAACTTTGGACAACTATGTGAAAGACTGAGGGCTTTTCTGCCCTACACTGTTATAGTGCTATTATTGCATTTTAAACATCCTATGGAATTCTGGGGTTTGTAATTTACTGAGGCCAACAAGCTCCTCTGGCTGAGAATTCTAAATGTCCCTCCCTAAACTGCAAACCCCAGGAGTCCATAAGATGTTGAAAGTGGAATATTAGCACTATAAACAGTGCAATGTGGGTGGGCCCTGGGATATTGTAAAAGTCACTGCTCTTGGAGGCTTCCAGGAATTTTTTGTTGTGTTCCTTCAAGTCATTTCCAACTTGTGGCGACCCTAAGGTGACCCTATCACAGGGTTTTCTTGCTAGATTTGTTCAGAGGGGCTTGTCTTTGCCTTCCTCTGAGGCTGAGAGAGTGTGACTTGCCCAAGGTCACCCAGTGGGTTTCCATTGTTGATTGGAGTTTGAATCCTGTTCTACAGAGTTATAGTCCAACATCCAGATCACCAAGCCATTCCTGGAATAGCAAGTCACATTTTTTTTAAAAGGGGGTCATAAGAATCTTCCCCCCCCAAAAAAAAAGTCCAGGAAGAAACATGCAGCCCACAGCCTCATTTTGTCAACTCCAGATATCGTTAGGTATTTTATGTACTATTTTATGTTTATAGAATATTTAATTTATTCCTCTTGACAGATGAACTATGTTCTAATTCAAAGAGGTGGAGAGAAAGATCACATAAGGAATTTTATGTTTAGGTTTTCATTCATTCCGGCCAAGGCTCAAGAGTTCCCTCCACTGTGGACCCTTTCACACTACACAGTTATAATACTATGATTCCACTTTAACTGCCATGTTTCTATCCTGTGGAATTGTGGGATTTACATTCTCAGGAATGGTGTTTAGATTTCTTGGCCACACAGCTCTAGTGCCTCAACCAATCACAGACCCCAGGAGGTAGCTAGCGTTGTTAGAGTGGGATCATACTGCTATAATTGTATAATGTGAAAGGGTTGCACAAATTGAGAGTACAGGCTTCGTATAACAGTGAATAGATACCCTCCGACTGTCTGGATTTGACAGAAACAGTCCTGATTAATCCACTGTTGTCCCACTTATTCAGCTGCTTGTAAAATGTCTAAATTTCATTCTCATCCTCCCATTTTCCCTCCTTCTCAGATTATTTCAATGCTGCAAACTGCGTCCAAAGTGCAAAAGTAATTTGTGCTCAGTTAACTCAGCAGGAGGAAGAGGAGAGGAGGAGCTGGATTTTTGGCCTTCCCTGTAGATTGGGGCAAAAGCAAACTGCTACAGCCTTTCCTAGTTTGTGTGTTCTTCCTCATTAATAATTTCCCCCGTCTTGACTACACTCTGATGTTGTTTAGCCTTCCGGTTTTCATCTGGGAAATGTTGGAAGGTATAATGTGTGCTGAATCAAACGAGGAGCACCCAGCAGCCTTGCAGTTCCAGTGGGGGAGGGAACCAAAGATACATTTTCCGTTCTGCTGCTGGTTTGCCAAAAACAAGTGCCAGCTGTGGGAAAGTACAAAGTTTTTCAACTGTAAAGCTGCAACCAAGAGACACTGCTGTGCCCACAAAAGCTTAAGAGCAGGATGTAAAAGCCAGCATTGCTGGGTTTTAAAGAGATTAAACGTTCTACTGCTGGCCACCTTCCAGAAAACATGCTATTTCTCCCAATATTTTTTTTTTCAAATTACTCAAGACATATAACATACACAAAGGTAGCCATGTTGGCCATGCTGCAAAATACAGCAAAATCCACAAAAGCGGAATACCTTTATTGGCCAACCAAAATGCAGAAAATACATCATGAAGTTTCAGTGGCTTATTGATCAAGCAAAGATGTTAGAAATCATACAGGAGAAGAAGACTGATGTTAGATTCACAGGTCTATATTTTTGACTCAGATGTTGTCAGTTAAAACGGTCTAGAGTAGTGGGTCTTAACCTTATCTTTGCCATGGACCCCCTTTAAATATCTTTTGTTGCTAGGGTCCCCAAGATTTAACTCAAGATTTAAAACCCTAAAGCACATCAAATATTTATTTAAAGTTGCTCATCCAGGATCTTCAAATTTGGAGAGAAGGGACAAATAAGTAAATGTACACACTCCTGTTATATTTTTATTAAGGGTCCACGGACCTCAGGTAAAGAACTGCTGGTCTAAAGCTGCTGTTCTCAACAGCTTTTTTGGCCATGCCCCCCTTAGGAGCTCTTCTTAGTTTCCAGGGGCACCCTCTTAGACAACAATACAAACGGATATGCAGAAAATAATTTATTACTGAACACTGAGAAAAGTTGAACATTCCGACACACTAGACAAAACTTTTTAAAAGACTGTATGAAATTAAACATGTATCAGGCCTATGTTTCTTGAAACTTGGAGCTTTTCTGCAAGTTTCATAATATTGGGCTCCAAATTAGACAGTGACAGTCAGAGGTCACCTCTTGTCACAATGTCAGTCTACAAAGGATATGAAATATATCACAAAACCCTCTTTGGCTTCTTGGGGACTAGGGACAAAGCGCAACAAAAGATAGGTTATAAAATTTCAACTCCATTAGCAACAGAAAAGTAACTTCCCTTGAGATCCAGATTGCCCTTGTCCTACGTGAAGATAACCGCCCCTTTCTTTGGTGGGGAATATTGAATTTCTCAAGAAGTCCCTGTATTGTTACATCTGGAAAACCTTTTAGATGCTGTATTGGTAAAACTTGCTAATTGTCATCCAAATGAAAGAATTTTATGTTTATTGGAGGTAAAAAAACTCAAAAGAATTAAGTCCCAGTCCCCTAGCTTCCTCTTGTTAAAGTTTCCCCTGTTCAGTATCTTCAGATCCGGGAAATATATTGAGGATAACTGTGTTGGCCACGCAGCAAAATACAACAGAATTGAAAATCCAAGACATATTACTGAATCTAACTGAAGCCCAAAATTAATTCAGAAATGAATGCTACAATTGAGTTGTAAAACAATTAAAACAATAAAAGTCTATTGGTTTTATTTTTCCTAGTCTCAGCATCTCTGCTCAGCAACTCCACACTGATATATAGTGTACCTCAGTTAACACAGTAGATGTGTTCCTGGGCATTCATTCTTTAACAGAAAATTTGGTAGCAGCGGCAGAAATAACATGGAAGGAATAAGAATAGGTTCCTACATCACACAAAAAGAAGAGCACTTCAACATGTTTCAGCAGATCTTTTATTCAGAACTAACAATATACGCAGGTGAAATTTAACAACAGGACCAAGTAAGCCTTGTATGTGAACAAAAAGTTTTAAACCTTCTAGAAACCATTTGAAAGTTTCTTCAAAACTTTATGATGTTTTTTTCTTTGACTTGCTTCCACTTAACGATTTCCATTTTGGTGGCCAAAGCAGGTGAGGCAGGTTCATCTGCCTTTTCTTTCCCATCTGTTTTTCTATTTGCTCTCGCTCAGTAAAAGGTTATGGAGGCAACTGCGGTTTACCTTTCCTGCTGTAGGCAGGCAAGTAGGTGTCAAGTAGAGGATAACTCTGGTCCCAGAAGTTCTGCTTAGAAAGTTGCAAAAGCTTTATTCAGGAAACTTTACAGTAACAGTAGCACATTCTGGCAGTTGTCAAGACTAGAAAACCACTGGATTTTCAGTGCCTTATCAGCTGTAACATTATAAATCTGCACAGGCAAGCATCTTATTTGACAGCTAATTAAAACAACTTAGTTCCCAGGCTTTTGTCGCATCTGCCAACTGCATAATCTTGAAGGTGTGTTGGTTCCCTCTCTTCAAAGTTTTGTTAAAATAACATTCACTCGTTCCCAGCACACTGTTTCTTACTCAGTTCCATCATCTCCTCCCAGCCTATGTTTGGAACACCAGAGCACTACATGGCATTACATAGCATCATACTGCATGGCATTACATGACATCGTCTTGCATGGCAGGGAAAGCAAAGCTGACCTGACAGTAGGATTGGCTAGAGCAGAATCCTGTTCTTTCCCAGGTCAGGCTTTTTTTAAATTGTTTCCTGCTGCAACATGACATGGAAGTCTGCATTTCTCTAGCCCTCCCTCACTATCCTCCCAATACTGATGTTACTAAAAATATTTCAGCTAGGCAGAGAACAAAGAATAAAAGGGAGCTCTGGGAATATTAAAATCTCTGTTTAAAACAAGCTTCTCTGTCAGAGGCTTTGTTAACTGAAATATGCCTGTATTCTTAATATCTTGCAGATTATATTGAGGTGCATCTTTTTAAAACAAACAGACTCATATTGCGTGCATTCAACTGCATCTGCTCTGCCATTGGCAAGGTAGAGAAGCTTTTTACAGTTAACAGAGGTGGCATTCCAGTGTTAACTCCCCAAGAGCCACAGTGTCCCGCTGATGAATAAATCTTTGTTGGAAAGGGTGTGTCCATTAAAAAAAAAAGAGTAAAATAACTAATGAAACTTCCTTATTAGCAGAGGATGTGATTGCCCTTTGCCTGCAATTAAACTTGAGTAATAGCTCATTCGGGTGGGTGGATTCAAACCCAACCATAAGTAAATAGAGCAGGTGGCTCAGAGATTCCATGTTCTAACTGCACATTGAACTTCTGACCTTTCAGCCTACAGTAATAAGGTAGTTGATTGCTGAGGAAAGAAATCTGAATTCACCTGAGGGCTGATTCTAATGTCTTTCGAGTGTTCTTGAAAGTCTTGTGGCCAAATGATGAAGAAATGAGCTGTGAATAAAAAAAATTCTCCCTGTCAAACCTCATCTCTGCCATTAAATGTGTGTGGTCCTTGATACCCATCTCTCCCCCCCCCCACACACACAGTTTGTGAGATAAAAATAAGAAATAAGAACACTAACCTACCTTCCAGTTATGTGTTTATTTTAAAAAAATATTTATTAGACAATAGTACAAACAGAAACAATACACAGTACAAAAAAAGACATAAAATATATTGAATGTTACAAAAAAACCCCCAAAACTAAAATTACACTTAACTACAAAACATTACAAATACCGTATTTTCCGGCGTATAAGACGACTTTTTAACCCAAGAAAAACTTCTCAAAAGTTGGGGGTCGTCTTATACACCGGGTGTCATCTTTGCGGTCGCCGCATACAGTGGGGGCAGCTCAAAAATGGCCGCGGCCGCATCCCCACCATATGCAGCCACCGTATGAAACCACCCAGGGTGGAGCTGTGCACTTACCTGAAGATGCGGGGGGGGAGAGGCTTGTTGTGCTCGCCGCTCTTCCCCCTCGCGCGAGCGCTGGTCGCGCTGCCTCCCCGCTTCCACCCCCACCCCCGCCTACAGCTCCCAGGCCAGGGAGTGCTGAGGCAGGGGGAGCGGCGGCGTTTTGGGCGAGGCTCCTTGCGCTCGCTGCTCTTCCCCCTCGCGCGAGCGCTGGTCGCGCTGCCTCCCCGCTTCCACCCCCACCCCCACCTACAGCTCCCAGGCCAGGGAGTGCTGAGGCGGGGGGAGCGGCGGCGTTTTGGGCGAGGCTCCTTGCGCTCGCCGCTGTTCCTCCTCGCGCGAGCGCCGGTCGCGCTGCCTCCCCGCTTCCACCCCCACCCCCGCCTACAGCTCCCAGGCCAGGGAGTGCTGAGGCGGGGGGAGCGGCGGCGTTTTGGGCGAGGTGCCTTGCGCTCGCCGCTCTTCCCCCTCGCGCGAGCGCTGGTCGCGCTGCCTCCCCGCTTCCACCCCCACCCCCGCCTACAGCTCCCAGGCCAGGGAGCGCTGAGGCGGGGGGAGCGGCGGCGTTTTGGGCGAGGCGAGGCTCCTCGCGCTCGCCGCTCTTCCCCTCGCGCGAGCGCCGGTTGCGCTGCCTCTCCGCTTCCACCCCCACGCCTGCCTACAGCTCCCAGGCCAGGGAGCGCTGAGGGGGGGGGGGAGTGGCGGTGTTTTGGGCGAGGACGGAGGTGGTGAAGAGTCCGGCCAAGTTGGCAGAGAGGGGGAAAGGAGGGCTTCCCTCCAGGCCGGTGGGTCAGGTGGAGGGCAAGGGCCGGCGCCGGCCTCCCCCGCCCTCCTCCCGTCTGGGCACCCACCCCCCAGCCCCAAAGAGCCGGGCGCAGGGTGCTGCCCTCTTCCCTCTTTTCCTCTGCTTCCCTTGGTGGAAGCAGCTGCGGCGGCTCCGGCAAACATTTTGTTTCCTTCCCAGCCCCAGCGGAGGAGGCCAACGAGGGGAAAGCGGGCGAGAGCCGAGGAGGGCGTTGGAAGAGGGGTAGTCTTATACGGCGAGTATATCCCAAACTCTATATTTTAACTGGAAAAGTTGGGGGTCGTCTTATACGCCCAGTCGTCTTATACGCCGGAAAATACGGTAACTAAAATTAGTTCCTGCCTCTGTTGCAAACAGCTCATAGTAATTAAACAGTTACACTTAACTATTGAATCTTTACTTTTAAGCTACGATTAATACTTCTTGCTAATAATCAACTGGGCATTACAACCAGATGTGTTGTAATGATCATTCATAACATAGTGGTCTGAAATCTCAACATGTAATACATGAAAAATGTGTCATCACTATTCATTATTTATTGTCAGAATTAATTATCATAATGCTTTGTCTGGTGATTTGGGACGATGGGACATATTCAGTGTTGTTTTTAATGTGACACAGCATAAGTTCTGGTAGGTTAGCTTCATGACTGTTTTTAACATTTGAGAGAGCTCTTCAGCAGAAAAACAGTGCCGTGTTTCCTAGCTGTTTCATTCTGCATTGCAATGGATCTCCATCATAACATTCTGGAATCTGGAATCTCCATGATACTGTTCTGGAATCTCACTATTGCACAGCTTCCAGTCTTCCAGTTCCATGAGAACTGGAATCTTGATTTTGAAATGCGCACTATGAGAATGTAAGATTCCAGTTTGCACAATGCTTCCTTTGCTCACAACTGCCATTTGTATCCCTCTACATCAGGGATGGGCAAAGTGTGGCCTATAGGGCACCTGTGCCCCTTTGCCAGTTTTGTGGTCCTAAGGCCGGGTCAAAAATAAATATATTTCACAATGCTCCCAAAAGCCCTCTTAGGGGTGAAGAAGGCATTTCCACTGTGTCTGAAGGCTCCCTGGCCTCTTCAGGAATCAAACAATTTTTTTTCCAAAAAATTTTGGAAACTTTCTCAATTCCCCCCCCCCAAAAAATGCTCTCTAGGCGTGGGGGACATTTCCATCATTTTTGGGGCCCAACCTGGGCCAAATTAGGTCCAATAAAGGCCATCTTTGAAAAGGAGCGATTTCCATTCATTTCCAGTGACTTAGAAAAGGTCCAGGAAGGCCCAAAAATGTGGTAAAATGACCCCTTATCCCCAGAGGGTACTTGGAGGCCAATATTTCACTCATTCATTCATTCATTTTTGCAGGATCAGGTGTGGGATTAGGTGTGCCCCCCAGGTCTCGTGGTGGGACCAATGCAGCCCCCTGCCCTTCTACAGATGCCCATCTCTGCACTACATGAACAAAGAAGACCAATCTATTGTGCTGAAAAGAGAAGAGACTGTTGCCAGAGCAGAGAGGAAATAGTCCGATGTATACTAGCATTTAGATAGATAACAACAGTATGACATCTCTGTGAAGTGAGGCCTAGGTTTTCAGTACAAACGCACAAAAGGGTGTGAATTGTAGAGAGGAACTGAGCACCAGGCAACCATCCTGCCTGAGCAGGGTCAATCATTCTCAAACTTTGGCCTTTTGTCTTGCAATTTAGCAAAACCATCTGACATGTTGAAAGGTGTTTTTCAGTGAGATCAGGAGATCTAGAAACTTGGGCTGGTTTTAAGCCCAGCATTCTGAAAGTATGCAGTCAGCTTCTCTGAGAAGCTGTATGCAGTTGCTGAGGGAGACACCGACAAAGAAGACAAGAAAGAAGTACAAAATAATTGTCACCACACAGTTTTGCTTTCTTGCCTCCTTGTAAGTGTGACCAAAAGGAGATGGACTTCAGTGGTATAATTTTCTGTCATTTTTTTTAAATGAAGACTTTAGTACTATACTTGAGATTCTTTTAATTGAGTTGATGAGCCTAAATCTGCCAGGCTCAAGCTATATAAACGAACTTTACATTGTACGTACATGAACTTTATAGCACAGAGTAGTTTAGTCTGGTGGCAGGCTGGCTGGGTGTAATGAGAATCATAGTACATCCAGAGGGCACAAAGTTGGGAAAAGAAACTCTGTTCATATCATGGGAAAAATCCTTTTTAAAATTCTTCTCAGTTCATATCAGCATTAAATCTCATTACAGATCATTAGTTTTCTTTAATCTCTTTCCTCCCCTTTTTATGCCAACAGCTTAATGTAAAAAGCATTCAGATTGCTGCATTCAGTATAAAGCAGTTTTATTTTTTTGCTGCAACCCATGGAATAATTTGCTACGCTTTTGAATTAGGAGATTTCAAAGTGAGTTAATATCTGCTGGAGCGGTCAGATTTCTTCAGAGCTCCAACTGTGTTGCATTGAGTAGCTCTAGATCTAGCTTTTAGCTCCTAATTACCAAATGCAAAATTACTTTTCTTCCTTTCTGTTTCCATAGAAACAAACAGCATCACTATTATTAATCTAATCTATCAGAACAGAAAAAATATCCAGCGAACAGAGTGACTATGTACATACTTCTTATTATTTTTTAACCAAAAAATCTGGTTAACTGTAAAAAAACCCACATATTTTTAGCTAAATGCTATTTTACTGCTAATCTTGGAGGCCAAATAACATAATGGCATCAAATCCCCAATACCAGGACTAAGTTGTCACCAGATGCCTGAAAAACAGCCTATAATACAGCTTATAATACAGCATGGGCTGCTGGTGGGGAAGCAGAATTCTTCCTTGCCTCTTTTTCCCCCCATTTTTATTTTTGGCCATCCCTCTCCCAGACTGGACGAAAAGACATCTTTCTTTATGTCACAGCCATGGGCATCAACGCAGAGTGACCCGAGAACTGTAGAACCTGCCTACAGTCAGGGTCAAGAAGCAAGCCAAGATGCAAGGTCAAGGAGCAACTCTGCACCAAAGAGTACACCAGAACACACAAAAAAAGAAGAAGAACCTTGGAAAGTTACAAGGGTCAACTGCAACAGGAGTTCCTTTTATACTCCTTCCTTCTCAGAAGCAGCCAATAGCTATCCTGATGGGATGCAGTCAGACCTGGACTTGAAGGGATGCCCCCGGTTTAACTGTGTGGAGCAGCTCCATGTAGATCCAAGCAGATCCTGACAACAGGGCATTTTACATTTCAGTTTATGACACTATGGGCTTTTCCACACCACACTGCTATAATGCTATTATTCCACTTTCAACATGGAATTCTGGGGTTTGTAGTTCATTGTGGCCAAAGAGCTCCTCCTTAAACTGTAAACCCCAGGATTCCATAGGATGTTGAAAGTGGAATAATAGCACTATAACAGTATAGTGCAGAAATGCCATTTGATTCCACTTTTAATGACTGAGGTCCCATCCTGTGTAATCCTGGGGTTTGTAGTTTGATGAGAATTTTAAATACCAGTCTCCTAAAAGGCAAATCCCAGGATCCCATAGGATAATACCATGGCAGTTCAAATGGAATCATAGCCCTGTAATGTAGTTAACAAGTTGGAGTGGGTTCGGAGGAAGGCAACAAAGATGATAAGAGATATGGAGAACAAAGCCTATGAGGAAAGGTTGAGGGGCTGGGTGTGTTCAGCCTAGTGAAGAGAAGACTGAAGGGAGACATGATTGCGCTCTTATCTCAATATCTCAAGAGCTGTTATAGAGGGAAGAGGGCAGATTTCTTCTTTGCTGCACCAGAGGGTAGGACCATGTCTAATGGTTTTAAGTTTCACGAGGATAGATAGTGATTGAAATTAGACAGAATTTCTTGATGATTAGAATGGTTCAGGAATGGATGGTGGGGTCTCTTTTGCTGGACACCTTCAAAAAGAGGCTGGACAGGTGTCTGCTAATAGTAATTCCCAATTGCTTCTGCATACACACAACCAGAACTTGGCAAGATTTTTGAACGGCAGCTCTCCAAGTATCTTCCCTCCTGCTCAGCATGACCAAATCCTGCCTCACAACCCGGCTGCTCCCCTTTCTGGCTCTTGTGAGACCAGCAAAATTCTGCTTTCCCCCTACACATATTGTGGCTACAGTGTGCCCTTAGTTGTGCTTAAGCATATTTTTTTCTTTTAAGGGCAGTGGCTGCTGCTGATGCCCATCATTCAAACAACTTTTTGGCATCAGTTAACCATCTGTTAATTGTGTAGCATGTGATAGAACTTCTAACCTGGCTAAAACTGTATTTCTGCTTATTTTTTTTTTCAAAGGAACTCAGTATTGTTTTAACTTGTTTTTATTTGTTCATTGCCACTGGAGCCCTTGTGGGCTAGGAGGCAACAGAGAAATGCTTTAAATAAAATAAATAAATAAATGAGATACAGAATGGACAGAAGCGTGCTTCAAACTAATCATAGCCTTCTAGCTTCTTGTGCCTGTAGCCCGAAAAGTAACTTTCCGAATGGAAGTGCTAGGAAGCAAAAGTGTAAACTTGGCCTATGGAAGTAGAAATGCACAAAACCAACTGACACATTGGTTACAGTAAAATTTAGCAACATCTACAATAGTGTCCACCATGAAATTCTGTGGTGAGGGTTCCTCCTTAACAATGAGAGGGAAAAATGTAAATAAGAATATGTGAGGAGGGGGAGGCAAAAAGAGGATTTGCGTGGAGAAAAAAATGGTTTCTGTTGCTTAAAAATAAAAAAAATCTGGAAAAGACTTTATTTTCCCTAAACAATGCCTATACAGCTTCAGCGAGAGAACAATACAAATGACCGAGGTCAGCCTAGTGAGGTAGACAGAGATACTTCCTCGCGTACATAGAAGCATTTCCATTAAAAATATTGGAAAGAGACTGAAGCAACATTTTTGAGATACTACTTTCGCCATTATGATTTCAGGGTAATGTCACCCCTGTACATCTCTCCTCCTAGAAGTTAAGCCTCACTGAGATCATGGAATTGAAAGTGACCCCAAGGGCCATCTAATTAAAGCCCCTGCGGTGATGAAATCCACCTTATTCAAAGTGGTTAAGGCAAAAGAATGGGGCAGCATGTAGCTTACATGGCCATTGTTAACCTGTATTGGAATGAGCTAAATAACCACCAGCTATGTGTAGTTGCAGCCTAAATGGACTGTAACCTAAAACCGGCAGCCCTACTCAGTACAACAAGACCTTTTTGCAGATGAACATGTGTTTGTGTGGTTAGGCTGTAACCTTTAAACACCATATGCTCCAGCGTTCCACAGGTGAAAACTGGGACACATGTGGGGCTTGAGCAACATCAGAGTGAGGCCAAGATGGCAAAAAGTATTAGGGAGGAAGAACAGACAAGCTAGGAGAGGCTGCAGTAGTTTGCTTTTGCCTCAGCCTCCTGGGAAGAGCAAGATTCTGTCCCTCTTCTCCCCCTGTTGAGTTGAGCGTAAACAACTTTTGCACTTTGAACTCAGTTTACAGAAATTTAAGTAAGCTGAAGATGAAGGAGAAAAGTGGGAGGAGGTGAGAGAAACTGGAACATTTCAAAAGCAACTGAAAAAGTAGGAGAGCAGAGGACTAACTGGGGTTGTCCCTGTGAAATCGGGGTGGTTAGAGGATAGGGTACACATTTACTTGAGGATCAACTTCTTTGGATCCATTGAGACTCACTTCAAAATAAACTCGTGTAGGATTAATACTGCAATCTTTTGAACACTGTTAACAACAGCACATTTTCATTATAAAATCTGGTCTGCTGAAACCATGAGTAGTTGGCCACTTTGAATAAAGAATATTGGCCAAAGTTGTTCTTTGGTCTGATGCAGACCAGCTCTTGTTCTGAGGTTCTTATCACCATGATGGCTACTAGCCATTGGAGCTTGATCCACCCTGGATTTGTCTAGTCCCTTTTAAAGCTGTCCAAGTTGGCAATTATCACAGCACATTTAAATTCTGCTTTATAAACATAGTTGATAAGCACTTCTCCTTATCTCACAAGAGTCTCCAACCATCCACTTTCATTAGGTAATCTCAGTGTGTCATAAGACCTTGCTGACTTCCACCCCTTCTGCATAGCAGATGAAGTGACAATGAAGTCAACATACATCTTGCATGGCCATTGTTCTGATATTGGCATGAATGTGATGGCTGTGGAGAAACAGCATTTTCAGATACCACATGCTTGCTTGAAAGTTCAGCACTGGAGTTCTAAAATTAGCCAGGTTCAAATCAAAGCTTAGGAAAAATTAGTGTTACTTGCATACTGATTGATTTAGTGTTCTTCTTTAGCTTTACTCTAATTTTTGATATTAGCAGTTCATGGTTTTGCCACAATCAACTCCTGATCTTGTTTTTGCAAGGAGACTAGGGCTTCTCAATTTTCTTCTTCCAGTTATGTAGCCTATCTGATTTCTATATTGGCCATCAGATGATGCATATGCTATTATGAAATAGTGGTGAAATTAAATTGTTTGCTTAGTTCATAATTCATGGTATTACATTTTAAAGCAGTTAAAAAAAAATGACCAGTAGTGAATTAAACACCAAGAATCATTATCATAACTCAAAAATAATGCTGTCAGCATTTACTGATGAAATTAATAAATGTAGCTTAAAGCCAGTTGTTAGTTCAAATGAGAGTAGACCCATGGAATCAATGGCACTTATTGTAGTGAGTTCCCAAGTTTCCATCGATTCAGTAGATTGATTCCATTTGGGACTAACAATTGGATTTAGGCTTTTGAAATTAAAACTATTGTTGAAAATTTTAATGCATCAGGTTCACAAGTTAATTTTGGTGAATTATTTCTAAGCTTTGTTCAGGCCTTAGTCTGTCAGCACTGCGGGTTCTTAAGCATTGCTGCTTAAGCTGAAATAATTTGGCTGTTGATTCTGAAAAAGGGGAAGAAATATTCATAAAATCACAATTCACTGTTACAGTTTGTTATCCATTTTGGCAAAAGCTGTTGGGTTTGTACTCCACTGTGGGTGCTGCATGGCACTATAACAGAATTCAACATCTTGGTGATATGATCGAACAATTTAATGTAGGAAGGGTCTCTCGAAGTTCGTGGCATATTTCTCTGCAACTGCAGCTTAGAAATGTGATTTATTTCTCTGTTTGAAATAAAAATAGCTGCAATATTTTTATCTGACACTTTTAAAGCGATAACCTCGGATGACTTTTATGTTGTATGTATTGGTACGTGAGGCCTCGGTGCCTTTCTCAGATGACTGATTTTCTCATGCCCTTTTGCTGTATCAGGGCATCAAACAACCAGCAAGCCAGAGCAGAAGAGGGAAGTTGTTGTTTGATTTTTTAAAAAAGTTTGGAAGTAACTACTGCAGATTCAGTAGACGCTTTTCAGATTCTTTTCATGTAGCTCTGTTCTGAAGCTTAAGTGGAATCAAAGAGGAAGAAATGGGAATTGGTTTGGCCACTGATTAAATTCTAAAATTTCTCCCATATATTTTTTCCTCCTTTTAATTCAAAGGCCCAGGTTGATCAGGGCTACGAGACTTAGGTCATTTTCGCACTAGACTGTTATAGTGCTATTATTCCACTTTCAACATCCTGTGGAATCCTAGGGTTTGCAGTTGAGAGAGGGACCTCAAGGCCTCTCCCTAAACTGCAAACCCCAGGATTCCATAGGATGTTGAAAGTGGAATAATAGCACTATAACAGTCTAGTGCGGAAGTGGCCTGATATGTTAATCCTGGCTCTTTGCTCGTTCTCATGGCAAAATAAGAATAACTAGGTATTGTATGGATCAGCAACTGCATAGGGCAGGGCCCAAGTTAGGCCCAGGAATTCTGAAACAAGAAGTGACTTCTGCTTACTTCGTACTGTCTAAAAAGGCCTCTTCTTGGCAAAATGCCCCCATGCTCCATAGAGGGCATTTGGGGGCAAAAAAATAAAACAGCTTTTTAAATTTTTATTTATTTATTTATTTATGTATTTATTTGTTTGTTTGTGGGGGTGGGATGCTACTGGGATATGTAGCCCTCCAGGTCTCCTCAGAGGGTAAGGTGGCCCCCTAGCCTTCCTTAGTTGCCCACCACTGATATTGGCCAAGTGCTAAAACTGATAGTGGTAGCAGAAGCTGGCAGAGTGAGACTCTTGCCTTGATCCATAGAAGCAAGTTTCTAGGCCTCAGGGCATTGATGGGTCAGAGATGCTTTCCTAGTGAAAACCACAGATGCCAAAGAATTTTCCAGGATCAATAAAGAAAGAGCCGATAAACTGGGCAGTTTTCTTGACTTACTTAATGTCAAGCAGAATTTCACTTTTCCTGTCTTTTTAGCATGTGAGCTGAAGGATACGGATGGATCTGAATTGTATTTGTTGTATTTAATTAATTTTATATATATCCCACCTTTCTCCCAGGATAAGACCCCAGCCAGCTTACAGCACAGTTCTAAAAAACAGCTAAAACAGTTTATAATACAAAAGTATTTTTAAACAATCAATAAGCTCCCATAATTTTAAAAAAATATGTTGATTTAAAACAAATTATAAACATTTAAAACTTAGTAGTGTGTCCAGTTCTGGACACTACAATTCAAGAATGATATTGCAAGCTGGAAGGTGTCCAGAAGAGGGAAACCAAAGTGCTTAAAAGGCCTAGAAACCATGCCCCGTGAGGGAGCTGGGTCTGTTAGCCTGGAGAAGAAAAGGTTAAGAGGTGACATGATAGCTGAGTTTAATATTTGAAAGGATGTCGGTATGTAGGATGGAGCAAGTTTGTTTTCTGCTGCCCCAGAGACTAGGACATGGAACAATGGCTATAAGGTACAGGAAAAGAGATTCCACCTAAACATTAGGAAGAACTTCCTGACAGTAAGAGCAGTTCAGCAGTGGAGTACGCTGCCTTGGAGTGTGATGGAATCTCCTTCTTTGGAAGTTTTTAAACAGAGGTTGGGTGGCCATCTGTTGGAAATGCTTTGAATGTGTATTCCTGTATGGTAAGAGGTCGGACTCAATGGCCCTTGTGGTCTCTTCCAACTCTATGATCACATGATGATAAAAGTTTTTGAAGGGCTATACAGCCTGACAAGAACTGCCAAAGAGAGAAGGTTCCCACAGAAAAGAAGCACCTGAGGGGGTAGTGGCAGAGGTTGAAGAAACTATCAAATCCATAAAAGTGAAACCCGTAGATGTGGAGGGTCAACTGTATACTACTTGTATAAAATAAAGAAAACAGATATAAACTTTGCATCATGTGTTAATGTTATGTTGTTTGGGTTACTTAAACAATGATTTGGAATGGAATATATCCATCAATGGCCAGGATGAATGTGGTACAATTTCTGAAATAACCTGCCTTACATCAGGGGGGTTCCTTTGTGCTGGACACATCCAGCAGTAAACATCTGTTGGAGCAATTGGCATCTTATTTTTATTCAGATTTTTTAACTGACTACATTGAAAATGTTCGCAAGGATGGACAGAACACCTTATGTTCTTACAAAAGTATTATAGGCTACAGTCCTCAAATTTCTTATTCAGCTCGTAGTATTCCTAGGCGGACACCATTCACAAGAAGGCAGCTGTAGTAATTGCCTTAACACAGTATTTAGTATTCAAGCAGCTATATCCATTACTTGTTGTGCAAACATTTTGTGTATTTCTCTGGATTTTTTTTAACAGTACACAAAACTCTGGAACTGGTTACCGTACTTGAAAGCAGAAATTACATAAATTACTATTTCCAATCAGTACACCACTTAAACCTTTTTTAAAAAACAAATCCGCCTTCCAGCTCAGCCCTGGCTCACATGTTGGTATACGTAAGTTTCCTGCTTCCCTTTGAAATTCTACCCTATAATGTAATGATCCTTAAATTGTAGTCTGTGGGCAAAATATTGCTGGTTTTTAGTCTGATGTGGTTTAAAGGCTAAGATTTTCAATTTTTTTTTTTTTTTTTGACAAACAGATCAGACCCCCATCCTGCTGCTCCCAAGTACACAGTATGGGTGGCATTGATGTAAATATTCTATGGGCACAGAGGACTTGGATAAGGAAAGACATTGTGTTCCTCTCACTATAAATACTCAGATTGCTAGTTCTTAGTTGATCAGTTGTCAAAGATTCTGTTGAATTTTGGATTCTGTTTTGTTTTCCCCTCCAAGGGCTGGTTACTAAGGGACATTTCATATCAAGCCAAAGCCAGAGCTCAGGAAAGTTGCTTTTGGATTACAACTCCCAGGACCCATTCACACTGCACAATTCTAGTGCTGTTATTCCAGTTTAATTGCCATGGTTCCATCGTATCAAATCCTGGGCTTTGCAATTTGATGGGGGGACTGGAGCTGTCTGGCTGAGAATCTCTAAATACTCTCCCTAAACTGACAAGCCCAGGATACCATAGGAGGGGACCATGACAGTTAAAAGAGGAATGATAGTGCTATAATTCTATAGTGTGAATGGTCCCCAAGAATCCTCAGTTAAAATATAGCACCAAAAAGGTCATTCCTCCCCCCACCCCTCAAGCTCTTTGTAAAAAAATCCCATGACAAGATTTGCCCTGGACCAAAGCACTTCAGATTCCAAATGCCTCCACCCACCCAAGCAAGGAGATGGATGAGAGGGGGGAAGTATAGGGCCACCATGCTGACTCACCTCCTTTCCCTATCCTCTCCCTGGCCTGGTTTGGATCCTGGGTGCTCATTCTCCCCATCGTGCGTTGATCCCCTTCCCACGGACACAGACACATACACATACACATTTTGATATTTCCATTTTTTCCATATCTGCAAAGATCCTGCACCCCTAGCCCTGGCGAATGTGGAGGGCTGACTGTACTGTGTTCCTAAGGATGAAATAAAAAGTTCAACTTTGGGTCATTCTGGTTTTTTAATTGGCTAACCCAGAGCTCTATCAAAAACTATTCCCTAGCCAGCTCTTAATCTGCTTTAGTGTCACAGATTTTCTGTTGAGCAATTGTTTCCCAGCTGTTTGAAGAGGAGCAACAGAAGCTGTTGATCCTTGGAAGGCAGCTTGATCTCAAGGGGACACTCCTCCTTAAAAGGAAAGCCTCCAGGAATTGCAGGAATTTGTGGAACTGCATGTGGGATTCAAAGACATATTTCCCATCTTGCTTCTTGAGAAAACACGAAGCCCCTGCATCCAGAAAGGCCTTTGACTTTTGCCCTGTATTCCTCTTTTCTTCTGTATGTGTGTGTGTACATACACACACACATATACATACATACATACATACATACATACATATATATATATATATATATATAGTGCTCTAGAGGTGAATCTGTAGCCACATCATGTGTGTGAAATCCTATTCACTTTGATGTTCCTGGTGAAGAGCTGATTTGTGCATGTTAGGATTTTAGAATTTAGTTCTTCAGTTCTCTGACAGTGATCCATTAGAAATGAGAGGCAGAGGCTCTGTTCAGACAACCATGTCACAGCTTATTCAGGTAAAACGTAGATTATCTCTTTGTCCCCCACCCCATGTTTTATCTTCACTTCATGATGCTCCTGAATACAATACAGATATCTTTAATTGTCTATAATTTTCTGGATTTTTTTGGAATTTGAAAGTAGTGTCAGGACTCCAGTTACAAACAATATAAGGAAGAGATGGGGATTTACATCTAATGACATAGTTTAAAATGTACCTTATCTCCTCATCCTTTCTTTTCTGTGACTGTACCCACACAATTAGCAGTTTGGAGACAATAACAAACCGAGATTATGTATGATCTAAGAATCCCGCTATGGAAAGAATGTATATAAACTCTAGATAAATCTAAGAGAAATGTACACAAATATATAAGCATTGTGATGAAAATTGTAAGAAGAAGTAGGGATAGATAGATAAACTTTAGATCTAACAAAATTCTATTAAGCAAATTGAAAGATGAAAGGAAATAAGGGAGTTTGGATAGGTTTGTGTAGATGATGTCCAAGGAAATAGGTAAGAGAAAGTTAAGATGAACAAAGATTGTAGATAAGAACTTTGTCAATAATTGTTAAAATCATACTCTGTTCTTTACCAATATTTTAATTATTTTTTTAATAAAAAATAATTTTAAGAAAGAAAATATTGCCCAAGATCCTGGCCACAATTTTGAGCCTATACTCTGTCTCCCAATCTAATCCTATAACCCACCTTAAAATCCAGCCAGCAGTACTGAGCGAAGGATTTCTGTATCCCAGGCGACGGGAGGGGGTGAGGGATGACATGTCCATCGCCCCTCCTGCAAGTGAACAGTAGTATGCTGAGCAGAAACAGGGCCACCTGTGAGGTCCTATCAAAACTCCTTGGTGCTAGATGGCGGGAAGAGGCTGGGTACACCATTCCTCAGTGCCCTGCTAACTTGGACCACAGAACTCCTTTTCCTGGTACAGCTTGCTGCATTTTAAGATGCGTTAACATGGGGGCATTTGCAATCTATACAGTTGTACTACAGTTGCAAATGGGAATGGGGAACAGTTCTACATTTCCACATAGCATTGCAGTCCCACTATGGGGACGGGACGGCAGCGGTCCACTGGTTGTGCTTCTACATGATGTTGTCATGTTCTCGCTGCCATCCCAGCCACCCCAATTGCAATCATGTGATATTTGCTTAATGGAATAAATCCATTAAGCGGCTGCAATTGTGTGATACTCCCGTCCTTACCTGCCATGTGGAAGGACAGGAAGCGCAGTGTAGGTGCTTCCTTCCCTAGCACAGAATGGGAAAGAGCCCAGCTGCACTGTAGAAGCCAGATACATGTCACTGATACTTCCTTCCATAGGGAGCCATCCACGTGCGGATGAGAATGTTCTTATCATGCTCCCTTCCTGGCAAAGACACTGCCGGGATTATACGGGAGGACGACAGGATCAGGTAGGATACAGAAATGGCCTAAGACATTATAACTGATTAGCAGAATGCCAGCCATGTTTACTGTGTTTGGAATAAGCTAGAATCTTAAACAAGCTTCAAACATGGTTTCAATTCAGATTTGGTAACAAGACACCAGGATCAAAGAGAGTTGTTCCACTAGTGGAACTGCTTCCAGCAGTGGCACCGCTAGGAGACTGTTTGCCCTTATGCAAATACACACATGCTGTCCACTTCTACAGGTATGGAATACCTTCCCCCAACCATATTTGGGGAGCAGCATCAAGACTCATAGGGAAGCTGGGGATGGAGTCATGTTGCACTTGCAGATGGCTTCTACTGTGACAGTGGATTTAATCTGTAGTTTCCTGGTTTGGACAAGATGAGAAACTGTGGCTAATTGAAGACTTCTGTGTTTAATTGCAGCGTGCTCAAAAGGGGCTGTGTATGTAGCCACAAGTTTCATTCGTATTTTCCCTCACTGTACCACAGAGGTTCCAGAATCCTTTCCAATTCACTGTGGTTCCTTGTTGCACTGTTTGAAAAGTAGCCTGTTGGTGTTAATTTTTGTAAAGTTGGTAAGTTTGTTTGTTACATTAGTTGCTGAGTGCTGTTAATATTCCTGTGACTTTCCATTGTCTGTTTTCCCCCTAGAAATAAAAACCTTAGTATTGATAAGAAAATGGCATGGCATTTGAAAAATCCACTATGCTTTAAAAAAATTCCCCCAGAGTAACTTTTGGAAAGTGATTGGGTCACACCCTTTTTGCCCCCACCCCCAAGTAGCAAGTTACAGGTAGAGTGGCATCAGTGTTTAGGGTGGCATCAGGAAATGGCCTCATGCTCAGTGAATAAAACATTACCAAAATCCAACAGAGAACCAGCATGCTGTAGTGATTTGAATGTTGGATTAGGAACATGGGAGACCAGGGTTTGAGTCCCTGTTTGCCTGTGGAGAGCCACTATTTGACCTTGGGCAAGTCATACATTCCGCCTCAGAAGAAGGCAAGGGCAACCCCCCTCTGAACAAGTTCTGCCAAGAAGACACCATGATAGGGCCTTAGGGTCACCATAAGTTAGGATGACGTGAAGGCACACAGCAACAGAATCTGCTGGTGTGTAGATGAGTACAGAATTTGGTTGTTGTTGTTATTTTTTTTAAAAAGTCTTCAATATCTTCTTTTAAAAACCAGCAAATACTTAACACATGTTTCTTATGATTTTAATTTTGTTGCCCACACTTACAGATCTCTGCTATTTTTAAGATATTGGGGATGGCTGGCGAGAGGCAAGATCATCTGCTCTTCCTTTTTCTCTCTGTTTTGCTGTTAGTGCACGCTCAGTGAGGGATTCTGATGGCAGCTGCTGTTTACCTTGCATACTGCAGGCAAGCATACACAGCTGCAGAAGGATCAGATAGAAAAGAATCCGAATTATTTCCCAGGGCAAGCTTTTCTGCATTTGCTTACTGCAAATGTTCTACTATGAGCCGTCACTGTCAGTGCCTTTCTAGTTCTACTTCACCATCCTCTCAATGCTGATGCTGCTAAAACAAACAAATAAACAAAAAACTTCCATTTAGATAGCTGACAAAAAGGAAAAGGGGAGCTGTGTGGGTGTGTTGAAAAGGCTTTGTTGACTGAGATATGCATGTACTTGCATTTTTACAGGTGAGGAACACCGGGGCTAAGGCCTAAGCAATTAGCACAACTTCTACCATGGCAGAAATTATTTTTTTAAAAAAATCATTGTTTTTTTGTTAATCTATTGCAATAAAACACTTCTTGCCAATCTGCTGCCAATGACCCAGAGGTCTGTCAGTGGCTTCTGACCTTCCACCTTGCTGTCCCTAGTCTGAACTACTCTAGTTTTCTGTTGGTTTATATGAGGCATGTTAATTTACCAAGCATCTGTAGAAACTACCGGATCTTAACCAGGATGTCCAAGTCCCCAGCCCTTTATCTGGAGGACATTGTGTCCTTTGGGGTTTCCGTCCCACGGAAATCGCTGTCCTTAGTGTGGCCTGGAGATAAGTCTGACTCTCTCAGAGTTATCAGTGCAAATTCTTTGAGAGCAACTTCCCTTTTCCTGCTGGCTATGCTTTGCATGATGCTCACATTGTCTGCCTCCTCCTTCTCTCCCCCTCCACCAATTGACCCTCCCCCGAGAAACAAATATCATTGTAAGCTCCTACCCATTTGCTGCTCCACCCATATCCGCTGGCTTTAATTAGGAATCTTCAGAAACTCTCGCTGGTGATCTTACACCCACCCTCATCTACTTGTCTATATTTGCAGAGTTTTTATCCATCCTTGCAAAACTTTTAGACAATTATAGCTTTCAATATCATGTCTGGCTGGCTGCCATGGTGAGAATTATGAGTAGCAAATAACGATTGTTATTTATTTAATAGATGGAAACATTTTTTACCTTAATCTTCAGCTGAAAAGGCCTCAAGCATGGCTGCCACTTATATAAACATTTTTGTAAAAAAGAGACGGAGAGTGATCTGTATTGTAATAAATCATATTGCTGTATTGTATTACTTTACCCTGTCTTTTCCCCAAAGTTGGGACATTTAGTTTAGTCTTTCTGTCATTTCAGACTATAAAAACTGGAAGGGAAATTAATTGCCTGTTGGATTTATGGGTCTGAAAGTGACAAGAGAACCACCACCTAGCACGAGACCTTGGCTGATTGTGAAACTCCAGGCAGGAACTGCCTGCCGGTGTGCTTTCACTACACAGCAAGCTGACGCAACCTTCTTGAAATCCTCCCTGTGAAGATCTGTCCACAGAATGCCCCATGGTTCCTGCAATGCGTGCTACATATACTGGCTTGTGAATTTTGGAACACTCTCAGTGTGTGAAACATAGTCCAGGGAAAATTCCCAGTTTGTTTGCTGAACCAGAGAACCTTCTGTATGTACAGCTGGGAATCCTTGGACAAGCATGGGATGGTTTCCTTTAGCAAAGCTTCTGTAGAAACTCTCTGAGCAGGCTAGGGTTTGTTTGCTATTTGGCCTGAAAACTGACATTAAAATCTGGAAGCAGAGGAAATAAAAAAATGTAGAGGTGACCAAGCTAAAAATCTGTGCATTTCATATTTTGCAGAGGGAATTGGAAAAATAAACAACATAGTTAAGGTACTGTTTATTTAACCACGGGGAAAATGGACCCCCCCAAACTCCATTTTTTTAGCTCCCTGATTCCCTTGGTGATCTCTAAAGCCCCCCACCTCCACAAAAGTTTTCTTTAAAAAAGAACTGATTTTACAGCGACAGTCACCTGAAAACTAGTCAAAGTGGCCCCAAATTGCACATAAATGCAGTGGCTTGGGTTATGCACTCCCTGGAAACCCAAATCCCCCTCAAAGAAATGTAAAAGGGTAAAAATTAGAAAATCTGCCTCAATGGCTCCTGAAAGTTTCCTTTTTTTTACAGAAGCACCCCAGTTATGGAATTCCCTTCCCCTGGAGGCCCAACTGGCTCCAACAATTTAATAATTTTGGGGCCAAATTAAAACCTGTTTTTTTATTAAAACCTTTGGGCCAAACCGATGTTATCCAGGCTGCACATGTTGAAATGGTTATATTATTCAGGATTGTTTTGAGTGGTTTTAATTTGTCTATTAAACTATTTAATATATTTTTAATCTTTAAAAATCTCTGTAATAATTTATAATTTTATTGTAAGCCGCTGGAGATCTTTGGATAAAGGGCAAGATATAAATATTTAAATAAATAAATAGGTGATGTGATGTGCACCTGAACATGGTGGTGCAGCCTGTAGAGAGTGTGTGTGTGTGTGCATGTGTGCATGTGGAAATTGATCATCTTTCACCCTTGCATTTGCCCACCTGTGATCTGAGACAGCCCTGCTAAGTTGTGAGTCTCCATGGACTCCACCTTCTCCTGGGTGGTAGAGGAGGCCATGATAACATGATGCAGCCACCTTGCTAAAGCTGAACAGGTTTGTGTCTGGCCAAGTGTATGTGGTGGGGGCCACACAAGGACAAGGACCTTGACTTCCATGATGGAAGAAAAGTGGGATATTAAATACAGACCAGAAGATGAAATAATTTTGGATGTTCTGTTAGATGTAGGAAGTGGTAAGCAGTGTTGGCTCCAGTGCCAGGAGGGCAGCAAATTTTTTCTGGGTTTTAGTCAGAACTTTAAAGGAGCTATCCAAGCTTCTAAGCCCTCTCCCCAAAATAGATTGTGTACCTTGGACAGCATTTTCAAAGTTTGGACTAATTCACTGCCCTAGTGACATGGGCCAAATTTCCATACTGTTATAGTGCCATTATTCCACTTTCAACCTCCTGTAGAATTCTGGTTTCTAGTTTACTGAGGCCAAAGAGTTCTCTGGCTGAGAATTCTAAGTGCCCCTCCCTGAACTGCAAATCCCAGAGTTCCATAGGATGTTGAAAGTAGAATAATAACACTATAACAGTGTAGTAAAGAAATAGCCATGAAAGCCAACAGAGCCATCTGGTTACAAGTGACATTGTTACATATTCACCTCCTGTCCCCCTTTGCTTGTAAGAGCATGGCATAGTTACATGTTAAAGGTAATGCAGTGAATGGGAACAAGGTCACTTGGCTGGTGAAATGAATAATGTTTGCTAACTTTTAAAAAAAATGTATAAAGCAGGGCATCTTAAGTTATTTGTTGTTGTGGACCAGCAGGGATTCTTTTCCCAGCATGCCAGGGACCAGTGCCCTTTTTGTGGCTGTGTGCTACAAATTTTTCTTTCTTTGCTGGAAATCTATCACAGACCAGTGTCCCAATAGCTCATGGACCAACGCCAGTCCACAGACTGCTGCTTTGTGTAGCACTGATATAAAGGACAATTTAAGGTGTTTTGAAAAAGATTTTTGAGGTGCTATGTCATTCTGTTTTCAGTCTCAAGCTTTTCTCAAATCTCATCTTCAATTGTGAAGGCAATAATGAACGAGCCCATAACTGGATCTGTGTTATACCCTATTTGAAATTATTAACAAATTGATTGTATTGGATGTTTTATTGTATTGAAATTAATTTTTAATAAAGCAACAAAAAGCAATGAAATTGTGAGACACAATGCAATAAGTAACTTTTCCAGCATTATTGGGTTAGAACAGTAGGTTGCTTTTTAAACAATATAACAGGCGGCTGAAAAGCATTTTTTAAAAATACTTGCTATGTGTTCTGTAGCACTGACTCTTTGCTGACACACTGAGCTCAATATGGGTCTTAATTTTGACTGAGCCATGTTCAGGATTTCTCTTTCAGTTTATCACTCTAATCCATGGCCATCAACCCTCTGTTTGGAGATCTACAAAGAAAGAGAGTCTGTGGTCTTCTGAGGGAGTGCATTTCACAGCTGTTACAGTCGAGAAATTCCTCCCAACGTTTAGGTGAAATCTCTTTTCTGGAAACTTTAATCCATTGGTCGATGTTCTGGTTTCTAGAGTAGGAAAAATGAAGCTCTCCATCTTCTACATTACATCCCTTTAGGTATTTAAAGATGACTATCATGTCAGCGATCAATATTCTGTTTCTCAGTCTAAACATACCCCAAGTTATTCCTCATAAGGTTTGGTTTCCAGATCATTTACCAACTTACTAGTTGGGTAAAATATTATTTTATAAAGGTATATGAGAAAGATCCTCCCATCCAGCCTCTGCCTTTATATTTTGCAAACTCTAGGCCATACCCATATCAGAAGAATTAAGATTTCTGGAATCCACTCCTTCATGTCTTGCAACGCTGAACTGCCGACATGAGACTTGTGCTTTCGGAGGAATTGGCTGCTTTTCCCACTTAGATGGCTTAATGGTTTAACTCTCAGCAGCTTCACCTTGATTTTTTTTTTTAAATTCTGCAATTGCAATAGAAGTTGGATATATGGTTTAATTACAGGGCAAAGTTGCAACAGAAGTGAAAAAAAGAAAGGAAAGCCTGTTTGAAAATAGAAACTGATATCATGGAGCAAAGCTTTGTGGGGTGCTGGGTGTTCTTTGCTAGGGAGCAAGAGAGAAGAAAACTCTTGTCACACCCTTGACTTCTCAGGGAGTGAGAGAGACACTTGTAAGATTTATCTAGGGGTGGGGTAGAAGGTGGAGACAGAGGCAAAGTCTAAACTGATCCTGAAGAAGAATGAAGTGATGGTGTTGACCTGCCCAACACTTTTTTTAAAATGAAAAACTCATTATGGTCCTTGCAGATTAATAATATACATAAAAGAGAAGCCCTACAATGAATTTAAATATTGAAATGAGTCGTCTGCACCATGATTCTGTACATGACTTAAGTGGGGTTGTTCTCAGATAACTATCTAGAATGTAGTTGAATGCAAGTTTGAATCTAGGTCTGCTTGGGCATTATACCACATGTTATCTGCTACACCATAGAGGCTGACCAGTGAATCAGAGAATTGTAGACTTGGAAGAGACCACAGGGCCCATCCAGTCCAACCCCCTGCTATGCAGGAACACACATCAAAACACTCCCAACAGATGGCCATCCAACATTTGCATAAAAGCCTCCAAAGAAGGAGACTCTACCATACTCCGAGGCAGTTTATTCCACTGCCAAACAGCTCTGACCATCAGGAAGTTCTTCTTGAGGTTCAGGTGGAATCTCCTTTCCTGCAGCTTGAATCCATTGCTCCTTGTCCTGGTCTCTGGAGCAGCGGAAAACAAACCCAGTCCCTCGTCGACATGACATCCCTTCAAATATTTAAACATGGCTATCATGTCCCTCTTACCCTTCTCTGCTGCAGCCACTTCTCATAGGGCATGACTTCCAGACCCTTCACCATTTTGTCTCCCTCCTCTGGACATGCTCCAGTGAATAACATATAGATTATATAATGTTTCCTTGAGATGCCGTAATGGTAATCTGTCATGTATTAGCATGGATCTGCTAACATATTTGTTTCAAAAACAAGCAGTAACAGAAAGAGAAAAAGAATGGTGTTTTTAACTTTGCAGTCCTCTCTCCACATTCATGGCTTCGATCTTTGCAAATATGATTATTCACGAGATGACCATGTGCCTCCCACCCCCATTCTCCTCCTCTCGTTCCCTTGCCTTTTGCCCAGGTATGTGTGCCTTTTTCTCCACCCCTGGGCAAAAGGCAAGAGAATGGGAGGGGAAGACACATGCACCTCCCCTCCCCATTCACAGAGATATCAAAATTACAGACACATCAAAATCAAATTACAGCACCGGAGTCTGAAACACTGATTTAATGCAGGCTATATGAACTGGATATATTTTGGTGGTGGTTGGTTACAGCTCCCCTCACTACCAGAGAGGATGATGGAAGTTATAGTCCAACATCTGGGGCAGCCTCCCAGCTTGAGCAGGCTGCAGATAATGTGTATTCCACATCAAACGTTAAACAGTTTATTATTTGATTCTGCTTTTCATATTAATTTTTTATGTTTACATGCTGTATATGTAATTAGTGTAGATTGCTCCTAGGAATATATTTTTTCTGTTTTATATTACTGGAATATAACAGGCAATTTCCACCTAGGAATAAATCATTATATCTGTATTCCAGCCTGAGGCCTTGCTTTGCCTTGTTTGTTTAATTCTCTGGTGTTTCTTCCTTCCTTCTACCCCCTCCTCTCAAATTAACAGTGGTACCCTATACATCTCTGCTCAGAAGTAAAGTTCAGGCCTTCAAGGAAGAACATAGACTGAAATATCTGCAGATGTATAGTGTATATTGGAGAAGTATAGTGTAAAGTATTGCTTCTTGGTCTATCTGATATGAAAGGCCAGCAATAATCTGCTGTCCAGTATGTCAGGGACTGGCGCCATATTTATGCCTGTTGGCTACATTTGTCTTTTTCTTTCTCGGAAACTCACCAGAGCCCAGCAAATACCAGTACTCGTCCAGAGACCACTACTTTGAGTAGCTCTGGTATAAAGGATGGATGTGCAAAGTACAACTTGTTGCTCATATGGCTCCCAAAGCCATTTTTGCAGCCCACTCATTGATCGGGGTGGGGTGGGGTGGGGTGGGACAGAGGAGCACTCAGTGAATGAGAACATGATTTTTTCCTTTCGTGGATGCCTCTAGGAACAGTGCTTTTCAGTTACAGAAAGGCTCTGGGCCCCACAATCCCTGCCATTTTTTTAAAGGAATCTAGAAATGAACTTCCACCTGGGGTTGCCTGAATTAAAACTAGAGATGGATCCTGTACCTTCAATGGTTTTGTAGAACGGGGATTTTAAGAAGGTATTGTGTGTCACACAGCCACACAAGCGACACTTGCTGAAATTCCTGCTTCTACACAACAATTAAAGGTACAGCAGTTTTCACTCTGGCAGCCCTCCGTTCCTCCGCTTCTGGATGGTTTTCTTTTTAATTATTATTTTTTAACGTTTCTAGATGTGGTGCAATCTACAGTTGTTCCTTGGGGCCAAAAATGACACCCCCCATATATGAACTTGCCTATCCCTACCTAGTATACAGAAAATCTTTTTTGAATGAACACAGTACTCTCTGTTTTGGCCTAGCTTTAGAAACTACCTCAAATACAAAGATTGTTCTGCTCTTAGCTGCATATCTAATCCACAAGGCCCAGCATGGTAATAGCAACATTTCTAATCTATGAGGCCTAGTTACTGCTACTGATGGCCCCATAGTGACTGTCCTGTGCCAAAATATTTACTTCATTTCGGGGTCACTGTACTCTAAGCAGAAGAAAAAGAACAGGATAAAAAGTAGAACACATCAGAATTTTATCCTTTTGGCCAGTAGCCAGAGTTAGAAGCAAGCCAACATTAAAGTAAAACTTATGACAGCGGCGTTCTTGCTATCCGTCATGTAAATGTGTATCCTAATAGCAAATGTCTCTGTTCCAGCCGTTACACACATAGATATACAAATACATTCTTTATTTGTAGTTGAGTTGGCAATAGGGTGCATCATGTGATTGCTGTCTTGTGAATACAAGCACACAAGCACCACAATGCATCAAAAATGCTACCCCTTCATAAGAGGGTTGGGGAGGTGATGGGTGTCCTTAAGAAAATGCAAGGCCAGCCCTATCGTTAGGCAGAATGAGGCGGTGTGCATATACATGTGTGTGCACAGGCACACTGTTTAATCTTAACTGCATCCATGATCAGTTTGGGCTTTAAGGTCTTTCTTTATACTAAGCTGGCCGACCATTTGCTCTCACAGAGATTTGCTTAATGCAGTTTTAATTCATAACCTATTCCCAGGTGTGTGTGTTTTTTAACTCGACATACCATGAATTAAAATCTGGGATCATCTGCATCCAAAGAAGTGTTCTGCTATTCAGCTGTTATGAGTCCTTTCCACAACTAGCTTAATTTATGAGTAAAATGTGTGTGTATGCATATGTGTGTATCTATTTAAAGGTCACTGGGTGGTCAGCCTGTAGTCTGTCTGGAATGGTATCTACTGTGCAACAGTAAATCAACACTGTGTTGGGCAACAATTGGCTGCACAAACAGTTGTGAAAGTATTCCTGGGGATTAAGCCAAAAACCATCTGTTTGCCTGTGGCTTTTTGTAAAGCTAGACTAATCTCAAAACTGATATTACTTTACAATCATTCGTATACATTAGATGATTCCACCCTCCACCCCTCCATGCCTTAATCTTCCGGTCAGAAAGGCTTAATCAGCTAAAAGTGGGGAGGGCAAAACTTTCTTTGCAACTAGACTCTTGTCAAATGTAGTTTCATTTACATGAGGTGTTTCTTTGTTTTAAAAAAATTTAATTAGTGGAATATGGATGGTATGATGTATGGGTTTTCTTTTGAAAGATGTGAAGAACGTTTGTTTAAATGTTGTAAATTAAAGTGCTGTTTCATACCCTCCACTGTCTGGATTTGGCAGGGACAGTCTTAGTTAATCCTCTGCTGTCCTGTTTTCTCATCTGCCTTTAAAATGTCCCAGTTTCTCTTTCTGCTTCCCACTTTCCCCCATTGTTTCAAGCTTATTTCAATTGCTGCAAACTGAATTAAAGGTGCAGTAGTTAGCACTCAGTTAATTCAGCAAATGGGAGAGGGAACAAGGAGGTGATCTTGCCCTTCCTAAACTCAGTACATAAATTCCATGGCTTTTCTGCTTAATATAGTAGTTTTCTGTGTTCTTCTTCATTAATAACCCTTTACTGCCTGGCTACATCCCTTTAATTACACTCCAGAGTTGGTCAGTCACATGTGTCGTGGCTTTCATGGTGAAATCTTGACAGGGTATGCTGTTTAGATCATATGGCACACAAGATTTCTTTTGAAAATGTTTCTGTGATTGAAATATTGTAAATTAAGATGGACTAAATAGCATAGCAGCAGTCTTTGAAAGTCTAAAGATAGTCATCTGAATTTTCTTATACCTGGTTGATCCCAAGAGACTGAAGGTAAAAAGTTTGTGGGGTTGGTCTAAAGAAGCGAGAATTTTTGCCATATAGCCCCTTGGGTTTTGCCAGGTTCTGCCCTGATTGCCATCACCATGTCTGCTTGTATCATTCTTTTTGAGAGCTGTTTGTGGCAATTTCGGTTTCAAAATGTGGTTTAGAGTGGTGATGCTATGAGTTGAAAAGCAAATTTCCTCCTTTCTTTTTCTTCTTCATTTTAAAGTTATATTACCAAAAGTACTGTTTCACAGATGTAGAATAACACTGAAAAGACATTTTAAAAAGGAAAGGAATATATTGTTTCTACATGTCTCAGAATCAAGGAGAAACCCACTTGAGAGCAGGAATAAAATGTTGTGACTGATGCCAGAAATTATCGGATAACCATCAACAGAAATGTGTTTGGGATATTTTTGAAAAATTGAAAACCAAAGCAATAAATACTACAACCTCTCAACACATTTGTCCCATCTGGAGATGCCTTAAGTATTATATAGAACAAATTCTGAATAGCACTTAATATATTCAGTGAAGTGGGCTATAGTCTACATACGCTCATGCTATGATCATATTTGTCAGTCAACAGGTCTATATTATTATTTTTCTCATCATAAAAATCATTCTGGAAAAATTAGTCCTACTCCTTCCAGTTGCCAAATAGTCTTTTCTGGTTCAGGGTAAAAGAACATTTTTAACCAAATTCTAGTTTGGGAAGAATTTACATTCCAAAAGCAGATAGGACTAAGGTCATGGGACTGGGCCAGATAAAACGCTTACTGGTTTGGTTCAGGTGCTTCGTTGTAGCTGAGAGGCAACCAAGTGTTGCTCAGGCCACAGGTACATAGCCAGTCCTGGGTATAATCTATTGGGTTATCCACAAGCTAATTCATTTAAGTGTTACAACACTAGTAGATATCACAATTCTGTGAAATAATGTAGGGCAATTGCTGATTGGTACAGTGCATGTTTTGTAGGTGGATAGCCTCAGGACTAATTTTGGTATCTTCAATTGAAAAAAATCTTATGCGTCAGAGCCAGGAAAGACTCTGGAGAGTGAGAAGAGATATGATTGGGCTAAATGAACCAACCGTGTTAATCCATGTAGGATAAGGACAACATTTGGCCTTCCAAATGTTGAGCTACACCTCCCATAATGTTTCACCATAGACTTGCTGAAACTTGTAGGAACTGAAGTCTCAGTACCATCTAGAGAGTCATGGAATGTGTCCTCCTTCCACAATTATAACAGTTTGATACCACTTTAACGTCCATGGCCCACCCTATAGAATCCTCGGGTTGGTATTTCAATACGAGGTACTTAGAAAACTCTAGTGGTGTAGTTCAGAGGAAGAGCCGTTGTTCTTGTGTGCCTTCCAGTCATTTCCAGCTTATGGTGACCCTAAGGTGAATCTTTCATGAGGGTTTCTTGGTCAGATTAAAGAAAGTATGCCATTGCCTTCCTCTAAGGCTGAGAGAGTGTAACTTGAACCCTGGCTTCCCAGAATCCAAGACTCAAACCCCACACTGGCACTACAGAGGAATACTTCACAACATTACAAATTACAGGAATTCCATAGGGTAGAGTCATGACAGTTAAAGTGGTTTCAAAGGTTGCAGTGTGGATGCACTCATACACTGCCTTGCCCTGCTAAAAGGGTACATCACATGTTCAAACGGTATCCCTGTGTTACTGGGACATTGTTGGCTTGCTTTCCATGTCAGATTTCTTATTGCTAAACCAGCTGGGTTTTTTTCCCCCTCTACTAGATGAACGAGAGGCAGTCCAGAAGAAGACATTCACAAAATGGGTTAACTCTCACCTGGCACGTGTGTCCTGTAGAATTACAGACTTGTACACTGATCTTCGTGACGGAAGGATGCTGATCAAACTGCTGGAAGTTCTTTCAGGAGAGAGACTTGTAAGTTCCTGTCCAAATATCCCTATGTTGTTCCAGTTTTAAGAAACGTAACCCAGCTATCCCTTTTTATTATTTCTTTTAAAAAACCAATGGAGCAATGAATAACATTAATGAGATATGCAGATTGTCCTTAATTTGTATATTTTTCTGCTGTGATATTAATTGAATATTGGTAAAAAGTATAGGATATGAGGTCTGAGCCCATGAATTCCTCTGAGGTCAAAATCTGGAAATAATGTGTTACAAGTAACATTGTTATTAGTTTTCTTCTGTTTGTAATGCTAACTTTAACAACAACATATTTTTTGGGCAACCAGTATGCTTATTCTTAATATTACACATTATTTTTCAAATTACTATGACTAGGGGAAGGGGGGGTAGCCATTTTTCTAT
Source organism: Iguana delicatissima (assembly GCA_948472985.1). Taxonomy (NCBI): domain Eukaryota; kingdom Metazoa; phylum Chordata; class Lepidosauria; order Squamata; family Iguanidae; genus Iguana; species Iguana delicatissima. The sequence continues at coordinate 540,337 of CAOKZL010000665.1, forward strand.
TTTTTTAAAAAGATTAAAGCCTTTTAATTAATTTGTATTGTTTTAAATTATTGATGTTTGGCCTACACAAAGCTGTCCTCCTACTTAGTTTCATTTTCAAAAACTTTTTTATTAATTTTTAATTCATGAACTTTGTTTTTATTCATGTTGTGACCTGCCTTGACTCTCAGTTGGGAGTCAAGGCAGGATATATATACAAACAGATTTTAAAAAGATTGCCCCTATCCAGTTCTAATATTAAGGTGTTATAAAAACTGTGGAGTAACAACTAATACTGGTTCATTCTCCATTTTATATAATGATTCCAAACATTATATGAGTTAAAGGAGTAACTGGATAATTGGAAAAGAGTGGTAGGGAAGGGTTACCCATATAGGATCTATATGTATTTTTGCTCATACCTGCTACCATGCCTGTGTAACATCTATCAGCATATTGCTTTTTAACATACAGTGGGCCATCCTTACCTGCGATCTCTGTATGCATGATTTCCAGTTCACACAAAGTGTCACGTACTTAAAATGATGCTGACATACCTGGAAATGCTGAAGTGTCTGTGTACATGTTGGTGTCATTGAATATAATGGAATGTGAGCATTCATTAATTCCGTTATTCATGGGGGTTCCTGGGACAGAACCTCTGCATTATATGGAAGGTTCGCTGTACAGAAGTCAAGTAATTGTTTGGAGGGGTAGATTAGTTTTGCTGCAGACCATAGTGTTTCTTAGGCCATTTCCACACTACGCTGTTATAGTGCTACTATTCCACTTTCAACATCCTATGGAATCCTGAGGTTTGCAATTTAGGGAGGGGCATTTAGAGTTCTCCACCAGAGAGCTCTTTGGCCTCAGTAAACCACAAACCCCAGAATTCCACAAGATGTTGAAAGTGGAATAGTAGCACTATAAGAGTGTAGTGCGGAAATGGCCTTAGTCTTTGCTCCTAGACCAGCCAAAATGTCATTTTCAAATTGTAGTAATCTAATATATAAAAGTCAAAGTTTGTCTGTTTGTCTGTGTCAGATGAAGACCTCATATGATTGCCTGTGTCAGGCAAAAGCCTCATATGATTGGCTGCCTAAGAAGGTTCTATGGAATCCTGGGGTTTGCAGTTTAGGGAGGAGCCTTTAGAATTCTCAGCCAGAGAGCTCTTGGATCTCAGTCAGCTGTGTCTGTCTTGAATAGGCCAGTTGCTATGGAGATGAGGCCTAGCAGCAAGAAGGAGGAGAGCAGTGTTTTCCCTCTGGAACCCAACCTCTGTATGTTAATCACTTGAATACAAATTGGATTGGGGAATACGGGCAAAAATTACAGGCACTGGATAAGACAGTTTGGGGAATTAGAGACATAGGATCTCAAATCTTTCTAACAAGTATTACCTATGAGAAAATAAAATCTCAGACAACACTGGGTATGTATGCTAGTAAATACATAAATAATAGGAATGTCAAAGTACTTCATGAAAGTGTGGGAAGGGGAGAGTAGTAAATTAATTATTTTCACAAATTAGTCATGGAAAATTGCATTTATTCTTTCTCACATTTCATCATTAGCACTGAAGAAATAATAATGACTATAACACACTGTTCTGTTAATTTTTTTTTAATGCCATAGGGCCCTGCTGGCATGTTCTTAAAAACAAGCATCAGGTTGTTAGTACATTTCCTTAGTGTCTCAGCAAAAACCTCCCCTCTACCCCATTTTGGTGTCAAACTACATTTTGCTTTGTCCCATAACACTTCATTTAAAAAAAGCCCCAAATTATTTCAGAGATCGTTTTCATGTGTGCCAGGTTGTCAGCTCTGATTGTTTAACCACTTAAAAAATAGGTCACAAGCTAGCCACTCTTGGAGACAAGACAGTAGGCTAAAGAAACCTTTGGTCTGGGCACAAAGGATTCCTTTTGTGTCCTTATGTGTGTACTAGAAATCCAGTCACACAATGATGCAGTCATCTACTTGTATTTTGAGAGGAGAAGTAGTGGATTACAGGGGTGCATACTTTCTGTTCCTCATTTAAATTTAATGATCGTTTCCAATGCTATCTCAGTAAAAGCAACACACTGTCGGGCAAAGCCCAGCCTATAGGATGCATGTGGCCTCTCCAGGGCTGTTTTTGTGCCCCCCCACGAGGCTTCTAACGTTAAAAATGTATTTCCCCCCTCCATTGCCCTCTGTGGGCATTTGCATCATGTTGTGGGGTTAAATACTGGAAGTAAACTGGAAGTGACTTCAAGTTACTTCCTGTTTTAAAAAAGGCCTAAAATGGCCCCGGGCCCCTAAGAACAGAGATCAAATGCCCCCCACAGCCCCTAGAAAGCATTTGGGTTTGTTTGTTTTTCTTCAGCGAGGTATGTGGTTGCGGAGTACAGGACCCAGGGTCTCCTAGTGGGCTTACGCAGCCCCCCATTATCTCACAGTTGCCCATCCTTCAAGGAGGCAGACTTCATCGTGCGCAGGTTTCCAGCTGCACCCTGCAGCATAGGACAGAAAGCAAAGAGAGATTGTCCCAGAGAAAGAGAGATATCTTTCTGTCCCAGAGAGACTCCCTATATTTGGCGCACGAGGACAATGTTGTGTGGGCCAGACAATCCACCTTTGCCCCTGATTCATCGCAGTCAGTCTGTTTTGTGCACTCAAGAACTCCATAGTTTGGCCACTGGGGGAAAAATGTGGCCCTCCTGTCTCAGGGATTCTGGGAATTGTTACTCCAAGCTGTGCATGGGAAGCATCAAAACAGTTTCAGCCGGCTTTGAGCCGAGTTTATTTCACCAGAGTTTACTTCGCATAAAATAATACTGCCCATATTTGTTTACTAAGTGTGTTTGGCTGTCCTGAGCAACCTATGTGTGGGAAACTCCTAGAGACATCGTAATTTATATATAGTAGACATTTTTTAACTTTGTTGCCTCAGCTTTAGAATGAATGTGCTTTTAGCAATCTGTATTTAAAGAACACATCCTAACATGCATTCCACCGCAAACAAGCAAACCACCTTATCTAAATAAGGTGGTTTGTGAAAACCTTGAGATAATTACAAGCATTCCACAGTGTGTTAGCCAGATTAGCTCTTAAATCCTGTTTACTGAGGCTCTTCTGCTTGTGTTTTTTCCCCTCTTTCCACATGCTAATATTTATTTTGAATTAAGCACACAGTTAGAGAAATGCGTGTCTACAATTTTATCATGTCTGAAGTCAAGGATGTTCTCCTGGACTGTATAACCCAAAATTTGGATCAAGCATCTTTAAGGGCTGTTTCCAACTTCACAGAACATGGAAATTGATAAATTTTTTTGGGCCACAATTCCAAGTATCCCTCAATCAATGTTCATGATAGGAGATCCTGGGATTTTTAGTGCAAAAGTCAACCTTTTGAAGCCCTGCACTGTTGCATCTTTCAGTTCACGTTTGAAATAAAGATCTCGAGGAGCAGCCTCAAAACGGATGAACCCTTGTGTCCTGCTACATAGCTGGTGAAAGTCCAGAGTCACCCTCGCATTTCACAACTCTGCTATTTCATCTTCATAGAGTCAGAATTGTAATGACAAAAGGCAAAAATGTTCTTGCTTGACCATTTTCTGGCTACTTCTCAACTTATAGTAGGATTTGTTACAGACCCCCCCCCCAAGAATCTTGTGGTGTCCCAAAGACATAAAAATATTGTGGCACAAGTTTTTTTAACTAGTTCGTGTTTCATCAGATGTATGAAAGGAAATAACCATTTTTGTTTTGTTTTGTTTTGTTTTGTGCTTTCAAGTCAACTCTAATTTATTGTGTAGGGCTTTCTCCATAGAATTTATTCAGAGGAGGAGGTTTAGCATTGCTGTCCTCCAAAGCTGAGAATGGGACTTTCCCAAAGTTATCCACTGGGTTTCCATGGCTGAGTGGGGATTCAGACCCTGGTCTCCCAAGTCCTCATGCAACACTGAAACCGATATCCCACAATGGTTTTCAGTAGTGTTACAGGTGCCTTAAATATGGCTGCTCAGAATCGTTATTGTCAAGGAGTATATATATTCTTGAAAGAAGCATTGACCTGCTTAACAGATTTGTTCAGGCTGATCTGAATGACTCCTAGAAGCTTGTTGTATAAACCCCAAAGTATTTGGAGAAAACAGAGCCAAGATGACTAAACTGAGGCTGTCATACTTTGGGCATATCATGACTCTCTAGAAAAGGCAATAATACTTAGTAAGGTGGAAGGTAGTAGGACAAGAGGATGACAGCATTACTGATGGATGGACTCAATCAAGGAAGACATGGCCCTGAGCCCACAAGACCTGAGCAGGGTGGTTGGTGATACAGTGACTTAAAGATCTCTCATCCATAGGGTTGGTATAAATCAAAGTCAACTTGATGGCAGTTAAGAACAAACCACTTTTGCCCTACAAAGTTATTGGGGAGGAGACTGAATTTAAGCCAAGAGGCTAGCCTATAAAGCAAGGATGGGTGTATGTGGCTCTTCGTATGTTATTGAATGGAAACTCCCAGCATCCTTCACCAGCATAACCAATGGTGAGAGATCTCTCCATTCAGCAGTATTTGGAGGACCACAGTTCTCTAGCCATCCCTTCCTATAACAGTCAGTTGAACAGGTAATTTAAAGAGCACAGCATACAACTTTCCTGCTTGCATCCTAGACACGATTTTGGGCTTTTTCCACTCGTGATTAGAAACCTGTGCCTGTACACAACATACGCGTGTGAGAGAAAGAGAGAGGGGAGGGGAGGGAAAAAAAGACGCAGACTCTGTTACATAATAGCGCTCTTTAGCTATTTGGACCTTTAACAATAATTTCTTTATAATTTCTGAAAAGCCCAAAAGGTCACTTCATATAAACAGATCCTGTCTGCTGAATTTTGCCCTTTATTACACTAAGGGGGAGAGATTAGAAGGAATTAAAATTGCCTTGCTTGTGTGTGCCTTGCACATAACTGAAATTCTTAAACAAACATAAACACAGTGAGGAGGGAAGCCAGTCCACATCCCTCTCTGTCCAGCCCCGTTGTCCCAGTTCCACAGTTTAGTCGCCTCATTTAAAGGGTTTTAAGTGAAGGAAGGGTGTTTATTATTATTTACATCCCGGAGTATCTGTCTGTAAGCCTGTGGAGTAGGTCAGCATTAATCCAATAACAGAGCAAAGAACTGAATCTTAGCCTTCCAAGTTGAGGGCCCAACTACTGTCTTTCTGTCCACACCACAGTAGATCTCCAGATTCAAGAGCAGTCCATTCTATTCTGTGTAAATATATGGTTTTTTTCCAAAATCAAGTCCTTGTGGTGAACACTTCATTTCGAGTGGTAATGTCTGAAGCTGACACTGAATATGGACAGTGGTGATTGGACGGTGTGGAGCATAAGAGTTGCTGTATCTGCAAATGTAGCCTTGTAGATAAGGCCATAGGCATTACTCAGATATTTTTAAAATAAAAAAAATCCAAATGAGAGAAGAATCACCTGTGTTTCTGTGCTGCAGCAGAGAAACAAAAGCTTCTTCCTCCATGGACAGCGTAGAAACATGGGGACTAGCTTAGTAAGATTAAAGATTCCACCTCTCCTTGTCAAACCTGCTCACTCACCTGCATAGAATTTCCAGTCACCTATGGTGACCAGGTTAGCTTTTGACTACAAGACTGTGTAAAGAATTGTATAGAATAATACTGTCTGATGAGCGTCCTACTCATTTCCATATCCATGTCTTCATAATGCACATGCATCGAAGGTGGAAATGTGTTAAGGATGGACTAAAAATTACTTGAAAGCCAGAGTAGTGTAGTTGTTTGAGCTTTGGACTACAACCCTAGAGACCCAGGTTCAGTTCCCCACTCAGCCATGGAAACCCATTGGGTGACTTTGGATACATGACACACTCTAACCCACAACCCCATGATAGATTCGCCTTAGAGTCACCATAAGTTGGAAGCAAATTGAAGGCACAGCGTAACAACAATAGCAAAATGGCTTCTTAAAACATACACAACACCCTGCTGTGGCTCTCTGTCCAGTGCAGGAGAGAAACTGTTATATGTGGTCACAAAGATGTTTAGGAAAAGACTTGTCATGATGTCCTTGTTGAGGAAGCCCTCATAAATTTATAAGAAATAATTTTCATAAACCTCAGGCAGAGATAATGAAATTTGGGCAGATAGTTTTCTCTGCTACAGCACTGCAAGTGACATTCTACTCTTCCCAAAATTCTTCTGCTCAACTTTTGCAGGTAAAGCAACTCTGCCGCGTGTGGACATTTTAGGCATCAGAGGTATCTTTCTTGCAGGCACCGATGGACAAAATGAGAAATTTCCACTATTTTGACTTCTGAGCATCTTCTGAGTTAGTTTCTAACTACATTTCCACATATCTTGGTGAACTGAAAATAAAGATTAGAGCTCTTGGTTAACATGATCCGTTTTATTTTAAAAAATGTAGCTTCAATAATTAAGCCCATAAAATCCTGTTTTTCTGATTTCCAAGGTTTTAATCTCTTAACATCAAGTACTTTTATTTCTTCTTTAAAAAAAGATAACAAACCTAATGTTATATACAACCATGCTTGAAATTACTCATGTTCTGCTGGTGGTGGTAGTAAATTGAGTGATGCATAGCCATACTGGAGGGCAAAGTTAGTATTGCTCTTCTTACCACAAATCGGCTGAGGATTTCTCTAGCCCTTAGGTCTTAATTACCATTCAGTGTATTCCAACAGTGATAATTAAGACTGGTTATTCTGGCAGACAGGTTGTTTTCTGTACTAGCAAAAAAATACCTAGTCTGTGGCATTCGTTTCTTCTCCACAACAGATTTCCCCTCCTAAGACAGCTTCTCACGGAGAGGTTTGATCACAGCAGGAATTCTGTCTGCCTGTTCCTCTTCTTTTCAGTTCAGACATCACAACAAACCATGATTTGACCAAATCGTAACTTATAAGGCCTATTCTAGAAAGCTTTCCTGTATCAAGAACTGGAGGAAGAAGGGGGAGATGATAACAACAATAATGATAATTAGCAGTTCCAAAGTTATAGGTTGATGGAAACGGTTTCATCCATTGTTCAGGTTGGATTGTAAGCCACCGTGAACCAAAAAAGGATGGAAATGTTTCTATAATTATTATTAGCAATGATAATATTACTATTAAATGGTAATAGTATAGCAGTAGTATTAGTAGTACTATTGTTTATTAATTTATTAGACCAGCCTTGGGTGTTGTACACCTTGATTTAGGAGAAGGAATTGGCACTGTTGCTGTTCTGGCTGAGGCAGCAAAATGTCACTTATTTATTTAAATAAGATAGCTTATTAACATTAAGATGTCACTTCTCCTCCAGCGAACTTAAGATACCCTGTATGGTTCTCTTCCTTCCATTTTATCCTGACAACAACTTTGTGAGGTAGGTCAGGCTACGAGGGAATTATTTATCCATGGTCACCCATTGTGTTTTGTAGCTCAGACTACAACTGGGGTACTCTTAATCACTAGGCACACTGACAGCCATATGTAAATCAGTAATTTAGAAGAAAGTATAAGTGAGAAACAGACAGCTCTTCATGGAGCCCAGAACCAGAGGGGACTGATGGGACAAACCCACCATCCTGAAATGATCTGGCAAAATTGAGCCACTGAGATTCCTGTGTAGTTGAGCCTCCTGGGGTATTATCAATCAGAAGTGTAGCAAATGATCAAGAAATACTAAGACAGTGATTACTAGTGAGCTCTCTTGAGAATAATAAAGGCCGCCTGCAATCTATCTTGTGCTCACTTACTTGAGAGTAAGCTACACTGAACACACAGTCTCCTCTAAGTACACATTGTGCTTGTGAGAATCTTCACATTTGAGGATGCTTCAATGATAATAGATGGGGAAAGTAATTCAAGTATATGCATACCTCAGCTAACAAAGTCTCTGGCCAAGAAGCTCCTTTTTTACAAACTCTCTTTAAGTCCCTTTCCTCCTCATCTTCTGTGTAATTGGAACATTTTAACAACATCTGCATTAGGAGGACTGGAGAAACAAACTTTTGGTGTCAGGTTGCAGTCAGGTTATCAGTAAACAATAAAGATTGAACTGGGAAGGAAGGGGATTCTGCTGTAGCCAATCCTACTGTAGCTAGGGCCATTTCCACACTACATTCTTATAGCGCGATTATTCCACTTTCAACATCCTATGGAATCCTGGGATTTGCAGTGTAGGCCCCTCCCTACACTGCAAACCCCGGGATTCCATAGGATGTTGAAAGTGGAATAATCGCACTATAAGAGTGTAGTGCGGAAATGGGCTAGGTGTGCCTGACCAGAACAGGCAAGGTAAATAACAGCTGCCTTACTGAGCAAGACAAAACAGAGTGAAGAGGGGAAGGAAGATAGCCTGATTCCCCAGGTACCCCAGCATGTTAAAAAAAAAAAAGTATTAAATATGCTAGGGCAACAAAGGGAAATAAGAAGTCGTCAGAAGATAATATTACCTCTAATAACTGCGGCGAGGTTGACACATGCACAGCACTGGAAAGAAAAGAAATATATTGATATAGAAGAATGGAAGTTAAAAGTTCTGGCTATGATAGACATGGAAAAGTTAGCATTTTATTTGAAGAATAAATCTATCCAGAACTTTGAGAAAGAATGGAAAAGAGTATTGGATGGGGTAAGGATATAAATGTATAAGAAATCAAAGAAGAAATAATGTAACTATTCTTCTCTCTGTAAGATGGAAATTATGTTTGTAACGGAATGGAAATAAGCCATTTCAACTGGAAGATCTAAGCATAGAAGTGTGTGTGGGGGTTATTTTCAAGACAAACTTTCAATAAAAATTATATTAAAAAAAAGTATAAATCTCTAAGTCTGGTCACAAACATGGACATCTAAAAAAAATGGAAGCTGCTGAAAGTAGAAGTCATCATTGGATATACTTTGGGAGAAGCCCTTAAGTGGCCTCCAGAAGGTTTGACGTGTTTTTCTTCACTTGTGTAAGATTTACCTCTCCTAGTTGTTTCATTTCACATGTGTACATTATTACTTTTCAATAAAACATTAGCTAAATATGTCAAACTTTTCTTTTTTTTGTACTGTAGAAACCTATCCCTATATTTTCCATGTTCTTTTTGCCTCTGGTACCAGATTTTCTGTTAAAGTGATTTCTAAGAATATGTCTACTTCATTAACTGATGTAAACCTGTACCTGCAAGAGGGCCAAATTATTAATAACCTGCCTGCCAGTTCTGGGGTCCCTGTAGCATTTGCAGAGCTAATAAAGTTGGTCTTTGGACCACCACTCCCAGAATCCACGTCCACCATGGTCATTTGTGCTATTGTTCCTCTCCAGCTCTTAAGTTATAGCAACAGTTTTTTTCTCACAGTTCTCATTCCTTTCTGATTTTTGAATCATTAGGACAGTTGAAGAAACAGGAAGGCTTCTGGGTTTGGTTTTTAATATCCAGACAGTGTTGTGTAGTGGTTTGAGCATTGGACGGTAGCCCTGGACACCAGGGTTCGATTTCCCGCTCAGCCATGGAAGCCCACTGAGTGACTCTGGGCATGTTATTCTAAGCCCCCAGAAAACCCTGTAATAGGTTTGCCTTTGATTTGCCATAAGTCAGAAGCAACTTGAAGGCACACAACAGCAAGACTAATGGAGTCTAAGGGAGAGTTGGCATGGTGCAGTGGTCTGTGTTGGACTATAACTCTGGGAGACTAGGCTTTGAATTCCTGCATGGCTGTGGAAACCCACTGGGTGATCTTGGGTAAGTCACTCTCTCTCAGCCTTGGGGGAAGGCAAAGTCAAACCTCCTCTGAAGAAATCATGCCAAGAAAGATAGGTTCGCCTTGGTATCACCATAAATCAGGAACAATTTAAAGGCATGTAACAACAATAATAAGACTGTGTCCTTTTGTACAAATGCTGTTGTTCGTAACTGGTTCCTTCCATTCTGCCTCCTGAGTAAGAGTTTAGAGCCGTAGGAACATAAAGTGAAACTGCTCATTTCTGAGTCACTGATGTCACAGATGGGTGACCCAAGCAAAATATTAATGTTTATGCCACATGTTGACACTTAAGTTGCCTTAGGCAACATAAATGCAGCATTATTAATGTTTGGTTTTGCTGCAGCTGTTTCACTGCTGAGTTAAGTTATATTTACAGAATGGAAGAACACTCTGCATTAAACTTTTGAGTGAATATCCCAGTTGCCTAGTCGAGAAGGAAGGGTGTTCCCTGGTAGTGGAATGTTGTCCGACCCAGAAAACTCTTGGCAGGTGCCTACATTAATGTCTCTTCAGCACCAGGAAAAGAAGATTTTATTTTCCCAGGACTTTTCAAGTCTTTTAAACTTTTAAAAAAAGATGCTGTGCATTTAGTATGGTTCATTTAATTCTGGAATGTACTCCTTTGGCTATTTGCAACAACCAGTTGTTGCTGTGTATCTTTATTTTTTAGATCTCTAGTTTGGAACAGTTGTTCTTACATTTGGTAGAGAGAGTTTAGGGAGATTATTTGTTTGGACTACAAGTTTCAAAATCTTCTGGCTGACTGGGGATTCTGGTAGCTGTAGTACAAACAACTTTTCTGCAATGGGTTATGACACCCACAGAACCAGTGCTGTTGGATGACCAGTAACTTATAAAGCCCTATGTATTAATCTCAAAAGTCCTGTTGAACTTCACAGAATTTACTTCAAAAAAGACGCATTGGAATCGTGCTCAAAGTCCATTTGCTTGAAAATAAAATCCATCGACTCTAATATATATTTTGAATCCAAGTTTATGAGATTTTCAGACTGCTGAAAATTAGTCTGTTGTACATGTTCCATTGTGCAAACAGTATGGACTTTTTCTTCATAATCTTCATAAATTAAAAAATAAGTCAAAATTACTTTGTAATCTGAAAACTGCTGTGTCCTCAACAAGCATTGTTGTAACAAAGAATGAAAGCCTCCATTAAAAAGGACTAAAATTTTGGAAATACCCAAGAAGCAGCAGTCTTATACTGAAGGATAATTAATACAACAAATAGTTAATGCCGGAAAGCTGACAAAAATGAGGGTGTGAAATGTGGGTTGTGGTTCACCATGTGTCACAGTCTACACAGATCTGTTCAACCCACATCCTCAATGTTTGTTTTTGCACTCTCCTCAACACCTACCATTTCAGGAAAACTTCTGGGACACTCTCCAGGTCTTCATCTCCTGGTGAATGAAGCCTACCTGATAAGATGTTTATCTGCCTTATGCGTTTATATCAATTTCATATCACTTTAATGGTCATGATTTCGTTATAAGGAATCCTTAAATATGTAGGCTGTAGATAAATGGACTATGACCATCTCCATGCTAGACTGTTATAGTGCTATTATTCCTCTTTCAACATCCAATGGAATCCTGGGCTTTGCAGTCTAAACTGCAAACTTCAGGATTCCATAAGATGTTGAAAGTGGAATAATAGCTCTATAACAGTCTAGTGCGGAAGTGGCTTTCATCTCTGTCTCGTTGAGCTGTAAATCCAGGACTGCATAGAGTGGTGCAGTGACACTTAAAGTGGTATCAAACTGATACATTTGTGTAGTGCAGATTAACCTTCTATGTAACTTAATTGAACTCATTTTCTTTCTATTTTTATCCTCACCCATATTTTCATTCCCTTCCTTTGTTATGCTACTCTCCATTCAGTTTTTGTTTGTAAGCTTTTCAAGGCAGGGATCGGCTTTTTGTTGCTTTGCTTTGAAGTATCAAAGTCTTTAGCGGAGATAGTGATACATAGGAGTGATGGTGATGATTCATAGTCTGGAAATGTGATTCAGTTACAGGTATCTGCCAGGGACTCCTCACTTCATTTTATTTCTTCTGGCATCATACTTTGCTTGCATCAAGATAAGCAGAACAGGCAATGATTGAAATCAAAGTTCTGGAGAGTTGTTAGCATGAACTAGAGCAGTGGTTCTCAACCTGTGGGTCCCCAGATGTTTGTGGACTTCAGCTCCCAGAAGCCCTGAGCATTGACTATAGTGGCCGGGGCTTCTGGGACCTGAAGTCCACAAATATCTGGGGACCCACAGGTTGAGAACCACTGAACTAGAGTAAATCTTTTGATTCAGTGGGGTTTGTATAAATGTTGACTCACCATTCAATAACTGTTGAATGGATATACTCGAGATGAGACTATCAACAAGATTCAGGACAGATTAAGAGGATAGAAGATTTGGGTAACATTTGTATACTCTGGTTTATTTCTATAGTTTTAAAAAATAGAAATGATTAAAATTTAATTAGAAATATAATGCATTTTACCATACTGGGGAAGACTGTGCTTGGATTACTCAGAATGCATACACACTGTGGAATTATAGTGCTATTATTACACTTTAACTGCCATAGTTCTGTCCTCTAGAATTATGAGAGTTGCAGTTTAGGAACAGGCATTTAGAATTACCAGTTGGAGTGTCCTGTGCCTCACCAGAGTACAAATACCAGGATTCCACAGGATGTGGCCGTGGTAGTTGAAGTGGAATCACAGTGTTATAACTGCATAGTGTGCATTGGCCACAGGTAATCTGCTGAATCTGCTGCTCAGGTACTCATTGATAATGATCAGCTTCAAACCAACTACTCTTTCTTCATGGGGTTCTTTTGTCCTTTAATCTGTTTTTGGGCTAGCCATCCCTTTGTATATAGTAAGCCTTCAAACAGATGTCTGTGCTCCGACAGGTTTCAGATACAGGACCCTTCCCTGTAAAATAGGACACATGGGCATGCTAAATTTCATTTATATTTGAAAGACTTATGGAGTCAGCTCTTGTTTTTCAGACTGTGTCTGCCGTCATATCTCTGACTCTCCTTTGTAGCACCCTCCCTCTGACTTCATGAAATTCGGTCAGTGAGACAAGGTTCACCTGTTAGCCTACAAGGTTATCTTCAGGCAGAAAGCTGGGATTGCTCCATGAAGGAGGTGGAGCATAGCTGATAGAGGTGGGACTTTGTGGGGTGGAGCAGACCACTATGTAGGAGTTAAGGGAAG